>CM050166.1:137838755-138168755 GCA_027410445.1 Discoglossus pictus | reverse complement strand
GCCCGGGACTAAGTGCTTGGATGAGCCCCAAGGCAGAAACCCGTTCTCCAAGCCACACGCCCCACCCGGGCCCTGATTCTTTAAAGGACCCGTGAGAAATAAAAAAATAACCCCTGCCATGGGCGGTCAATATAGACCCCCATGATGCCAAAATTAACCCCCTCAGTCCAATAGGGGTCTATATAGACCCCTATAGGACAATGTTATCCCCTAGGTTAACCTCATAAGTTCATTGACGGTCCTCCAGGACCCTCATGACAAAGTCTAAGCACTACACTATAAACCCTAACTATACCCCATTAACCCCTTAAACCTAACTATACCCCATTAACCCATACTAAACCATATTTAACCCAAACCGGCATATTTAACCCCAACTGTACCTATTTAACCCTAACTGGGCCTAACTTACCCAAACTGGGCCTATTTAACCCTAATTGCACCTATTTAACAGGGGCCTATCTAACCCAAACTGGGCCTATTTAACCATACCTGGACCTAATAATCATAATTGGGCTTATTTAATCCCATCGCTTTTGGGGGTCTGTACAGACCCCCATAAGCCTCCATCTAACCTCTTCACTTACGGGGTCCATACAGACCCCCATAAGCCGCCATCTAACCCCTTCACTTATGGGGGACCATACAGACCCCCGTAAGCCTTTGTTTAACCCAATCAGTCCCATAAGGGTCAGAAGAGGAGGAAGACGGGGACATCTCGGACAGGTGAGTTTAAATTTAGAATGTTTATTGTTTATTTATGTTGTGTTTATTTGTGTATGTGTGACTAATGTGATGCTTCTTTTTTCCAGGGGCCGAGCCATGGAAAACAAGAAGATGGACGGGTACATGCTGGAAACGTAAGTTTAATACTGTATTTAGAATGTTTATTTATTCTATGTAGTGTTTAATTCTGTACTAATTTGATGTTTCTTTTTTTCCCTAGGGGTGTGATCTGAAGGGACATCTGCAAAGGTAGGTGGTCTTATATATTCTATTTTAGGTTAGATTTAGGGTTTAATGTATTATAGATAGGGGAAATGTATTATAGATAGGGTGTTATGTTATATAGATAGGGGTAATGTTTAATAGATAGGGGTAATGTTATGTAGATAGGGCTAATGGTTAATAGATAGGGGTTATGTTATGTAGATAGGGGTCAAAAATACGACCTTGCAAAAATACGACCTTAACGCGCACCTGAAAACATTAAAAACAGAATAAATACACACAAAAAATACATAAAAAGCTTACCCACAGCAAGGGGGCACCCAGGACCTCTGCAAATGAAGTTACACCTCAATTTAAGTCCTAATTCACTAGTTTACACACATGAAAATCCCCTAAGTGAGAGAAAAAAGGGTGGCCGAAAAAAATGAAAACAAAGCAACACGACCCTAAAGCCGCAAAACACCACCAAGCACATACGGATTTTCTAAAAAGCCATATAAGGTAAAGATACACTTTTACTAAGGACGGGAAATCATACACGTCAGCGTAACACATACACATTTGCGCCATTTCACAACACTAACTTACACAATGCGGAAGTACACAGCTACACTAACGGCTTTACCTTGCGCACGCAGGACATTTACACTACACACTGCACACATTGCTGACACTTACACCTCAACTCCAAAACCGTGCAAACCTACATTGGATGCTGCAGGAACATAGAAACAGATTGTCAGCTTTTCAGCACAATGCTTCCTGCATATATTACTTAGGAATAGGTAAAGTATATTAATTTATCCACTATTTCATTGGCATACAAGAATGAATACATATACACAAAAAAAGCCCCTGTAAAAACAAAAAAACAAAAAATAAACAGCTGGAAATGGATGGTCCCATTGGTCTGGTACAGTCCCAAGGTTATTTCCTGTGTTTGTCCCTTGGTCCATGGTTGGCTCATGGACAGTAGTGATCCCCAAGCTAGCTTCCTAACTCATACCTGGGGCACAGTGCATTTTCTCCTACAAAAGCAGGTGGGAATGGTGGCTCCCATCTAGACTCTCCCTTCTATCAGCAATCTCAAATTCTGTTTATTTTTGCTCTACTGTCTTGTCCTTAGCAATAGTGTCAATTGGATAGGACTACGCTCCTTGTCTGCAATGGTCCCCTTGACACTTCATGGGGCCCTCTGAGGGCAAGTCCTCAGTGGTTCCAAAGTCCATATAGTCCCCATCTGACCAAGCACAACTTTTTTGGCAGGGTTTTCCCCAACTTGGCAGCCAAAGTCCATCCATGGTAGCCTCATCCAGAAGATACATAAACTCTGCCTCTAGTTGTAACTCCTGCTGCACCAGGGGCACTAGTCCCGCAGCCTCATCAGACCAAGATATTATTCCCAGTGACTGGCAACGTGTTCAGGTTACTTTGTCAAAGGAAAGTTCCCAACAGAGTCCGAATCACCATAAACAAGGTCTCAGAGTGTCTCCTCCAGCCCAAATAGCAAAAAAGGCTTCACATCGGGGCCACTGGCAGGTCCCCCCCAGGCACCATTGTGATATCCTAAATCAATTTGTTGCCATACCAGGTCTGACAGCCAGTCATTCAGCTCATGACTCTGCCGCAATCCCAGAAATACCTTCCATTGAGCTAGAAGGGCCAATTTCCTGCATTGCTTTGCATACATCTTGCTGGACCTCTGCCCCTGGTTAATGTGCTCCTTTATCTCTGTCATGCCTGCAGATGCTCTCCTGCCTCCTTTGGGATACGGGTTCCCTGTCCAGGCTGCTGCTGCTTACCACCTCTGAGATCCCACCGTCTCCCACCAAGTTGTCAAGACGATGAGATGAGGGGTCCAGCTACATTTAGCTTACAGGAACAATCTTCAGGATGTGATTTTGTGTTCATTTTAGTGCCCAGCATGCCAACTCCAATCAGAACATCATTTATTGAGAAGCAGAATAGCAGGCTTATTGCCGACTGTAACTTTAATCCCTTTAGTTAGGATAGCACAGAATACAAGAAATAGAAGCACACGCATATCAGACAGACTTTATTCCCCTTCCATAGATATTTTAAAACAGCACAAAATAATCCACCCACATGGCCCCCTTCATCATTCCCCTCCCTTTATGAGGGGTCTGCGTTCTTACTGTGACCTCCCCACACCATTAATAGGCTCTCAACCCACCACCAACATACACACTAGACTCCAGATTAGGGCCTGGAAGGGTTCATCTTGTTAGGTTACTTCAGATTTTATGGCTGTACTTTGACAGTGCACGAGGTAGGGGTAGATTAATATCAAGGAATTGCATTCGTGAATTAAACGCACCAGCATATCATATAGTATAAACCATTTCTGCCACCTATAGGCAACAAATGGGGCATATCACATTATGTAGTAACTTCAACAATCAATATTGTGGCCCACATTACTTTACACATAAAAACAACATGTCACAGTCTCTAAAAAAGTCCAATGATAGCCATGATAGCCTTTTGATCTTAGCAATCACACATATTAGAATAGAGTTGCTTGTGGGGTTCATGGGGGATCCCTCAGCCCAAAAATCAGTCATGACAGAGATGAAAATACCATGTAGAACAGAATAAATAAAATAAGAAAGCCACATGAGTTCAAACACACTATTAAAAAGGAAATTTAGGCACTTAGATAATAATTACAGCTATTATATAAATATGTAAATACAAACTCACTCACATAAAATACTATTAATAAAGATGTATCAACAGAAAACCTAAATGTACCAAGTCTAACATGACCAATATTAGATCTAAAAAGGTAAAATCAGGAATAATTTGTAGTACTCCAGTCAGAGAAACGTTAATGCATTTTTGAGGCTCCTTAATTACTAAAACAGCATTTAGCACCTTCTTCTTCAGACTGTTCAGATACTCTGTCTCTAATAGATTCTAAATGCAATAGTTACAGGTGTTAACAGTAATAGCACAATGTATCCACACTATTTCACTATAGGGGATGATGGGAGTGGTATGAACATAACTGGCATAGCTATTTATACAGCTTGCATACAATTATAATTTTAAACTTGGGAACTGCAAAGTAATTTTCAAAGAACGTGGGAGGCTTCTGGCTTTCACTAGGAATATACTATACTTCTGTAGCTATTTACTTTTATGTACTTTATTTTATTAAGAAGTGCTGTAAAGCTTTGTTTTGTCTGTCTAAAAGCATTCAATCTGTCTGCGTTTGGGTCTTCCCTTTGTAGCTCATATAGCTCAATAATTCACAGTGTTTCAAATTAATCTATCAGTGACCTCTCTCAAATAGTATGTTACAGAATGTTGCCACTGGAAACTATGAGACAGTGAAACCCTTGTATTAGATGTATACTGTCTTCATGAGCTGCAGAGGGGAGAAACCAGTTAGCAACTATTTGTAAGATTTTAGGCAGAAAAAAACTGAGCTTTTAAGCACTTTGTAATAAAATAAATTACACAAACGTAAAGTGATGGATAGGTATATTATATTCTGAGTGAAATCAAGAAACCTCCTATGTATTTTTTACTATCATTTTATCCACAAAAAGAACAAATATGACTGCACACAAACCCAGCCTTAGTGATATGAGTTAATGCATAGGTATCCATTTCTTTAATCTTATATACACATATGATTACATTTATGCACTTGCAGTTGCCCATTGGATGGGATTGAGTGCAGACATGTTTTGATTTTTTTTTTTAGTTAAATTGTTATTCAACATTACCTTTTATCGCCAGCCTTACAACTATTATTTTACTAGCGATTTGCCCGTCAAAAAATGACGGCAATGTGATGTATATGTTTGTGAAGTTGTTTAGTTATTTAAATATATTTTTGACCCTTGTAAGTATTGTGATATGAACATGTATTTTTGTAAAACGTTGATGTAATGGTTTTTTAAAATGAAATTTGTATCTGAAGAATTGTTCACTTTAATATACATAGAATCCAGAGGAAAGTAAAAAATAAAAAGACTTTTTGAAACGTGCCGAATTTTAACATGAAGTTTAAAATATATGTAAGCAATAACCTTGAAAGTATATATTTTTAAAATTGAACTTTATTTTTTATGTAACTTTGGAAGTTTTGCAAAACATTTGTCTAATTTTGAACATTATAAACAGGAACATAGTAAATACATTTTGTAACATAATTTTGAATTAAAAGTTTTAACATTTGAATGTAAAAACAGTTTAACTTTAAATTAATCAGTATTAACATGCAATTTGTATCAGAATAATTGTTAAGTTTAATATACATTGAGGAAGGCATACAGTAAAAACTCTCCTTAAACCGTACGTAATTAAAGTAATTCATTACTGAGCACATAAACTGGCGATAAACATTAATGTAGGTAGTAATCTTAAGATAACAGAGAATATTTACATTGTGACTTAAAAGGTGCTTGAGCTCTTAACATGAACTTTGTAATATGTTGAATGAAATAACTTGAAAATATTGTTTTTAAACTTGTAACATTAGAAACATTAACATAGTGACTTAACATTTTAACATAATTTTTCATAGAAATGCAAGGCAAGTATTTTGTGAGGCGAATTATCCATAAACATGACTTCCATTAATTATGACTGAATTAAACAACCAATTGTTTTGTATTTTTGAATGTTTTTCCAAAATGTTTCCATGGCTTTAGTTTGTATCCTGCAAAGTTATAGTACTTCATAGTAGACAATGTTTTTAGTAAAAATACGTCCATCTTCTAATAAATCACCATGACTTTCATTGTTTTCAATGTAAACTTTAATAGCCTGTGGATTTTTGCACCAAGACAACGCAACGTACTATTGACCATGTGCAAAAACTGGTTCTTCCAAGAAAATACCCACAGATTTGAAAGTTTGACCTTGTGATTTATTAATGGTCATGGCAAATGCCATAATAATGGGAAATTGTCTTCTTTGAAGTATAAAAGGGAGACTACTTTCACTTGGTGCTAAATCTATTCTTGGTATGAAAACTCTCTCTCCTTTATGGGTCCCAGTTAAAATTTCAGCATCTATAAAATGGTCCTTTAATTGTTGAACAATTAATCTTGTGCCATTGCATAGGCCTTTTTTGGGGTTCATATTTCGCAGTAACATGATAATTGCACCTTTCTTTAGCTGCAAAATATGTGGTGGCATTCCAGAAGAAGTTAAAGAGTTAATGAATTCAGTTGAAAAGTTTGCCTGACTTTCATTGTCATCAGCAAGTACAGAATCAGCACTGTGATAATTTCTTTGTGGTGCATTATTTTTTTTAAAGATTTCATTATTGAGTATTAATGCATCTTTTTTTTTACACGTCAGTATAACTTGGTTGGCAAGCTCGGAATATTCTTTGTTATTTATGCTCCCTTCAAATATAGCCGATATAATATCTTGTTGACAAATCATATGAGGTGGGATCTCTACAGTGTCGTCAGGTAAATGTAGTATTTTTTCTGTTCTGCCTTCTCCAATTTTAATAAGCCAATCATTGAAATCAGTTTGGCCTTCTGATCTCATATTTTGTTGCAGTTGAAGATGGGTAAAATGTTTTCATACTTTACTTGACTTAATACATGTTTCAATAATGTCTGTTCGATTTCCATGTACAACGACAGGTAATGTTTGTCTAAAATCGCCACCCAACAACATTACCTTTCCACCAAATGGAAAAATATTATCCATGACTTCACAAAGCAAACGGTCAATACATTGGAGGGCATAGCATGACATCATTGTGGCCTCATCTATTATAATTAATTTACATTTCTTCAATTTCTTTGCTTGTAAGGATGTCATGCGAATATCTGACACAGAATTTTCTAAAATAGGCACTGGCAGTTTAAATCCACTATGAACAGTTCTTCCACCTTCTAATAAAAGTGCAGCAATTCCAGTAGTGGCGAACGCCATTGCTATTTTTCCTTGTGCTCGTACTGAACTCATTAATAAATTGTACAAATATGTTTTTCCTGATCCGCCAGGTCCATCAAGATAGAAATAACGCTCTGTCACCATGTCATCATCTATAGCATTTTTAATGGCATGAAATGCTTGCAATTGTAGTGTATTTAAAGTTGCAAGTCTTTCTTCTGTTCTTTCTGCTTGTAGTTGAATGTCATAGTCTTCAAAGTTAATGTCATCTATAAGACCTGGATCAGGCAAATTAAAACTTGCACAACTTAATCCATGAGTTAAAAAGACTTCTTGAATTTCCATTAACGCTTTTAAGTGTGCAATCGGTTCATTGTATCGTCGCATAAAGTCTTCAGCCATATTACTTTTAAAAGTCTCCCACAAAGCTAATGCATTTGGAGCATTTGAGAAGATACAAAAAAAAGCAAATTGTTCTCTCATCTGTCGTGGCATTTGACATTGTGCTGCTTCTTCTAAACATCTTTGCCACTCTGTATCATCAGCGAGTAAGTTTCTATGTCTTGCAGCTAAATGGAAGGATTCATATACAATGTCATTAACAGTTCTTAATTGTTCAAAACTTTGTGCTCCTGGAACATTTAAAAGTAATATCCGTAAGCAAAAACGTTCAACATCTCTTGGACTGACTGTGTAAATTCGTGGAATTATTTTATTGCCTCTGGTTTTTCTTGTTCTCCATAATCCATTCACAAAAACATAGTGATATGGAATTTCAATATATAAGTATTGTGTTGCTTCAGCATCAGTGGAATTGAATGCAAACCATGCAGTTAGTGTAGTGTGAAGATCTTCACTTTGGGCCAATGCATTCATTTAATTTCCAGCATGGAAATAGACTAAATGTCGTTGTGGCAAATGTACTGCTAACCTATATACTGCATGTGATCTATCATGCATTTCAAATTTTAAAAGCCACCACATAGCTTCTGGCGCACTGACATAGCGAGCATCTACATGAGATGCAAGTTCATCATGTACTAACTCACTACTTTCAGGGTTGTCTGCACTTTTGACGACTACAGTAGCTGCATCGTAACCTTTGTAAATATATTTGTAGACATATTTAATGGATTTGATGGAAGTGCAGGCTTCTACGTTGATGTGGGCGTTGTACTTCATGAGTAAATGTGGATTGTAGGGTACTACATATCTATTGTCCACTTTTTTTCCACGAATAATGGCACTATCTCCTTCTCTTCTTTTATAAAGTGGATATCCATCACAATTTGCATATGTTTTGTCTCTATAATCTTTTGGAAAATCTTTTGAACATTGATTATTTTCCATACATGGTGATTGTGGATTAAGGTCTCCACAGGGTCCATGAATCATGCGATGAGTAACAATCTCATATAGTCTACCATATAGTTCTGGATCTGGTAGTTCAGCAACTATGACTGCATCCACTTTGTCCGAAGTATCTAATTTATCTTTCTCTTGAAGTATTATGAGAAGATGTGCATGTGGAAGGCCTCTTTTTTGAAATTCAAGGGTATATACATAAGCAAGACATTTGCCAAATAACTGATTTATAGTGAAGTCACGTATTAATTCATTTAATTTGATCTTAAAAACTCTGGCTACTAAATCTGGTCGATCTGAAGCACTTTGTCCAAGAAGTAGATTTTGATTAAATTCTGGCCATTGTGGATTACATGTAAATGTCACAAATAAATCTGGTTTTCCAAATTTTGTCACAATAGCCATAGCATCATTGTATCTTTCTCTCATATTTCGAGGAGATCCTTGAAAGGAAGATGGTAAAATGATGGCTTTGCCAGCTGTCATGTCTCTGCTTGTAGCCACGTCAGCAACATAGTCCATGAGTCCACAATATTGTTCTACACGTAGTTTATCTTGTTGATATTTTATAAAGTTTAAATGATTTGCCTCAACTTGCAAATATGAATCAATAATCCATTGTTGTGTTAGTTTTCCACCACATAAAATTGGATTAAATTCATCTCTAATGGCAATTTGAGCTACTTTAAATTCAAGCATAGAAACATTATTTCGGATTCTGGCTTTAGCATTTGGGTAACTGGGAAGGGTTAATTTTGGTTGCCAACTGGCTTCTCCATGTGGGAAAAAGATGGGATATGTCATTGGATCTAAATTTGGACTTAAGATATTAATATTAATAAATGGTTGCTCCTCATTTCTGGGATATACTCTAATGTCTCTTTGAAATGGTGGTTCTCCTTCATCATTCTGAAAGACCATTGCAACCTCATTTAATGTTGGCAAGTTATAAGGATGTTTATCAGTATGTCTGTCTCTTTTAAGCACCATATTACCTTTGGCATGGGTAATTGATGTCTTTGTGCATGAAGTAGTTGTTCATTTTCTACTTCTGCCAATTTTTTGTAAGCTTTACTATAGGGATTGTTGTCCATAATGTTATTTAGCTCTATGAAAACACTGGGTAAGCATTTTTTATTTTCTTCCATCTGCATACGTTGGTCAACAGCTTCCATTGTATCTAGCACATATAGTTGAGCGAATTTTCTTTGCTCTCCTTCCTCTGGATGTAAATGTGAAGTCCGATGATAAATTTGTCCTTGGACTTTAAAACAGTAAGGACCATGTCCTGGTACATTAGCAGCCAATGTTGCCCCCATAGATGCAAATGATATGGCACTATTGTAGGATCTTATGTTTGTCTTAAAATTTTTGTAATTTGGAAAAGTAGGTTCAGTCATAATATTTTGTAAATAGGTTGGAAATTGTTTCCTTTCTGGAAGTTTGAACTTTCCTTTTGACAACAACTAATAAATTGTCCATCTCTGGGTCTCTCCTGTTTAAAATAATAAGCCTCACAAAATTGACATTGAGTACTCATGTCCCCACAACTATGAACCTCTACTGCTAAAGACTTGAGTAAAGGACAATTTGCAAAGCATATCGGATGTTGACTTTCATATTCATCAGATGAAAAGTCATGAAATGTTTCAACAACAGGTTCTAAATGTTTAGTTTTTTTCGTGGATTTTCTTGGTATATGTTGTCCTTGTTTTGTTGAAATGTCCTGTAAGTTTTTAGTAAGAGTTTGTAAATGCTTTGTTTTTGTAGTTGCTTTTTTTGGTCTGTCTTGACTGGTATCTTGTAAAATGTCATCTGATGTTTTAGGAACAGTTTGTAAATGCTTTATTATCTTTTTATTTTTTTTGGTTGTATCTTTCATTTTTGCAGCTGATATTCTTTTATTTGCAAGTCTTTTGCGTTCTTTTTCTCGTCGAATTTCTTTCTCCTCAGGTGTCTGCTGGGCGGCCCATCTCTCTTGTCTTTCTCTAGTTTGACGTCTTTTCTTCTCTTCTTTGGTCTCGTTATCAGCCATATTAATCTGTAAAGGAAAAAAAATAAATGTAATTGTGTATATTTTAATTTGTAATTCCTGTTAAACATTCTTGTGCACAATTGGTGAAATAAAAGGCAAATCATTAATGTATCATTTATATTTAGTTAAATTTATAATTCCTGTCCTCACTGGCTAAGAATTTGGCCAATGGAATACTGCTGTAAATAAGCATGTAACATATTTTTTTTAAATAATGGTTTTATTTATTAAAAACGTTGTTTGTGGATAGATATTTACCACTGCAAAACTTCTTTGCTAAAAAAAAAAGTGATGTGGTTATTGAGCTATGTATTGCATAGTAGCAATTTAAATAGAATAAGGGAGATAATAAATTAATTTTTTTATTTTTCTGTTGACACGGATGCAACTGAAAGCAGTTTCTTTAGTTTTATACTTTAGTACTTATTATAGTGTACCTTGGTTGAAGTGTGATTTAAATCCGAATGTTTGTTGGTCCTCGGTTCAAAATCGTTGTCCAATGGTGTGGTCCTCTGTTGGAAGTCCTCGTCCGATGGTGTGGTCCTGTGTGTAAAATCCTGGTCCTATGGTCTGGTCCTCTGTTGAAAGTTCTGGTCCGATGGTGTGGTCCTGTGGCGATAGCCCTCGTCCGATGTTGTGGTCCTGTGACGGTAGCCCTCGTCCGATGTTGTGGTCCTTTGGTGAAAGTCCTCGTCCGATGGTCTGGTCCTGTGTTGAAATTCCTCGTCTGCTGGTCTGGTCCTGTGTTGAAAGTCCTCGTCCGATGGTCCGGTCCTGTGGACAAAGTCCTCGTCCGATTGTCTTCACGCAGTATCTGTTGTAATATAAAATAGAAAATGTTGTTTGAGTGAAATGTCTTTTAAATAAGTAAAAAATGTATGAATTTGGCTGTATTGTATCAGTTATGGTTATTTTTTTTATTTTTATTTTTTTTACTTTCTGTACAATCCCACGACTTTTGTTATTCTTATTTAAGGTTCTTAGTAAGGCTTGTGGGTTGTGATAAATAAGAATATGAATTTATTTTGCTATGTGTTTATGTTAGTTTTTGTACAATCCTGTTTTGTGCGCACCACTTGTGGTATACTTATTTAACCTTTATTGGGATGTTTATAGTTAGTGAAACATGAAATAATATAATTAATGTAGTTTGCTATGTGTTTGTGTTAGTTTTTGACAATCCTGTTTTGTGCGCACCACTTGTGCAAAAGTTATTTATTCTTGATTGTACTGGTTATAGGTTGTTAAACATTAAAGAATGTTAATGTAGTTTCCTATGTGTTTGTGTGATTTTTTGTACAATGCTATTAGGTGCGCAACACTTTTGTTATTCTTATTTTTGCTTCTTTGTAAGGCTTATAGGTTGTTAAACATTGAATAAGAAAGTTAATTTATTTTGCTATGTGTTTGTGTGAGTTTGTTCCAATTCTGTTTTGTGTGTAGCAGTTTGGGTCTCATTCAATTGCGATTTGACTAATTGAATCGTGCCCTAAATAAGCACATAGCATATTTTTTTAAAGAAGTTTTTAGTCAGTGAAAAACTTTCTTTTGGATAGATTTTTAGTAACTAAAAACTTCTTTAAAAAAAAATGTTATGTTCTTATTTAGAGCCCTATTCAATTGTGCAAATTGCAATTGAATGAGGGCCTTTGTGTGTACCATATGTTGCATATGTTGCATAGTTTGCCCCTCATTCAATTGCATTTTTTACAATGTAATAGTACTCTAAGGCCGTCATTGAATTGCAATGTTGAAAATTGAATAGAGTTCTAAATAAGCACATCACATATATTTGTTAAAGAAGTTTTTACTTATTAAGTATCTATCTAAAAGCAAGGTTTTCACTAACAAAAAGTTATTTAAAAAATATATGTTATGTGATTATTTGGATCCCTATAGAATTAGCAAAATGGCAATTGAATAAGGGCCTAAAAGTGCTTATTTATAGCCATATTAAATTGTCCAAAATAACAATTGAATGAGGGCCTTTGGTTACTGCATTTGTTATATTGTCAGCTCCTCATTCAATTGTGTTTTGACCAATGGAATAGAGCTCAATATCAGCACAGAGCATATTTTTTTACCGAATTTTGTATTTAGTGAACTTGTATCCAAAAGCAACGTGTTCACTAAATAAAAAGTTCCTTTAAAAAATATGCTCTGTGCTTATATAGAGCCCTATTGAAATGGGCAAATCACATTTGAGTGAGGCCCTTGGCCATTAAACATATATATGTCCTCATTGAATTGCAATTTTGCCAATTGAAGAGGGCTCTATATAAGTACATAACATATTTATTGAGCAAAGTTTTTAGTAACTAAAAAGTTCTGTATAAAAAATATGTTATGTGCTTATATAGAGCCCTATTAAATTGAGAAAGTCGCAATTGAATAAGGCTCATGGTTCTTTCTTTTTTATACTTAATACTTTACCTTGATTGAAGTGTCAAATGTCAGAGGGTCCCACCTGCCAATCTTAATCCGCCGGTCTTCTTGTAGTGTCTGTTTGAAAAAGAAATTTAAATAGTTATTTGTATATTTATAATTTTTCATCTAGCAAAGCATTGCCTTTTGAGCATGTAATGTCTTGTTGTATCTTACCTCTTCTTCTTTGTTGGTGTTCTTTAAAAGGGATTGTGCTTCACAGTGCACGGTGCAAATTGTTGAGTGACGCTGTTGATGCAGAGTCTGTTTGAATATTAAAAGAAATAGAAAGATTCAGCTTTATATGATCTATTTAATTGCAGTAAATTAATGTCATTTAAATATACTTCTGTAATTATTTTCAATTGACCTTATTTTTTGTTGGGGGCTACACACATATGTCACATACATGAAGCACATTCCATAGTTTAATTTAATTATTTTGTGTACGTGTGACATATCAGTATACATGACTCATATTTAAATGGTTAAATTAACCTTATATTTTTTTTTTCCAACACACATAAATGTGTGTGTGTGAGATGTAACTATAGATGATACACATATATGTGCGTGTGACATATCAGTATACATGACATATAATGTCATTTAAATGTAGTTGTTTACTGATTTTGTTTTAAGCTAATTTTGTTGCAGTGGCAATACACATAAATGTGCGTGTCACATGTCACTATACATTATACACATATATGTCCGTGTCACATGTCACTATGAAGGGGCAATACACATAAATGTGTGTGTCACATGTCAATATACATGATGCACATATATGTCCGTGTCACATGTCACTATGCAGGGGCAATACACATAAATGTGCGTGTCACATGTCACTATACATTCTATACATATATGTGCGTGTCACATGTCACTATACATTATAGACATATATGTGCGTGTCAGATGTCACTATACATTATAGACATATATGTGCGTGTAACATGTCACTATACATAAACCTCTGTTTAATATAGAATTATGTTTTTTTGTTGTTTTGTTAAATGAACCGTATTTTTTTTGTGAGCCTATACACATAAATGTGCCATATATGTCACTACATAAATCCTAGTTTATTTTTTTATTTGTTTGACCTGTCCTGATAATAAAATGTAATATATTATAGCTTACCTCTCAGTTGTAATTTGCACAATGCAAAGTAGTAAATTAGTAAAGAATTGTCTTGTCAAGTAAAAGCAGCAGTTATCTCAGAAGTCACTCCGTTGATCACCTGAGGAGAAATGTATTTTTTTGTTTGAAATAGGCAGTATTTATAAACTTGTAGAAAGTTCTGGAAAGTGAGACCGTTAGAACGCAATACTCATGCGCTATTTGCGTTCCAGCTTACAATTTGCGTTCCATCCACCATTTTCTGCGTATTACTGTTCAAAATGGTGTTTAATATGATTGTGATACGTTCCGCATAGTATGTGTTTCATTATTGCGAGTAAGTGTAGTGTAGTTACGTCTGAAGCCTCGTTTTCGTTTTGTTCGTCGGCCATTTTTTTCTCTCTCGCTTAGCGATGGTATTAGTGTCTAAAGTGTTTTATTTTGATTTAAATGTAGGTGTAACTTGTTTTTTTGAGGTGCTGGATGGTTCCTCTTGCTGTAGGTAAGCTTTTTATGTGTTTGTTGTGTGTCTTTCTTAAGTTTTAAATGTTTGTATGTCGGCGTGTTGCGTTCGATGTTTGCGAGGTCGTAATGTGTGGTAACGTGTCTCGTATGGTGTTTGCGTGTGTAGCCTCGTTTTCGTTTTATTCGTCTGCCATTTTTTGTGTCGCTTAACAAATTATTTAGTGTCTAAACTCTTTTATTTTGAGTGCAATTAAGTTGTAAGTTGCATTTTTGAGGTCCTGGGTGCTTCCTGTTTGTGTAGGTAAGGTTTTTATGTATGTGCTGTGTGTATGTATTGTGTTTTTAATTTTGTAATGTTCGCGAGTTGCGTCCGAGTGTTGCGAGGCCGTAATGTGTGTGAATGTGTGTCGTATGTTGTTTGCGAGTGTCGTAATGTGTTGCGACGTGGGTTGGGAATTTGTGTTGTGAATTTTGCAAGGGTCGCAGTTGCTGCAACTGAAGACCTCGCTTTGCGAGGTCCTCAGGTGCTGGCATGGAGCGCCTGTGCTCCATGCCAGCAACTGAGAACCTGGCACAGTGCCCTCGCTTTGCGAGGGCCGCGGGCTCGCTACGCGAGCCCGCAGCGTTAGCAACAACTCGTATGCTCACAACTATAAATGTGATATTCACTAATTATGTTCATTAGTAACTAAACAAGTTGTCAGTGTGATCAATAATGCAGTTTCTAATTGTTTTTGTATTATCCATTTTTAATATAAAGGGACAATATTAATTATTTACTATTAAGGATTTCTATTTTGCACTTTGTGTGCAGCCATTTTGCTTCAAGCAGGGATTTCTGGATAGCAATGCCTCCATTGTCCTAAAGCCGCAGTTGCAAATTAATATGCAACACAGTCCCATGCATGTGTATTACTGTGCATTTCTCTTGGTCATGCCACTGGTAAAAGTGAGGTCACTATTGACATAAAAATTTGATATACACAGAACAAAGCCGGTGCAAATCTATTTTGCAGCCTTAGTTAGAGGAAGAGAAGGAGGCCTTGCTATCATGCGAGGACTGTTAATAACAAAATGGCTGCACCTATAGAAAAATACAAAGTCTAAATCATGACTGAGAAGTGTTATCCCTTTATTTTAATATTACATTATTATAATAAAAAATATGTAATAAAATGTAATAATGATTGAACTGACAATTTTCTTTCAGACTTCAGTGGTCATTTAAGATCTTTTGTGAGAATGATGTTAAACAGCAAGTTTCTGATTCTAGTACTTAGTGGAGAAGAGTATTAGTATGCACAGCATATTTCTTTTAAATGCATTTCATTATTTAATGTTTGTATAAAGTTGCCTTGATGCTGCTAGGTGAGCTTATTTGCTTTGGACAAGAGGAAAAAAGGAACGAAATGGAGCAATCCCTACGGAAGTGATATGATATTTTCCTATTCCATAATGTGATCATATGTTATCAATTAAAATATTATGGCCCAATATCAAATTGTTGCTAAGAGAGTGTATGTTACTCATGAAACAAGAGAAGAAAGAAAGACAATCCTATTCTTTAGCAATTGTCTTCCTGAAGAGAAATTTATTGCATTATTAATACTTATTTGCTTTGGTCAACATGCTAAAACCTAATTTTTCACTTTTGTAAAAAGTTTTGGGTTGCAGACATGTTTTCTTATTTCTTGTAGGCATATCAAATTAAACAGATTACGTTGTAACCACCCACTAAGGATGTGAGTGAGCCCATACTATTTTTGTTCTTCTTCCATTTGTGTCCAGTTAATTTTTATAACTATGTCATTATCATCTCCAACATCCCATCCTCTTATCAACTGGATGAATCATTACATATTTATAATATTTCAAAGTCTTAAGCAAAATTGTAATAGATTAGTTTTATTTTATTCCATCTTTGTTTGGCAAAGTCTTCTACAAACAGAACGCTGTTTAAAATGAATAAAAGTTAATACTTTTTTCTTACTTTTAAAATCATCTGCCTTCCCCTAAAGCTGAGTGGCTTTACTCCACCACCCTGCGTCTTATCAGGCACTTAAAATTAACCTCCTTACCATGCTGGTTCTATGGACCTCGATGGTACCTAAAATGAACCTCTTTACCATGGGGTTCCGTATGGACCCCTATAGTAGGTTATCCTATGGACCTGCATGATGCCTAACATTAACCTATTTACCCTAGATGTCCTTATGGATCCCCATGCTTCTTAAAATTAACCCCTTACCATGGCATCCCTAAGTATCCAATAAGAGTTAAGCAATTCAAATAATATCCTGATTTACTGAAATATGATTGGCACATATTTTTTTTTCAGTCAGAAGCCCCAAAAATTATAGATAAGGCAATCAAAAAGCCATTATTCAGTGGGGCATTTCCTCAGAGGAGGAGCGCTGTTAGTTAATTTTTTTTATAAAGACCAACAGATTTTTAGGTGGGGACAATTTCCATAGGCTGAAGAGAGAAAGATCTGCATGCCTATCCTACATAGGATTGAGGACAGGGTATTGCAGATCATCATTGGAGGATCCTCCAAGTGAGTGTAAAGTATAATGTAGGCCGGTTTTCCCCCATAGCTGTAATTTTTTTCTTTTTTTGATAATATATTTTTCTTTTTCTTGTAATGATTTTAGCATTAGTATTTTTTATTTCAATAGTATTTTTATTTTTATTTTATGTATTTAGTTTAGTGTAGGTAGTTTGGGAAGGTAGTGTTACGGACTATTGGGGCCTTGTGGGGATAGGGTCCTTGGGGTGCATAAGGGTTTCTTTGGTAGTAGCTAGTGTGTCAACAAGGAACATATAATACATAGCAATGACTTCTAAGGGTTTTCTTGTAAGGGTTTGCTGCAGGTGAAATGTTATAGCTACATGGAGAGTTCACTCGTAAATTTCCTTATGGAAACCATGTAATTAAGTCCTTAGTTCCTTGGCTATTTTTAAAAAATTTTGTAAAATAGAGGTAGATGGTAGATTATTTGATATCTCTCCTTTGATGGATTAGCACTGGTAACATTTGCTGGTTTGAAAAATCAAAGGAGTAAATAGAACAGAGTTAAGTTTTTTTACAACAGCAGTGATTTTGAGCCTGTAACTTGAAAATGGATTGCGAGTAGCAAAATGTAGGCAATTGAATGTCAGTAACTTTTATGAGCTACATTTTGTTTTCCAGTAATTACAATTTGGCCAATTGAATGAGGGCCTCTGTGTATCATACGAGTAGGGTTGTAATCTGCTGCTAACATTATTTATACATTATTTATATGGCATAAAAACAACTCTTATACAGAGTTCTCTCTTTACATTATATAGTATATTCAGGATCTGCTGCAGCCAGCTAGGAGTGTGAATACAATACCATGCTCAAGTCTGCAGTAAACTATAATGGAAAATATAATGTAGTAGCGTAGAAATCTTCTGCCTTAATTAAATTGCGATTCGACCGATAAAATAGGGCTCTATATAAGCACAGAGCATTTTTTTTTTTTACAGAAGTTTTTAGTTAGTGAAGACCTTGATTTTGGATAGAAGTTCACTAACTAAAAACTGTAAAAAATATCCTCTGTGCTTATATAGAGACCTTTTCAATTGGCTAAATGGCAATTTGATAAGGCTGCTTATATGCCCAGACATTATTTAATAACTAGCATCTTGCCCGTCAAAAAACTTACGGTCAATAACATTTTAAAGCTGGAAATGCTGTTTGTGACAAAATGTGATTCTCTGAGACTCTTAACCTTTTTGTTATCTACAAAGAAGTCCCAAAAATTATAATAATGTTTTTTATTTTTTTAACAATGAACTGACAAAGCTTTTTAATTGTCATGTATGCAGTAAGAATCTAATAATACATGACATTTGTATGAATAGGTATTGTGAACCATTACATAAAGATTTCTAACATGCAACTCATATTGTAAACAGTGGTGAATGAAGTATTTTTAACAATACTAACATCAATAGGTCAACTTTGTATAAATTAGTATTTTAAACCATCACAGAATGCTTCTTAACATGCAACTCGTAGTTGAAATACTGGTAAAGCACATAGGCATTGAATCCAGAGGAAGGCAAACAGTAAAAAAACCCCATTGAAACTTAGCCAATTGTATCAAAGGGGGGAAAAAATAATTCCTTCCTGACCTCAGTAATTGGCAATCGGATTACTCCCTGGATGAATCCTGTCTATTTAATTATACATTTAAATTTGTAACAAATGATTATGCTGTTTCTGACATAAATCCTTAATAACATTCAATAAATCAACTTTTCAAACCTTGTAAAATACAATGTTAACAATGCAAACATTAACGTAAGGTAATAACTAGAGATGTCGCGAACATAAAATTTTCTTGTCGCGAACATAGACTTCAATGGGCAGGCAAATTTGAAAACCCACAGGGAGTCTTTCTGGCCACAATAGGGATGGGAAAGTTGTTTCAAGGGGACTAACACCTGGACTGTGGCATGCCGGAGGGGGATCCATGGCAAAACTCCCACGGAAAATTACATAGTTGATGCAGAGTCTGTTTTTAAGCCATAAAGGGCATAAATCACCTAACATTCCTAAATTGTTTGTAATAACATGCTTTAAAACATCAGGTATGATGTTGTATCAATCAGGTAGTGTAAGGGTTACACCAGCTTCACAGTAACAGACCAATCTCCCCGTTTAATGCACCGCAAACAACCGCAAACAGTCCCTTTGCACAACCGCAAACTCCCCATTTGCACAAGGTTGGATACCAAGCTAGCCATGTCCCGTTCCTTGTCCTCACTGATGTCATTGAAGGTCTCTTCCTCCACCCAGCCACCAAGGGTCCCCGAAAGGTGACAACAAGCCCCCTGGGACGCCTGCTGTGTTTGGTCTTTCACCTCCTCAAAGCCACCTTCCTCCTCTGACTCCTCTTCTTCAGACTCTTCTCTCTGCGTTGCCTCTGTCTGCGTTATTATAAGGTGTGTACTGTTAAGTAGTACTATTCCTATCGGTTTAATCCCTGTTACGTCCACTATTAGGGGACGTGTATATGGCATTGATTTTTGGAAGCGGTAGATGGAAAAAGATGCTTGGTCGGTCCTCCCAATTCAAATTTGGGGCACTGCGCGTGCAATCTAGGGTGCCACCAGATAGGAGTGGTGTGTTCAGTTGTACTATTTATTCTTATCGGATTTAATAAAGCCTATAAACCTGGCCCGTTACTAGCCAGGAAACTACAAACCAAAACAGCACAAAATAGGATACTTCAAATTAAGACCTCGAAGGGAGAAAAAACAACGAACCCAAATAAGATCCAGAAGATTTTTACAAAACTTTACAATACCCTTTATACGGCAACAAAACACATAGATCTACACAAAATTAGGGAATTTCTTAATTCCTGTGATCTCCCCTTAATAGCAGATCTGAACAGGGCAGATATCGCTCTATTTCCTAAGGAGCGTCGAGATGCCCTAGAACCAAAAAACTACAGGCCAATATCATTACTAAACTGTGATACAAAGATCCTGTCAAAAATAATAGCGGATAGAATGTCATCCTTCTTGCCTAAGTTAATACATAATGACCAAGTAGGCTTTGTCTCCCAAAGGCAAGCGGGAGACAACATTAGAATAGTCATGAACCTACTGTACCACACCAAAGCCTCTAAAATTGAAGCCTGTCTTATGGCCTTTGACATTGAAAAGGCATTTGATTCCCTGGAGTGGACTTTCCTATACGCCACGCTTGAAAAATTTGGTATTAAAGGCCATTTCATAAATCTCATACACTCATTATACAAATCATCCAGGGCAAGGTTACAGATTCCAGGAGATGAGAGATCCTTAATTAAAATAGAAAGAGGAACAAGACAGGGGTGCCCCCTTTCTCCCCTTCTATTCGCAATAGCAATAGAACCCCTGGCTCATACAATTAGGACCAACGCTGGGAACACAGGCATAAAAATAGGCCATCACCATTTCAAAACGTTTCTATTTGCAGACGACCTGCTGTGTATGCTCTCAAACCCTACCCAATCGGTCCCAAAGTTGAATCGAACTATGGAGGAGTTTGGTCAGTTTTCTGGCCTTAAACTGAACATAAAGAAGACAGAAGCACTAGCGATTGACTTAACAGCAGTAGAGAAGCAGAGTCTCCAAGAGAAGTTTAATATTAAGTGGGATAAGAACCACATAAACTACCTGGGAATCCGACTAACCCCTAAGCTAGAGGACTTGTACAAAGCCAACCACTCCAAACTTTATAAAACAATAATTAATGACCTGAGTAAATGGACAAAGTATAGGTTATCATGGCTAGGGAGAATAAATACGATAAAAATGAATGTCCTTCCTAGGTTGCTCTACATATTTTGAACACTCCCGATCCCGATTAAATAAAAAGAATTAGAAAATATTCAAAGGAAAATATTTCAGTTTATCTGGAACCACTCTCCCTCATGCATCACAAAGAAAATGATTTACCTTCATAAGTCAGAGGGGAGACTATCGTGTCCAAACTTAAAATATTACAAAAAGGCAGCTCAGTTATCTTTCCTCCCAATAGCACATTCTATAGGGCATCAGCCGGCCTGGGTGTATTCAGAGAACCACACTTTAAGGCCCTTAATCTGGGACAAGGTGGCTTGGCTATCAGAATTGCCTCAGAGCCTTAAAAACTCGCCAAACCCCCTGATCAGACACTCACTATCGTACTGGAAATGGGCCAAGAAACACACAGGTTTGTTTCCTGGATCCACCCAAATGGCCCAAATTCTTGACCACCCTCAGGCCCCGAAACACATGAGCACAACATCACAACACTGGTGGAGGTCAAGGAAACTAGATAGACTGGGAGACTGGTTAGTAAAGGGCCAGATGCTCACCTATGAGGAACTAAGTGACAAGCATGAGCTACCGCTGTCAGAACATTACAATTACTGTAGGCTGAGGCATTTCACACACTCCCTGACCCAGAATCAGGGGACACCGGTCTTCAATTGGTTCTCCAAAATATTTAAAGATAAACCTCTATCAAGGGGGATCATTGGGTCGCTTTACAAATATAAAACATTTGTTACTGGTTGAAGCGACACTGGGGGAAGGACCGGAGTGGGGGAGCCCTGGAGACCCTTCAGAAGCAACCAGCGGCAAAATCATCCCAGGAAAGGAGAGGTCGCTTACTGAAGCCTGCCCTAGGGTAACCCAAGGGTGACTGCCCAGGTTAGATATTGTAAATAATAAGCTAATACAGCTGGAGGGATGATAGCTAATAGGACTTTGGTGTTTCCTGCAGATATATTCTTTACTATTGTCTGTTTTACCATGTTTTAGGTATCTCTTAAATTGCAATCACAGTAAAAAATAAGAATAATTATTAACCTAAAAAGTAAAAATAGGAAGGACTAGCCAGCTAACTTTCACAAAATGTCTTTATTGTAAGTATGTATTTTTGCACAACTGTTGTGCAAGACTGTAATCCAGAAGTAATCCAAAAGAGGTTGGAAAACATAAATGTTAATAAAGCCCCGGGTCCTGATGGAATACATCCAAGGGTACTAAGGGAACTGGGTTCTGTAATAGCCAAACCATTATATTTAATTTTTCAAGATTCACTCAACACAGGGTCTCTACCAGATGACTGGAGAAAAGCTGATGTGATACCTATATTTAAAAAGGGAGCAAGAGCAAATCCGGGGAATTATAGACCAGTGAGCCTCACTTCTGTAGTGGGGAAGCTTTTAGAAGGATTAATAAGGGATAATATACAAGAATATGTCTATTTGAACAGGATTATAAGCAGGAGTCAACATGGATTTATGAGAGATAGGTCATGTCAAACAAATCTAATTAGTTTCTATGAGGAGGTTAATAGGAACCTGGATCAAGGCAACTCAGTGGATGTAGTCTTTTTGGATTTTGCAAAGGCTTTTGATACAGTGCCACATGGGAGACTATTGGGCAAATTAAGAAATACAGGAATTGCAGTAAATATCTGCTCATGGATTGAGAGCTGGCTAAAAGACAGAAAGCAAAGGGTTGTTGTAAATGGAACATACTCCGATTGGACTAATGTGGTAAGTGGGGTTCCTCAGGGTTCAGTATTAGGTCCTCTCCTTTTTAACATATTTATTAATTACTTAGAGGTAGGATTGGAGTGTGGGGTCTCCATTTTTGCTGATGACACAAAGTTGTGCAAGGTAATTAAATCAGAAAATGATGTGCTTTCCCTCCAAGGGGATTTACATAAAATTGAGGAATGGGCATCTAAATGGCAGATGAGATTTAATATGAATAAATGTAAGGTTATGCATCTGGGAAGGAAAAATAGACATGCAATTTATTATCTTAATGAAGCAAATCTAGGTGTATCAGATATTGAAAGGGATTTGGGAGTGCTTGTGGACAACCACCTAGGTAACAGTGCTCAAAGCCAAGCAGCAGCTGCAAAGGCAAATAAAATATTAGCATGTATTAAGAAGGGTATAGAAGCCAGGGAAGCAAATATAATTCTGCCACTATACAAATCTCTAGTACGCCCCCATTTGGAATATGGAGTACAATTTTGGGCACCACTTCATAAAAAGGACATTTTAGAGCTGGAAAAGGTACAGAGAAGGGCAACAAAACTAATCAGGGGAATGGAGGGGCTAAGTTATGAAGAAAGACTAACCAAATTAAACTTATTTTCTTTAGAAAAAAGGCTTCTAAGAGGAGATATGATTACCTTATATAAATACATCCAGGGTCAGTATAAAGATTTGTCAGGGGAGCTTTTTGTGCCAAGAGGTTTTCAACTGACAAGAGGACATCCCTTGAGGTTAGAAGTAAAAAGATTCCACCTCAAAGAAAGAAAAGGGTTCTTCACAGTAAGGGTGGTTAATCTGTGGAATTCTCTACCAGAGGAGGTGGTGACAGCGGATTTGATAGATATCTTTAAAAAGGGACTAGATTTATTTCTAATTAAAAGGGGAATTCAGGGTTATCATGGATAATTAGAGAGACAGTATTGATCCAAATTTTTTACATTTCCCTTTGAGACAATTGGCTAAGTCTTGCTTGTGTTTTTATTTTTTTTTTATTTGCCTTCCTCTGGACTAATTAATGATAAGAAAAAAAATAATAATTAAATAATTGATTTATAATTAATTAACGACTAATGAATTAATAGATAATCCGCATATTGCAGATCAGAGGAGATCTTAAAAGGTTGAACTTGAAGGACTGAACATCTTTTTTCAACCTTAAATACTATGTAACTATGTAACTATGTAAATATGTAACTATGTAACTGTTCAAAAATACTTTATTTTTCATTACACGCAGTACGCCTTTTGACAATAAAATAATTTAAATGCAAAAATTAGGTATTGTTGCAGCGACCAGAAAAATTGATGTTAGTTTGCAAGATAGAAAGTGCCCTAAAACATTGCGTCTTGAACCCTAGTTGGTGGCTGATAAGTCACGCAAGTCATCCGGCATTCAGGGATAAAATACAGCAGCGTGTGGACCATTATTAGCTCAAGGCAGCTTATCTATCAGGCCTTTTTAAATCGAATGTATCGCCCACTGTCAGTCCCTTCGGGATCCATCCCTCATTCATCTTAATAAAGGTGAGGTAATCTAGACTTTTTTGAACTAGGCGACTTCTCTTATCAGTGACAAAACCTCCTGCTGCACTGAAGGTCCTTTCTGACAGGACACTTGAAGTGGGGCAGGTCTGAAGTTCTATGCCAAATTGGGATAGCTCAGGCCACAGGGCAAGCATGAACACCCAGTAGTCAAGGGGTTCATCGCTCCTCATAGTGTCAATATCTGTAGTTATGGCGAGGTAGTCTGTTACCTGACGATCGAGTCGTTCTCTGAGGGTGGACCCTGAAGGGCTGTGGCGATGCATAGGACTTAAAAAGCTCTGCATGTCCTCCATCAACAACACGTCCGTAAAGCGTCCTCTCCTTGCCGGTGTGGTTGTGGGAGGAGGAGGATTATGTTCACCTCTTCCGCTGTAAGATTGCCATTGTGCTTTGAAATCACCCTTAAATGCTGTGTAAAGCATACTATTTAATTTATTTTGGAAGTGCTACATCCTTTCCGACTTGTGGTAATTCGGTAACATTTCAGGCACTTTCTGCATATACCGGGGATCTAGTAGCGTGGACACCCAGTACAGGTCGTTCTACTTCATCCTTTTTATACAAGGGTCCCTCAACAAGCACGAGAGCATGAAAGACCCCATTTGCACAAGGTTGGATGCCGAGCTAGTCATGTCCCGTTCCTCGTCCTCAGTGATCTCACTGAAGGTATGTTATACACCCCCAGCCACGTACAACACCACGGGTACCAGATAGGTGACAACGAGCACCCTGGGATGCCTGTTGTGGTTGGTCTTCCTCCTCCTCCTCAAAGCCACATTCCTCCTCTGACTCCTCTTCCTCACAATCCTCTTCCAGCGTTGCCACAGGTCCAGCAAGCGATGCTGATGAGGCAGTTTCTGGTGGTGATGGTGACCACAACTCTTCCTCTTCCTCTTCACGCTCACCTACGGCCTGATCCAGCACTCTTCGCAGGGCACGCGCCAGGAAAAAAACAAATGGTATGATGTCGCTGATGGTGCCTTCGGTGCGACTGACCAGGTTTGTCACCTCCTCAAAAGGACGCATAAGCCTACAGGCATTGCGCATGAGCGTCCAGTAAGGTGGCAAAAAAAAAACCAGCTCCGCAGAGGCTGTCCTAGCACCCTGGTCATACAAATACTCGTTAACGGCTTTTTCTTGTTGGAGCAGGCGTTCGAACATTAGGAGTGTTGAATTCCAACGTGTAGGGCTATCTAAAATCAAGCGCCTCATTGGCATGTTGTTTCGCCGCTGGATATCTGTAAAGTGCGCCATGGCCGTGTAGGAACGCCTGAAATGGCCACACAACTTCCTGGCCTGCTTCAGGACGTCCTGTAAGCCTGGGTGCTTATGCACAAAGCGTTGTACAATCAGATTACACACATGTGCCATGCACGGCACATGTGTCAACTTGCCCAAATTCAATGCCGCCAACAAATTTCTTCCGTTGTCACAAACCACTTTGCCGATCTCCAGTTGGTGCGAAGTGAGCCACTGATCCACCTGTTTATTCAGGACGGACAGGAGTGCTGGTCCGGTGTGACTCTCTGCTTTCAGGCAAGTCAACCCCAAGACAGCGTGACACTGCCGTATCCGGGATGTGGAATAGTACCTGTGGAGCTGGGGGGTATCGTTGATGTGGAGCAAGACATAGCAGCAGCAGAAGAGGACTCAGCCGAGGAAGTTATGGAAGAGGATGGAGTAGGAGGAGTAGAGGAGGTGGAAGCAGGCCTGCCTGCATGTCGTGGCGGTGTCACAACTCCTCTGCAGAGCCATGTATTCCATGCTTGGCAACCGTCACCAGGTTTACCCAATGCACAGTGTAGGTGATATACCTGCCCTGACCATGCTTTGCAGACCAGGTATCAGTGGTCAGATGGACCCTTGCCCCAAAACTGTGTGCCAGAGATGCCATTACTTCCTTTTGCACAATCGAGTACAGGTTGGGGATTGCCTTTTGCGCAAAGAAATTTCGGCCGGGTACCTTCCACTGTGGTGTCCCAATAGCTACACATTTTTTGAACGCCTCAGACTCCACCAGCTTGTATGGTAAAAGCTGGCGGGCTAAGAGTTCAGACAAGCCAGCTGGGGCAAGGGGGTGACTTTGTGACATTGGCTTCTTACGCTCAAACATGTCCTTGACAGACACCTGACTGTGGGCAGATGAGCAGGGACTGCTCAGGGCGAGACACGGAGTGGCGGATGGTTGAGAGGGGGCAAGCAGGGCAGCAGTGGTTGACGTGGCTGAAGATGCTGGACGAGGAGGAGGATGGCGGCTTTGACTTTGTGTGCTGCTTGTACTCATGTGTTGATCCCATAGGCGTTTGTGATGTGACATCATGTGCCTTCGCAAAGAAGTTGTACCTAGGTGGGTGTTGGACTTCCCACGACTCTTCTTCTATTTCTTTTCGCACAGGTTGCAAATGGCATTGCTGTAGTCACAGGCAGACACACAAAAAAATTGCCACACTGCTGAGCTCTGCAATGACGGCATTCTGGTGGTGGCAACAGCATGCGTTGACTGGCGTGCTGTCTGGCTGACGCCTGGTGCTGATGCATGCTGTCTGACTGTGCCACTAGCTACTTGCGACGACCTCCCCCTGCTTCCAACTCGTCTCCTCCTCCTCTCTGTCTCCCCATCTGAACTTTCCTCCTGTTCTTCTTCTCTTATAGTGGGCACCCACGTGACATCCACGGATGCATCGTCATCACCAACCACTTCACTTGTATCTGACAACTCAACAAAGGAAGCAGCACCGGGTATAACATCATCATCATCAGACCGTACGTCCATGTGTGTAATGCTGCCTGACTGGGACATATCCCTGTTATCTACATCCTCTGGCACTAATGTTTGAGCATCACTCATTTCTTCCAACGGATGTGTAAATAACTCAGCTGACGGATCAAGTGAAGCGGCTGTGGTGCTAGTGTTTATGGTGGAGGCAGGCGGGCGAGTAGTAACTGGAGAGGTGCCAGAAGCTAAGCTGGAGGAGGATGGTGCGTCTAGTTTCCGAGCGGAAGCTGTAGAAGATTAGGTGTCAACCATGTCCTCAGAACTTTTCAAGTTCAGGGTACTTGGCCTCTGAAAACTGGGCATTATTCTAGGGCCAAAGGGAATCACAGCACCACGACCACGACGGCCCCTGCGGGGTGGCCTGCCTCTGCCTGTCATTTTTTTTCTTCGATTAGTGGCACTATGCGTGCAAGCTACTGTGACACCAGATATGAGTGGCACTGTGCACTGGCAAAAGTTGGCACAGTAGACGCAATAGACCTCACAAACACGCCTGCAGGCAGGCAAATTATATTCAATCGATTACAGTAAAAAAAGGGTTCTTTTATTTCACTGTACACTAGGTTGCACCAGATATAAGTGTCACTGTGCACTGGCAAAAGTTGGCAGAGTAGGCGCTGTATGCCTCACACACACGCCTGTAGGCAGGCAACTGATTTTTAATTGATTACAGTCAAAAAAGTGTTGTTTTATGTCACTGTACACTACGGTTGCACCAGATATGACGTATCACTGTGCACTGGCAAAAGTTGGCAGGGTAGATGCAATAGGCTTCACACACACGCCTGTAGGCAGGCAATTGCTATTCAATCTATTACAGTCAAAAAGGTGTTGTTTTATTTCACTGAGCACAATATAAGCTGTGAGCCTGACACAGGCAGGCAACTGAAATTAGATTAAAGGAAAAAAATGGTTGTTTTCAATGTATGGTACACCACCAGGTATAAGTAGTAAAAATAAGCACAATATAAGCTGTTAGGTGTTAGCCTGTCACACACACACTCAGGCAGGCAGGCATATGCAATTAGATTACACAGATTTTTAAAACAAAATAAAATAAATGATGATCTAGCCCTAAAAAGGGCTTTTTGGGTTGCTGTCCTTGCAGCAGATATCAGATGAGTCCTTCAGGTCTGTAGTGGAAGCTAAATACACAGCCTGGCAATCTATTTCCCTATTAAATGAATGCAGCTTCAGAATGATTCTAAAATGTATGCTGTCCATCAGATGGAAGGCTCTGGAAGGGAGTGTATGCTGCTGATTGGCTGGAATTTGTCTGCTGACTGTGAGGTGCAGGGTCAAAGTTTCCTCAATGATAAAGAATAGGGGGCGGGCCGAAAAGCGCATGTGTCCGCCGTCCGCTGCAAGCGCGAAAGAGCCAAAATCGCCGTGAATAGTCCGCGGGCGAACTGTCCGGGACATCTCTAGTAATAACATTTAAAATGAAATTAGTTAAAGATATAGTGATCTTGAATATTGAATCCAGAGGAAGGCAAACCAAAAAAAAAAAAAACAGTGAACCTTGGTCAATTGTTTCAAAGTGGGCAAAAAAATGAATTCCTTTCTGACCCCATTAACTGTCGATCAGATTACTCCCTGGATCAATATTCTCTATATCATGAAACATTTACATTTTGCAACCAATGATGATCCTACTACTAACATTAAACCTTAATTACATATAATGAAACAACTTTTCAGTCCATTGAAAACAGAATTTTAACATTACAAACATGAACTTAAATTATTAAAATGGAAACTGTAAAGGTAAGAAAATGCAAGGTAACTGTTTTGTGTGGCCAATCCTGACAAAAGACACTTTTAAGACATTCCATTCTTTTTTGTTTTGTCTGTCAAAGTGGTTCCCTTTAAAAGAGCCCAGCAGACTTGTCATTTTGTCTATGGGATATAGCCACTGTTTATTGTTGTTGTTTTTTCTTCTTTTTTTCATTTGTGTAGGCACATAGAGTTTCCTAAGTGAAATAGTGGTCCTCTAAAATGAGACCACTAAACATTAAAGTTTGTCTGTGGGAATAACCACTGTTCTCTATGTTTTTTGCCATTTTATAGAGTTTCCTTAGCGAAAAAGAGCCCGAGTGACATAAAATTGCGTTTTCGAAATAAAACCAGTGTTCTGTATACTATTTGTGGCTTAGTTATAATTTTTTTTGTTTGTAATTTAATTTACAGTTCTTCATAGTAGACTATGTTTTTTGTAAAAATTCATCCATCATCTAATAAATCACCCTGACGTTGGTTGTTTTTAATATAAACTTTTATTTCCTCTGGATTCTTGCATCTTGAAAATGGAACATACAGTTGGCCATGTGCAAATATGGGTTCTTCTAAAAAGATTCCAACAGATTTAAAAGTTTGTCCTTGTGATTTATTAATGGTCATGGCAAATGCAATGATAATGGGAAATTGTCTTTTCTGAAGAACAAAAGGTATGCGACTTTCACTTGGCGTCAAATCCATTCTTGGTATGAAAACTCTTTCACCTTTATGGGTACCATTAAGAATTTCTGCATTTATGAAATGATCTTTTAGTTCTTGAACAATTAATGTGGTCCCATTGCATAGTACTTTTTTTGGCTTCATATTTTGTAATTGCACCTTTTTTTTAGCTGCAAAATATGTGGTCGCATTCCAGATGTTAATAAATTAATAAATTAAGTTTGTCTGAGTTTCTTTGTCATCACCAAGTACACAATCTGCACTGTGATCATTTTTTTCTGGTGCATCTACTCATTTTAATATTTAATTATTCAGAAGCAATGCATCTTTATTTTTGGACGTTAATATTACTTTGGTTGAAAGCTCTGCATAATCGTCGTTACTTATTGTATTTTGGAATATAGCTGATATAATGTCCTGTTTGCAAATCATATGAGATGGAATTTCCACGGTATCATCGGGTAAATTCTGAATTTGTTCTGCTTTTCCTTCTCCAATTTTGATGAGCCACTCATTGAATTTATTTTTCTAATTTGAGGTGAGTAAAGAGTTTCCATAGTGTAGTTGACTTTAATACATGTTTCTACAGTGTCTGTTTGATTTCCATGGACAACAACAGGTAATGTTTGTGTAAAATCTCTACCCAACAACATCACCTTTCCACCAAAAGGCAAATCATTATCCATGACTTCACGCAACAAACGGTCATTGTAGAGCATGGCATGACATCATTGTAGCTTCATCGATTGTAATTAATTTACTTTTCTTATTTTTTTTACTTGTAAGGATGTCATTCTTATATCTGACACTAATGTTTCCAGAATAGGAACTGGCAGTTTAAATCCACTATGCACAGTTCTTCCACCTTCTAACAAAAGTGAGGCAATTCCAATTGTTGCAAATGGCAGTGCTATTTCACCTTGTACGTGAACAAAACTTATCTATAAATTATATAGATACAATTTTCCTGATCCACCAGGTCCATCTAGAAAGAAATAATGCTCTTTTAACAAGTCATCCTCTAGTGCACTTTATATGGTGTTAAATGCTTGCAATTGTAATGTATGTAAAGTTTCAAGTTTTTCTTGTGTTTTTGATTTTGAAGCTTAATATCATAGTCTTCAAAGTTTATTTCATCTATGAGTCCTGGATCTGGCAGATTAAAATTTTCCCAATATAATCCATGAGAGAGAAAGACCTCTTGATTTCAATTTATGCTTTGAATTCTGCAATAGGTTCATTGTATCATTGCAAAAAGTCTTCAGACATATTTGTTTTAAATATGTCCCAAAAATCTAATGCATTTGAAGCATTTGAGAAGATGCAAATTAATGCAAATTGTTCTCTCATCTGCCGTGGCATTTGAAACAGTGCTGCTTCTTCTAGACATCTTTCCCATTCTGTATCATTAGCCAGGGAGTTTCTGTGTTGCTCAGCTAAATTAAATGTGTCATAAACTGTGTCATTAACAATTCTCAACTGTTCAAAAGTAGTGCACCAGGAACATTTAAAAGGAGTAAACGTAAGCAGAAACGTTCAAGGTCTCTTGGTCTTACAGTGTATATTCTAGTTGTAATTTGATTTCCATGGCTTTTTCTTTTTTGCCATAATCCATTAACAAAAACATAATGGTAGAGAATGTCAATATACAACAATTCCCTTGCCTCCAAGTAAGTAGAATTTAATTGAAACCACGCATTTAGTGTAGTTTGTCAATGCTCACTTTGCGCCAAAGAATTTCCTTCATTTTCAACATTGAAATAAACTAAGTGTCTTTGGGGCAAATATACAGCTAATCGATATACTGCATGTGAATGATCATGCATTTCAAATTTGAGAAGACACCACATTGCTTCTGGTGCACTTAAATAGCGAGCATCTACATGAGATGCAAGTTCATCATGTAATCACTCATTTTGTTCTGTATTTTCTGCACTTTTGATCACTACAGTAGCTGCATCATAGCCTTTGTAAATATATTTGTAGACATATTTAATGGATTGTATAGAAGTGCAAGCTTCCACATTAATGTGTGCATTATATTTCATGATCAAATGTGGATTTTATGGCACCACATATCTGTTATAAACTTTTTTCCACCAAATAATGGCATTTTGGCCTTTTCTTCTAAATAATGGATAGTCATCAGAATTAGCATAAGTTTTGTCTCTATAATCTTTTGGAAATTCTTAAGTGCATTTTTTATTCCATACATGGTGATTGTGGAATAATATCTCCACATGGTCCATGAATCATGCGATGAGTTTCAATCTCATATAGTCTACCATGTATTTCTGGATCTGGTAGTTCAGCAATGATGACTGAATCCACTTAAACACCAGTATCCAATTTATATAAGCATATGTGCATGTGAAAGGCCTCTTTTTTAAAATATATGGTAGAAACATAAGCCAGACATTTGCCAAATAACTGAGTTATGGTTATGTCACGGAAGACTCTTGCCACCAAATCTGGTCTATCGGAAGCAGTTTGTCCAATTAGCAGAAAAGTATTCACCCCCCTTGGCATTTTTCACAACCTGAAATTAAAATGCATTGTTTGAGGATTTACATCATATAATTTACAGAACATGCCCACAACTTTGAACATGTGTTTTTTTTTATTGTGAAGCAAACAACAAATAGGACAAAATAACAAAAAAAGTCAATGTGCATAACTATTCACCTCCCTAAAGTCAATACTTTGTAGAGCCACCTTTTGCGGCAATCAAAGCTCCAAGTCGCTTTCGATAATTCTCTATGAGCTTGCCACATCTTACCACTAGGATTTTTGCCCATTCCTCCTTGCAAAACTGCTCCAGCTCCTTCAAGTTGGATGGTTTGTTCTTGTGAACAGCAATCTTTAAGTCTGACCACAGATTTTCTATTGGATTGAGGTCTGGGCTTTGACTAGGCCAATTCAACACATTTACATGTTTCCCCTTAAACATCTCAAGTGTTGCTTTAGCAGTGTGTTTGGGGTCAATGTCCTGCTTAAAGGTGAACCTCCGTCCTAGCCTCAAATCACACACAGAGTGGTACAGGTTTTGCTCAAGAATATCCCTGTATTTAGCACCATCCATCTTTCCCTCAACCCAGTTTCCCAGTCCCAGCTGCTGAAAAACATCTCGACAGCATGATGCTGCCACCCACAAGTTTCCCTGTGGGGATGGTGTTCTTTGGGTGTTGTGATGTGTTGGGTTTGCACCAGATATGGCGTTTTCTTGATGGCCGAAAATTTTAATTTTGTCAGACCGGAGCTCCTTCCTCCATACATTTTGGGAGTATCCCGCATGCCTTTTCACAAACTCAAAACGTGCCATTTTATTTTTTGCGGAAAGTAATGGCTTTCTTCTGGCCACTCTGCCATAAACCCCAACTCTATGGAGTGTGCGGCTTATTGTGGCCCTATGTACAGATACTCCAGTCTCTGCTGTGGAACTCTGCAGCTCCTCCAGGGTTACCTTAGGTCTCTGTCCTGTCTCTCTGATTAATGTATTTAATAAAGGACCAGAGAAAAACAAAACAATAAATCTTTATTTATATTATTGGAGACAACGTCGATTAAAAACTTCTTTAAAATCAAGGGAATAGGAAATAATTCCTTAAAAACATTTAATATTGACTCTCTTATTTTTTGCACAGTAGACCAGTTATTGAGAGATAAATTAAATTATTGTGATCTCTCCTATTTTGTCTTAGTCAGTGCTTTATACAGATATTCAGCTTGGCTTTCTTTTTCCTTTCTTTGTGTGTATATATATATCTCAATTTCAAAGAGATTCCATTTTATATATATATATATCCAGAATTACAAGTCCTTCAAGTTACCAATTTATATACCAATGTTATATGGTGCCTTATCTAAGTTAATCTTTTGCCACTTGTTAGAACTCGGCACCGGGCTCTCCCATGTGCTGGAACTAAAGCACCAAATATGTAACTTGTAAGGACTCAGGAGTCACGGAGCTGCATTGAGCTACATGGAAAGCGCTTGCTCGTTTACAAACTCGGCGTCATGGATGTGACATTTTCAAAGGGGGAAGGTGATATTCTCAACGGTGCCTCCTATTAGTAGTCGGATCGGTAGTCATGGTTACCCTTTACCTTTATTTGCAAGTGAAGGGGTAACATGTATAAGTCTGGTCTGACAAGTCTAGTCAATTACACACAAAGTCATATTACAATTCCTTTTTATCATATTTACATTGAATGTCCATAGAAGGACATATTAGATAAATATTTCAATCTCATTATGTATATACTGGTATTTTTGGTCTAATCTGAGACAATCATATGTCTCAGATATAATTCACTATGTATTTATGACTTCACATATTTTAAATATTGATATAAGTATACTTATAACATACTGGTGTTAGGTGTATCATTTTATTTTTCTTATATATGAGAAATAAATCTCCATTACAGTTCTTCAGAGGAATATCCCTGATTGTTACCATAGAGTCATGACAGGAATATTTTGGGTCCTGTATAAAATAAATTTCTATCATGCTATAATGAGATTAGCAGATGCATCTTGTACTGTATATTTACGTATTACTTCTATGAGTAATAAGTACATCTTAATTTTTTTTTTTATTAATGACATAGAATGAATTTCTGCCTCCATTCCCTTGTCCCTATGATTTTCCAGACCGGGATCATGGTTATTTATGAAATTCCCTTACATCTTAGGATGGTTATTTTCCTTCATTGTCCTTATTTCTTATATAAAAATATGTTTCTCATATAATTCCACTTTTATTGTTCTTCATACAATCAGCTTAATATAAAGATAGTTTGAAAAATGTGTTGCATTAACATACTATTATAATTTGACTAGCGAATTGCCCGTCAAAAAATGACGGCAATGAAATTGTAAGGTAGCTAATGCTGTTTGGTGTATAATAATGAAATATGTAATACATTACTAAATGAATATACTGTACCTATTTTGAAGCATTGTGATGAAGAGCTGGCAATGTGTGTTGATGTTGCTGCAGCATTAGTGGTGTGGAGCTGCTGTGTAAGCATGCTGAATGTGTGCACTGTGTGGTATGAATATCCGTATGTCGTTTGTGGCGGTTTGCGAGTTTGTTGTGGTGTTTTGCGAGTTTCTTGTGGTGTTTTGCGAGTTTAGAGTGCTGTAGCCTCGTTTTCGTTTTGTTCGGCGGCCATTTTTTCTCTCGCTTAGATTTTTTTTTAGTCTCTAAACTCTTTTATTTCGAGTAAAATCGAGGTCTAAGTTGCATTTTTGAGGTCCTGGGTGCTCCCTCTTGGTGTAGGTAAGGTTTTTATGTATGTGCTGTGTGTATGTATTGTGTTTTACATTTTGTAATGTTCGCGAGTTGCGTCCGAGTGTTGCGAGGCCGTAATGTGTGTGAACGTGTGTCGTATGTTGTTTGCGAGTGTCGTAATGTGTGTGTCGTGCTGTTTGGGTTGCGACGCTCACAAATATATATGTGATTATACAACTACTACTGTGCTGTGTTTTATAATAATTCTGCTATGTAGGTTATATTCAAAGTCCAATTCACTTATATCTATGTCATTCTAGTGCAATTATTGTAGTGCAATTATCCTTAGTGAGTCAACTTCATAATAGTGAGTCAACTTCATAATTTAAACAGTGTCTGATTATTTATCACATAATGTGCAAGTAAAGGTTATAGAATACCCATGTTCTCACATAATATGAGGACATCCATATTCAAAAGCATATACATATGATTTGTGCTATTGTTTTAGTGATTTATTTATGTTTATAATTAGTGAGTTTATAGTTAGGTAGTGTCTGATCTTTATATATAGTCCTCCTATGATTATATAGCTGAAGGAGGTGGAGTATCTATATCTTTACATAATATGAAGAAATCTAAATAACTCTTCTATCATGATTCCTACATTCCATCCTTCTATGTTCCTCTCAGAGTATACTATTTTATAGGATATTCAACTTACTTACCATGTGAAGATTTAAAAAAATGCCTTAAAGGAGAACCCTTCATTCAGACCTTTAGGTGTTTGGGCCTGTAATTCGTAAATCCACCTAAGTAATATATCGTCCAGGTTCCCTTTTCTTGGGCCCAATTTGGCTCCATCTATTATCAGGAATTTTAAAACAGATGTATCCTTCTGATGTTTTGATTTTACATGGCGTGCAATTGGTGTGTCATTTTTATTTGTAATTGAGCAGATGTGTTCCCCCATCCTACGTCTGAATTCTCTACTCGTTTTTCCGACGTAAATTTTCAGACAAATACATTGTACCACATAGATAACTCCTTTAGTTTTACAATTGTAAAACTCTTTAATAGGATATTTTTTGCCTGATATTGGATGCATAAATTCCTTACTAGGTTTTATAAATTTACAGTATTTACACCGTCCACATCTATAGCAGCCAGTCAGGGGTTTCAGCCATGTTTTTTCCTTCTGTTTATGTTGTGAAAAATGGCTATGTACCAGAAGGTCTCTTAAATTTGGGCTCCGTCTATATGTTATTGAACTTTGTGTGGATACCTTAGTTTTTAGATCTTCATCTGCCGTTAGTAAATACCAAAATTTGGAGAAGATGTCTTTAATTTCTCTTGCATTATATCCATATGTGAGTATACATCGTATTATATCATCCTCTTCACTTGAGGCTTTCTCTTTCTGTGTTTGTGATTGTCCCAGGTGTATCTTTTGTGTTTACTCTTCTTGAGTATTTAGGAGATCTGTTCTTTTTACATTCAGGGCATACTGATATGCCTTTTTGAGGCACTTATTTGGGTATCCCCTACTCTTAAAATGTTTCCTAAGTTTGTCAGCCTCTAACTTGAAGGAGATATCATCACTACAGTTCCTTTGGATATGCAGATATTGGACTTTTGGTGTCCCTCTTTTTTGGGGTTCATGATGTTTACTTGACCACTCTAATATGCTATTGGATGCTGTCTCTTTCCTATAGGTGGTCGTACTGATGTTTCCCAAATGATCCTTCATTATTTTTAGATCTAAAAAGGCCAATTCGGTTGAATTGATTTCATATGTAAATTTTAGAAATAGGGTGTTGTTATTAAGGGTGTCTATAAAAAGAGAGAGTTGTTCTTTTGTTCCAGTCCAGAAAATTATGATATCATCTATAAATCGTCTCCACATTAGTATGTTATCTGTCATATCATTTCTGGTTTCCTCAAAGACCCATCTTTCTTCCCACCACCCTAGGAACAAATTTGCATAATTAGGGGCACATGATGTCCCCATTGCTGTGCCCCTAATTTGATGTATCCTTTTGTCAGCAAAAATAAAGTAGTTTCTAGTTAGTATGTACTCCAATAAAGTTAGTAGGAAATTATTGAATTGTTCCATTTTGGTTCCTTTGGTTCTTAAAAAGAAACCTACAGCCTCAATGCCCTGCGCATGTGGTATAGAACTATATTGGGCTTCTATGTCTATGCTCACAAGCCATGTTTTGGTTGGTACTATTATATCTTACAATTGCTTCAGTATGTCTGTTGTATCCTTGATATATGAGGGAAGATCTGGAACTTGATCTTTAAGATGATAATCCAAGAATCTACTAATATTTTCAGATATATTATTGTTTCCTGATACAATTGGTCTACCAGGTATCGGTGACATCTTTTTATGCACTTTTGGAAGTGCATAGAAAGTAGGGATTGTGGGACTATTTTGTAGTAAGTAATCATATGTATTTTTATTGATTAATCCTTCTAACAGTGCTTTATCAAGCACTGATTTAAGATCTTCTCTATACATATTTGTAGGATCTACACTCAATGTTTCAAAAGTTGATTTATCTTTTAAAATCTTATCACACATATTTGCTGGTTTTATTTGTATAGTTTTACAATCTTGGAGTTCCTTTAGTGCTATGTTTTCCTTTCAACTTAAATTGTATGTGGATTTTTGTTTAAGTGTATATAAATTTTCCAGTTCTCTTGTAACTTGTTGTATAAATACACTAATGTTTGGATAATCCTTGATTTGATGGGTAAATTTACTCTTTTTTTTCCATATTTTTGGTATTCCAGGTTCTGATGTAATTGCATTTTCATTCTCATTCTCTCTGATTAATGCCCTCCTTGCCCAGTCCATGAGTTTTGGTGGGCGGCCGTCTCTTGGCAGGTTTGCTGTTGTGCCATGTTCTTTTCATTTGGTTATGATAGATTTGATGGTGCTCCTTGGGATCATCAAAGATTTGGATATTTTTTTATAACCTAACCCTGACTTGTACTTCTCAACAACATTGTCCCTTACTTGTTTGGCAGTGTTTGGTTAGTGGTGCCTCTTGCTTAGGTATTTCAGCCTCTGGGGCCTTTCAAAAAAGGTATGTATATGTAATGACAGATCATGTGACACTAAGATTGCACACAGGTGAACATCATTTGACTAATTACATGACTTCTGAAGGTAATTGGTTGCACCAGAGCTTTTTCTGGGCTTCACAACAAAGGTGTTGAATACATACACACATGCCAATTTTCTGTTTTCTATTTCTAAAAAAATGTTTTATGTATATATTTTTTTCATTTTACTTCACCAACTATTGTGTTCTGATCCATCAAATAAAAATCAGATTAACAAAACATTGAATTTAAAGCTGTAATGCAACAAAATAGGTAAAAAGTAAAGTAGGGTGAATTATTTTGCAAGGCACTGTAAATGTAATAAATAAATCCGGTTTTCCAAATGTAGTTACAATAGCCATAGCATTATTGTATCTTTCTCGCATTGCGAGGAGATCCTTGGAAAGAAGAAAGTAAAATTATGGCTTTGCCAGCTGCAAGCTACCTGTTTGTAGCTACCTCCGTAACATAATGCATCAGTCCACAGTACTGTTCTACACATAGTTTATCTTGTCAATATTTTATGAAATTTAAATTATTTGGCTTAACTTGCAAATATGAATCAATGATCCATTGTTGTGTCAGTTTTCCACCACATAAAATGGGATTAAATCTATCTCGAATGGCAGTTTCAGACACTTTAAATTCAAGCATGGAAATAATATTTCTGACACATACTTTTGAATTTGGGTAATTGTCAAGTGTTAATTTGGGTTGCCATCCGGCTTCCCCATTTGGAGAAATTTCGATATGCCATTGGATCTAAATTTGTACTTAAGATACTTATGTTGATGTAAGGTTGCTCCTTATTTCTGGGATATATTCTAATATCCATTTGACATGGTGGTTCTCCCTAATCATTTTTAAAGACCATTGCAACCTCATTTGATATTGGTAAGTTGTAACGGCGTTTATTAGTATGGCGATCTCTTTTAAGAACCATATTGACTTTTGGGATTGGTAACCGATGTAATTCTGCATGAATTATTTGTTCTTGTTCTATTTCTGAAATTTTTTTATAGGCTTGAGTGTATGGGTTTTGGGCCATAATTTTATCAAGCTCTATAAACAGAATGGGTAAGCATTTTTATTTTCTGGAAGCTGCATCCGTTGTTCAACAGCTTCCATAGTATCTAGGACATATAATTGAGCACATTTTCTTTGCTCCCCTTTCTTCTGGATGTAAATGAGAAGTACGATGGTAAATTTCTCCTTGTACTTTGAAACAGTAAGGGCCATGTCCTGGCACATTAGCGTCTAATGTTGCACCCATAGATGCAAAGGATATGGCACTATTATAGGATCTTATGTTTAATTTGAAATTTTGGTAGTTAGGGAAAGAAGGCTCTGTCATAATGCTTTTTAAATATGTTGGGAATTGTTTAAGTCTTACCTTGCTTTTTTGACAGCAACAAAAAAACTGCTTATCTCTGGGTCATTTCCTATTGGAAATTATAAGCCCCACAAAACTGACATACAATATTCATATTACCACAATTATGAACCTCTACTGCTAAAGATTTAAGTAAAGGACAATTGTGAGAAGATTTAATAATGTGACTAAATCCTCATTAGAATTCGTATCTGATTGTTTAGCAACATTTTCTAAATGCTTTTGTTTTTTAGTAGTCTTCTTGGGCTTGGATGTTAGTTTGTCAGTTTTGTAATCTTTTGCTTGCGAGTCTCTCCCTTTCTTTTTGTCATCGAATTTCCTTCTGCTCTGGCGTCTAATGATCTGCCAATGTTTTTTGACATTCTCTAGTTTGACATCTTTTCTTTTCCTGTTTCTTGTCAGTATCTGCCATATTAATCTGTAAATAAAAGTAGTCCATTAGTACTTTTGCTCCTTTGTTTATTTATTTGTTTTAACTGAACTTTTTGTTATTTTTTTTTGTATCCTGTTTTGTGTGCACCACTGTTTGCATTATGAGGTTAGCTTTATGGGGTTGGAGTTAGCAGATTAGTAAGATTGCAGTCTATGTTGTGAAAGGCGTACAGCAAACATGATAGGTCCTTCTATTTTGTATATGTTAACAGCATTTATTGTGTTATCCTGTTTTGTGTGTGGCAGTGTTGTCATTATGTCTTTAGCTGTGGTTTTTGTGCGCTACTGTTGTCATTAGGTGTTTAGGGTATGGAGTTGGGCTTAGAGGGTTGCGCACCACAAATAGTATTTATCCTTCCATTTTGTATATGTTAAGAGCATTGTCGTTTTCTGTTTTGTGTGCAGCACTGTTGGCATTAGGGTTTAGGGTATCCCTTTTTTTCTGGTTCTTGCTATCCTGTTTTGCATGGGTCAATGTTGTCATTAGGTGTTAACGGTTATGGGGTTAGGCTTAGAGTGTTAGTTAGGTGGCAGTACGTTTCCGCAAACGCAGACACAAAATAGGATAGTTACTTCCATTTCATATGTGTAAACAGCAGTACCTGATTTTTTTATTTTTTTTTACTTGTAATAATATATTTCTTTTCTTCAAATGTGTTGTGTCAAAATTGCTGTAGCGATGATGAGAGTCTGCAGGCACTGTCTGTTGAAAATAAAAAAGAGAGATGGAATGTTAAAATAACATTTAAATAAATTAGTTGTTGCCCTAAGAGCATATAAAACATGATATATTCTTCCATTTTGTATGTATTCAGAGCGGTTTAGCTTATGGGGTTAGGCTTAGAGAGTGGTGCATATAAATAGGATAGATCCTTGCATTTATTATGTTTTAAGACCAATTATTGTAGTATTCTGGTTTGTGTGTGTCAATGTTGTCATTATAGATTTAGGTTATGGGGTTATGCTTAGGGGTTGGTGCACACAAAACAGGATATATTCTTTGATTTAGTATGTGTTAGCAACATTTTTTTAAGTATCCTGTTTTGTGTACCCCACTGTTGTTATTAGATATTTAGGTTATGGTATTAGGCATATAGGTTGGGGCATAGAAAACAGGATATATACTTTTATTTTATATGTGTTAACAACATTTGTTGTAGTATCCTGTATTGTGTGCACCACTGGGGTTAGGCTTAGAGGTTGGTGCACACAAAACGGGATTTATTCTTAGATTTTATATGTGTTAACTAGAGATGTCGCGAACAGTTTGCCCACGGACTATTCACAGTGATTTTGGCATGTTCCCGTTCGCATCGGACGGCGAACACATGTGCTTTTGAGAACGCCCCCTATTCTTTATCATTGAGGAAACTTTGACCCTGCACCTCACAGTCAGCAGACACATTCCAGCCAATCAGCAGCATATACTCCCTTCCATGGCCTTCCATCTGAAGGACAGCATCCATTTTAGAATCATTCTGAAGCTGCATTCGTTGTGAGAGGACAGATAGTGTAGCTGCTGGAGATTTAATAGGAAAATAGATAGCCAGGCTGTGTATTTAGCTTCCACTACAATTAATCTAATTTTAGTTGCCTGCCTGTGTCAGGCTCACAGCTTATATTGTGCTCAGTGAAATAAAACAACACTTTATCGACTGTAATAGATTGAATAGCAATTGCCTGCCTACAGGCGTGTGTGTGAAGCCTATTGCATCTACTCTGCCAACTTTTGCCAGTGCACAGTGATACGTCATATCTGGTGCAAACGTAGTGTACAGTGACATAAAACAACACTTTTTTGACTGTAATAGATTGAATAGCAATTGCCTGCCTACAGGCGTGTGTGTGAAGCCTATTGCATCTACTCTGCCAACTTTTGCCAGTGCACAGTGATACGTCATATCTGGTGCAACCGTAGTGTACAGTGACATAAAACAACACTTTTTTGACTGTAATAGATTGAATAGCCATTGCCTGCCTACAGGCGTGTGTGTGAAACCTATTGCATCTACTCTACCAACTTTTGCCAGTGCATAGTGATACGTCATATCTGGGGCAACCGTAGTGTACAGTGACATAAAACAACACTTTTTTTACTGTAATTGATTGAATAGCAATTGCCTGCCTACAGGCGTGTGTGTGAAGCCTATTGCATCTACTCTGCCAACTTTTGCCAGTGCACAGTGACACTCATATCTGGTGGCACCTAAGATTGCACGCGCAGTGCCCCAAATTTGAAGTAGGAGGTCCGACCAAGCATCTTTTTCCATCTCCCTGTTCCAAAAATCAATGCCATATACACGTCCCCTAATAGTGGACGTAACTGGGAATAAACCGATAGGAATAGTACTACTTAACAGTACACACCTTATAATAACGCAGACAGAGGCAACGCAGAGAGAAGAGTCTGAAGAAGAGGAGTCAGAGGAGGAAGGTGGCTTTGAGGAGGTGGAAGACCAAACACAGCAGGCGTCCCAGGGGGCTTGTTGTCACCTTTCGGGGACCCTTGGTGGCTGGGTGGAGGAAGAGACCTCCAATGACATCAGTGAGGACAAGGAACGGGACATGGCTAGCTTGGTATCCAACCTTGTGCAAATGGGGAGTTTGCGGTTGTGCAAAGGGACTGTTTGCGGTTGTTTGCGGTGCATTAAACGGGGAGATTGGTCTGTTACTGTGAAGCGGGTGTAACCCTTACACTACCTGATCGATACAACATCATACCTGATGTTTTAAAGCATGTTATTCCAAACAATTTAGTAATGTTAGGTGATTTATGCCCTTTATGGCTTAAAACCAGACTCTGCATCAACTATGTAATTTTCCGTGGGAGTTTATCCATGTATCCCCCTCCTGCATGCCACAGTCCAGGTGTTAGTCCCCTTGAAACAACTTTCCCATCACTATTGTGGCCAGAAAGAGTCCCTGTGGGTTTTAAAATCCGCCTGCCCATTGAAGTCTATGGCGGTTCGCCGGGTTCGCCGGTTCGCGAACATTTGCGGCGGTTCGCGTTCGCGGTTCGTGAACCGAAAATGTTATGTTTGCGACATCACTAATGGTGAGGGCAAATGTCTAATGTCTACATATTTTATGTTCAATGTGTTAGTTATCTAGGAACATAAATGTAGGAGTGACTAATCACCTAAGATAACCTTCATCTCTGCTAAAACTAACAGTTAAACCAGTCAGCTGATTACTAACAGCATGTTTGTATCATCAATAAATACATGATCATTGTCATGATTTCAGTGTTTAAGGACAAATATTGCCAGTAAGTGTGGATGTGGCCAAGGGGGCATGACATTGTTACATTGATATTATGTATTATTGTGTGTGCTATATGTTGCCTGTACATGGTTATTATGTAAACTTTATAGTATACTTTATTTGTATAGTTATTATATGTTACTAGTGACTTGCCTGTCAAAAAAAGACGGTCAATAAAAGAAAGTGTTGAAATGCTGTTTGCCACACAATGTGAGTGTACTGTTTGCCTCAACTATATAGACCCCTCTAACACAGTAATGAACTCATGTAATAACACTATAAGTGCCATGAGGGTCATCCAGGACCCTCATGACCCAAAGTGTAAGCACTACACCATTTTAACCCGGTCACTTATGGGGGTCCATACAGACCCTCATAAGCCTCTATTTAACCCTATCAGTGCCATAAGGGTATATTAAGACCATTATGGGACTGTTACAACCCAACATTAACCACATAAGTGCCATGACAGACCTCAAGGACCATCATGACACTAAGTATAAACACTACACTGCACTATACCCCGCCAATAAAACATTAAATATCAACTAAACAGCCTCTACACTAACCTATTAACACCTACAGTACCTACCTACCCCCTAATAACCCCCTCACCACCACTGTAATTACAGAAATCAAAAAAACTAAAGTCATCAAAAATCTAAAATCTACATGACATAAAATAAAAAAAACTAAAATCACCAAAAATAAAAAAATGTACATTACAGAAAAAAAACAACTGTCACAAAAAATAAAAAAGGAACATTAAAGAAAATAAAAAAATACATTACACCCCTCCCCCCCACTACAGAAGAAAAAAATTACACACCTGAAAAGGAAATACATATAAAACATACAATACAATACAATACAATACAATACAATTAAATACAATACACCCCTATCTAATATACACCCTCCTATCTAATATACATCCCCCTATCTAATATACATCCCCTTATCTAATTTACAATACTATCTATCTAATATACATCCCCCTATCTAATACACAATAAATACTATCTATGAACTATACATCCCCCTATCTAATATACAATACATGCTATCTCTAAATAGCAACCCTAATTCTGAGCTACAATAAAATAATTAAGACCACTTACCTTTGAGATGTTTCTTCAGATCACCAACCTAGGGTAAAAAAAGATTAAAAAAATTATTACAACACGTTTACATAAAATAAATAAACATTCTAAACATTCTAAATATTATTCTCACCTTTCCAGCATGTCCCGTTCCAGCATGTCACGTCCTCCATCTTTGCTTCTGCGGCGCGGCCCCTGTTAAAAAAAAAATTACATTAGTGCACATACATAAACAGGAAACCAAGTAAAATTAACACAATCTACATTGTACTTACCTCCCCGCGATGTCTCCAGCCTCCTGGTGTTGTGCGCCGGATGGGCCCTGGAAGCATCCGCGCTGTTAAAAAAAAACAAAAACACATCCGCCCTGGCGGATATCCCCGACGTTAATGAGCTTCCTACGGAGTGTTCCAGAATAAAATTAGCAATGGCGGCTTCTGATTGGCTGAAAACGCTGTCTATCAAATTCAGCCAATGAGAAGATGCCAATTGTGAACCAATGAGAAAGGGATACACCCCAAAATCCCACGATGTTTGGATAACGCACCTGTCAATCTTTATTTGAACCAATCTGAAGGCTTTATTGCCATCAGCCAATCACAATGGAATACACCCCCACGTAATGATTGGTGAAGACATCTGCGCCTTCCCATTGACCATGACAATAGCCAATGAGAAGGCGCAAATGCCTTCACCAATTAGTACGTAGGGGTGTATTCCATTGTTATTGCCTATTGTCAGTGCAACCAATCAGAATGCGCAGATGCCTGCAACCAATCACCCTGTGGTTGTGTATTCCATTGTGATTGGCTGAAGGCATCTGCACCTTGTGATTGGTTTAAATAAAGATTGACAGGTGCATTATCCAATCAGAGTGGGATTTTAGGGTGTATCCCTTTTTGATAGGCTCACACATTGGCGCCTCCTGATTGGGTGAATTTGATAGACAGCATTTTCAACCAATCAGAAGGCGCCATTGCCTATTTTCTACCGGGAAAAGTGTCCGGGAGCCTCATTAGCGTCGGGGATGTCCATGAGTGCGGATGTAAGTACTTTTTTTTTTTTTTACAGGGCATGGCAGAAGAGGAGGAGGAGGCCGGAGACATCGTGGGGAGGTAAGTACAATGTATATTATGTTTTTTTTTTTATGTTTATGTATGTGTACTAATGTTATGTTTTTTTTTAACAGTTGCCGCAACGGAGAATAAGGACGGGACATGCCGGAAAGGTGAGTAGAATATTTATAATGTTTAGAATGTTTAGTATTTACTGTAAACGTGTTGCACTAATTTTTTTATTTTTTTTCCCCCTAGGTGGCTGATCTGAATGGACATCTGCAAAGGTAAGTGGTGTTAATTATTTTGTTTTAGCTTAGAATTAGATTATTTTATATATAGATAGCATTTATTGTATGTTAGCTAGGGGTATGTGTTTTATATACAGTAGATAGCATAGCATGTATTGTATATTAGATTATGGTATTTATTTAGATAGATTGGGGGATGTATATTAGATAGATAGAATGTATTGTATATTAGATAGGAGTGTATTGTATTGTATTGTATTGTTTTTAATTGCATTGTATTTAATTGCATTGTATTTAATTGTAATGTATTATATTGTATGTATTGTCATGTATGTATTGTATTGTATGTATTATATGTATTTCCTTTTCAGGTGTGTAATTTTTTTTTCTGTAGTGGGGGGGTGGTTGTAATGTTTTTTTTTATTTTCTGTAATGTTCCTTTTTTTGGATTTTTTATTTTTTTGTGACTTAGGTTTTTTATTTTATGTAATGTAGATTTTTTATTTTTTGTGATTTTAGGCTTTTTTATTTTCTGTAATTAGAGTGGTGTGGGTTATTAAGGGGTAGGTAGGTACTGTAGGTGTTAATAGGTTAGTGTAGAGGCTGTTTAGTTGATATTTAATGTTTTATTGGGGGGGTATAGTGCAGTGTAGTGTTTATACTTAAAGTCATGATGGTCCTTGAGGACCGTTATGGCACTTATGTGGTTAATGTTGGGTTGTAACAGGCCCATAATGGTCTTAATATACCCTTATGGGCCTGATGGAGATAAATAGAGGCTTATGAGGGTCTGTATGGACCCCCATGAGTGACAGGGTTAATTAGCGGTTTATGGGGGTCTGTATTGACCCCCATGAGTGAGGGGGTTAATTAAGGGCTTATGGGGGGCTATATTCAACCTCCATGAGTGACAGGGTTAATAAAGGGCTTATGGTGGTCTATATTGACCCCCATGAGTGACAGGGTTAATAAGGGGTTTATGGGGGTCTGTATTGACCCCCATGAGTGTCAGGGTTAATGAAGGCTTATGGTGGTCTATATTGACCCCCATGACTGACCTGGTTAATTACGGGTTTATGGGGGTCTGTATTTACCCTTGTCCATGAGTGAGGGGGTTAATTAAGTGCTTATGGGGGTCTTTATTGACACCCATGAGTGACAGGGTTAATTAAGGGCTTATGGGGGTCTGTATTGACCCCCATGAGTGACAGGGTTAATGAAGGGCTTATGGGGGTCTGTATTGACCTCCATGAGTGACAGTGTTAATGAAGGGCTTATGGGGTCTATATTGACCCCATGAATGACATGGTTAATTAGGGGCTTATGGGGGTCTGTATTGACCCCCATGAGTGATAGGGTTAATGAATGGCTTATGGGGGTCTATATTGACCCCCATGAGTGACAGGGTTAAAGAAGTCCTTATGGGGGCCTGTATTGACCCCCATGAGTGACAGGGTTAAGGAAGGGCTTATTGGTGTCTGTATTGACCCCCATGAGTGACAGGGTTAATGAAGGGCTTATGGGGGTCTGTATTGACCCCCATGAATGACAGGGTTAATTATGGTTTTATGGGGGTCTGTATTGACCCCCATGAGTGACAGGGTTAATGAAGGGCTTATGGGTGTCTGTATTGACCCCCATGAGTGACAGGGTTAATGAAGGGCTTATGGGGGTCTGTATGGACCCCCATGAATGACAGGGTTAATTATGGTTTTATGGGGGTCTGTATTGACCCCCATGAGTGACAGGGTTAATGAAGGGCTTATGGGTGTCTGTATTGACCCCCATGAGTGACAGGGTTAATGAAGTCCTTATGGGGGCCTGTATTGACCCCCATGAGTGACAGGGTTAATGAAGGGCTTATGGGGGTCAGTATTGACCCCCATGAGTGACAGGGTTAATGAATGGCTTATGTGTGTCTATATGGACCCCCGTGAGTGACAGGGTTAATGAAGTGCTTATGGGGGCCTGTATTTACCCCCATGAGTGACAAGGTTAATGAAGGGCTTATGGGGGTCTGTATTGACCCCCATGAGTGACAGGGTTAATGAAGGGCTTATGGGGTCCTGTATTGACCCCCATGATTGACAGAGTTAATGAAGGGCTTATTGGGTTCTGTGTTGACACCCATGAATTACAGGGTTAATGAAGGGCTTATGGGGATCTATCTTGACCCCCATGAGTGTCAGGGTTTATTAAGGCATTATGGGGGTCTGTATTGACCTCCATGAGTGACAGGGTTACTGAAGGACTCATGGGGGTCTAAATTGACCCCCATGAGTGACAGGGTGATAGTGTATATATATATTTTTTATAACAGGTCCTTTAAGGACCTTTACGTGGAAATTTAGAATTTTCATTGCAGCGGGGGTCCCCGATCGCATGCGATCGTGACCCCCTCTGTGATGGTTAATATGGGGTTAATGCAGGTTTCTGAGCTGATATTGGATCCCGTGCGGTTAATGCGGGTTTCCGAGCTTATCTTATTGGGTAAGTTGTAGGTGGCTGGGCGGTCCTGGGTCTTTGAGGCCATTTTTTCTCTTGCTTAGGGGATTTTCGTGTGTCTGAACTCGGGAATTTGGACTTAAATGGAGGTGTAACTTCACTTTCAGAGGTCCTGGGTGCCCCGCTTGCAATGGGTAAGCTTTTTATGTATATTTTGTGAGTATTTGGTGTGTTTTGACTGTTTTTAGGTGCGCCTGGTTCCGCCGTTGTGGTTGTATTTTTCGTGCGTGTGGGTGTTTGTTACGTTAAGTTTGGTTCCGAGGTCGTTTTTTTTCTAAGTCGTGCATGTGGATGTTTGTTTTTAACCGCATGTGAGGCGCCTTTGAGCCTCCACCTCCGCAAATGCGATCCCTCGCTTCGCGAGGGTCCGCATTTGCGGACAAACACAGCCGACGTTGGAGCCTCCACCTTCCGATAATGCGGCCCCTCACTTTGCGAGGGTCCGCATTTGCAGAGCAAATTGCATCCCTCGCCTTGCGAGGGACGCAGTTCTTCCGGACTCGCTGCGCGAACCTGCAAGCGTGAGCAACGGCTCGTATGCTCACAACTATATATGTGATAGATGGAAAATTTATAAAGAACAGGAGAATACATGAGAATAAGGTAAAAATGCTCTGCACAGAGGTTAGCTGCAGATCATTGCACCCTAACACATACAGATTTTGAGAAACAGCAGCCAAGACAGATGCATGTACTTCAAGCAGTCCTAAGCAAACACTTGAGATTAACATCAAGTTTGTTTCACTAGTCAGCTATAGATATTTGGTGAATTTGATCTCAAGAGTTTTCATATTAACCAAGCTACAATGCAGATGCATTTCATCACACACATACACAAATGTACGCAAAGGTGTGGTATTGGAGAGTATAAATATGTTGATTCCATCATTCAATAAAGGTTCAGTTCTGGTTTCACATATCCACAATGTGAGACTATTCCTGTGTTTTGTGTCCTGTCTTGGGGAGTGGTCTTGCCATGGGCCACTAGTAACCTGTATACAGTATTCTCTGCCTGTACCGTTGGGTCTTGCCCTCTGCAGAAGCCATCTTTTGTGCCACAGAGAACAGGAACTACACGATTCTGCTGGGGTAGGTTTGAACTAGGTTCATATCAAGCCCCCTTGAAGAAGCAGATTGTGACAATTATAATAATGGACAATAACAATTACCTAACCTTTACACTGATATTCTCTAAGATTGAATGACAGTCTGTTTTACTTGTATAACATTGAGCTCTGACATTATTTTCATTAAAAATAAAGGCTTTACCAGCCAGGCTGCCCAAATATGGCATATATTCCTTGACCGTTGCTTCCTAAGCAAAATGTGCCTAATGAATATCAGTTGATGCTGATTAACAACCTTATTACATTGCACTGAGCTCTCAAAATACAAATATTGCAAATGGGCCTACCTGACAAAAAATAATCTAACTACCTAACTGCTTGCTAAACCTAAACTAATCTTAAGGCTTTATTACATAACCCTAGTTAAAAAAAATAACCATGTATACCAAGTGGAAAAATTGTGTGCCCTTTGACTGCAAAAGGGGCAAGTAAAGATTGTTATTAAACTTAACAACAGATATTGTATGCTAGGTGCATTCCTACTTCAATGTTAGAAAATCATAGATCGAGGAATGTCAAAGAAAGCTTTGGAGGAGTCACTGTTTGAAATAATTCATTTGAGAGAGACATTTTAATAATAATTGTGATTATTATTATTATTATTATTATTATTTCAACAACAAAATCATATTTGTTTTCACTTAATAACAGCCCTATTAAATTCCATGAAAGTTTAAAACCGTACTCCGTAATGTAGACTGTAAGACTTACTATTAGCTATTAAAATGGCCCTGTAAAGCAACCCGCCAATGTCTTGTGGGGTAAGGGTGAAAATACCCTACGGAATGCTGAAAATTGAATGCGGCCACACATCCTTTGTTTTGTCAAGCCCGTAACTGTTACGTTCCAATCACGCTATTAAATTGCAACAAATTTCCAAAGACGCCCTAGCGTTCAAGTCCGTAACCCGCAAATAGGACACGCAAAGGATTTACAGACAATTGCTCAACACTGTAAAAGACAATATACACACACCAGTGGACTTTAAAGTATGGGGAAAGCATGGAATGGCATTACAATTACTTGAACAATAATCCCCCAATAAAAATTAGGCATTAAAAAAATATTTTATTTTATCATATGTTGAAATGGTCATGCATATGCTAATATGAAAAGCCATGCTGCAACATGCAGAAAGCAATTAAAGACACACCACCTGATTACATTGCAATACAAAAACATGAAACTGATGCCATACCACTTCCTTACTCACAGAGGCTCTAATGTGGACCCTGGAATATATATATATACTGTATATATATATATATATATATATATATATATATATATATATATATATATATAATTGTATATACATCTCGATCATCACATCTAGATTGGGAAAACAAATAGTGGCCAAATTACACCACCATATCACATATATCAAGTACCAGGGGAACATTTGATTTTATGTTATTCAGTCCTTCAGTCATGTTTGACTCTCCGTGAGCCTGTGGACTGCAGCATATTTAGCTAGATCACCGCCTGTGCTGTTTCACAAGGTTTGCATGTCAAATATACTGGAGTCGGTTTCCAGTTCCACCTCTAGTGGACTGTGATGAATCGGACCTCTCTGGCATCACCTGTCCTCCTTTGCATGGTATAGCTCAAAGCTTCATTCAGGTAGGTACACAAGCCCCTTCACCACCACCACTTAGCAATCCACAAGAAGAGCAGGGAACATTCATCACACTAATGTAAATTGATGAATAGCAAAACATAATGGGAGGTCACCAAATGAGAATAGGTATACATCTCGGTACATGGCCACCAGCAATGGCATGGGACTTTCCAGAATGGGCATAGTGGAGATTATCCCTGATGGACATGAGTTGGCTGTTGATCCCTGTGACTCTGCACAGCCTCCATGTGTTTTTGTGGCCCTTCCTGATTAGTGTGGTGTAGGTTCCCCTGGCCCCCTTGTGGATTGCTAAGTGGTGGTGGTGAAGGGGCTTGATTACCTGAATTACCTGTGAGAGGTTAGACAAATCACAGTCCCCTAGAGGAGGAACAGGCAACCCATTCCAGTATCACTGTTCATATTCCTATCAGGCCCTGAATGTTGATACTCCACAATATCACTAACTGGACATTTGCATGTGTATTAACTCTTTATTTTGATTATATATGATATATTTGATATCTAATGCTATAATTACTATTATTATAATTATTATAATTATTATTATTATTATTATTATTATTATTATTATATGTATTGATCTATTGCATAGTAACTAGGCTCAGCAGTTTACATATATAGGAATGTGACACAAATGTGAATGTTTCAAAACCCCAACCATTGACAAGACACTGACCTGGTTAGAACAGTATAACAAAGCTTTATTTCATACACACAACACAAGCAGAAATGGACAAGACTGTGTATTAATACCATGGGTGTGGTGTGGCCGGATACTGGAAGGGCAAGAGGCTGTGGGCAATCAAAGGACACCTAAAGGGTTAACTGTTAGACAACATCATAAGGACAATGCATAGCATCTACTAAGGTCACATGTGGTAAGGACACAACAGTAACCATAATCGGATGTGACATAGGAACATCATATAACATTCCATTTCAGAAATAACCATTAATGCGCATACAGCAACCATATGGTCTGTATCTTCCATATTAAATAGATGCTAGAAATCATGGATCATGTGATACTAATTAATTCCAAACACAGTGTGTTTTCATACATTACTGCTGATTCCGAAATAGATGATAGGAATCTGGAAAACATAAAGAGGAGGTGTTAGAACAATCATAAGCTGTTATTATGGTACATTGTTTTTGCTCTGGACACTACAATAAACCAATTAACATGAACGTCATCTACAAGCAGTATTAACCATATTGATTTTTTCCTGTTCAATCAACCTTCCCGGAATATGTTCAGGATGTGTAATACAACAAGGCATGCTTCACTGTGAACAGAATCTTTCAGCAAAAAGTACTATCACTATCTACATGGAATAGTTGTGCCATGCTGATATCACATCTCACTGGTATATAGGTGGTACCAAGGCCAGACAGATTACACTTTTTACATTACCCCTAAACACATGCACATTGATCATGATGTCAAACCAAGGAAATTAGCCATTTGGTTTGGATGACATGAAATACATTAATCCCCTTTCATTCTGTTAATGGGATGAAATGCAAGAAAAACGCACCTCATCTCAAGGTAAATCCACAATGAACATCAATTGTTGAAATGTTAAACATAACCAGACATGTATACTCTCTGTTGCCAGCCAATAGTATGTCAACATCTATAACAATCAGTATTCAGGGAGGAGTGATCAAGAGGAGAACCACATCCTGGATGGTCCTAAGACCTCCTCTTCTTCAGCACTGGGCTCCCACCCTCTGTGCCTCCGCCCTGTCTCACTCTTCCACATCATTGTGGTGTAGGAATGTGGGGTGCCACTATGTTGGGTGGCTGGGGATCAGGTAGAGATGGTGGTGAGGTCTGAGATGAGAAGGCCAGTATCTCGGGTTGCAGTTGTGTAACTGAAGGCTGGAGAGGTATGAGCTGTTGTTTGGCTAATCGGATGAGTTGCCTTTCCCGAATCGCCCTGTGAGGAATTGACTCTGCTGGGATTCGAACCCTGGTTTGCATGTTGCTGGACCTCTTCCCTACCGGTACGCCAGCCTGCCTCTTGCAGATTTGCCTGAGATCTGATACCTTGACTCTAAAAGCAATGAAATCAGTGACAACTCTCTTTAGCTGTGTCTGGTCAGCTGTCTGGTTCTTGGCCTATATAAGGCATTTCCTGTCTCTGTATCCTTGTGATCCTCCTGATCCCTTCAATAAAGCTTGTTCCTGTTTCACCTACAAGTTGCTGAACTGGATTATTGATGACCTTGGCTACTGGTCTCCACAACTTGTGATTCCTATATCATTACAGAATAATCTGGCCCTTTCATGGAGACCGCCGGGTCAGATTCTGCATTGGCCCAGCAGGTTGCTTTATTTCCAAGAACTGTGCAGACCCAGGCACAGACCATTCAAGTGCTGCAGGACCAGGTAGCTGAACTGCAAAATAAATTTCAGTCAATGCACAGTGAGTATACCAGCTACAGGGCATGTGATGTTGCGGATGCTACTGTTACACCTGCACAAGATGCCCGCTTGCCCCGGCTAGAAAAGTTTGGAGGAGATCGCAAAAGATTTAGGGGTTTCCTAAATCAATGCCGTTTGCACTTCATGATGTTACCTCACCAATTTCCATCTGAAAGAGAGAAGGTGGGATTTATTTTTTCACTATTCAAATATGAAGCCCTGGCTTGGGGCTCCCCTCTTCTGGAACAGGACAGTCCAGTCTTGGGTAATCTAAATGACTTTCTTGAGGCCATGTGCCTAGTTTTTGATGACCCCAATCGATGTGCTACAGCAGAAGCCACTCTCCTTCATTTGCATCAAGGGAGGAGCTCTGTGGCTGAATATGCTGCTGAATTCAGACAGTGGGTTGCTGATACTACCTGGAACCAATCAGCCCAGAGGTTCCACTTCAGAAAAGGTCTCTCAGAAGCTATAAAAGATGAGCTAGCTCGTGTTGATCTTCCTGCTGACTTTGATGCATTTGTGCGTTTGGCTATCCGTATTCAACGGAGACTTTCTGAAAGAAGATTGGAAAGACAGGGCTCTTTTAGACCAAGTACTACTCCTATTTCCTATTCAAGAATTTCTACTCCAACCCCACAAACACCTACAGACTCTGAGCCTGAGGCTATGCAGGTAAATCTAATAAGAGGGCCATTATCCAATGAAGAAAAACAGTGGCGACGCACTCACAATTTATGCCTGTATTGTGGTAGTGCAGGGCACTATGCCATCAATTGCCCTAGCAAATCCAAAAGAACAATAGCTATGGTTGCTGAGGGCGCACAGATTCGACACCAATCCCAGATTGCAGATCAACTGGATTCTGTCACACAACCCTTGTTTTCTCTGGCTCATGGTGAAGAGGGTATGTTGACTCAACATCCTCATTTTGTGGTGCCTATCACGTTGCAATGTGGTGATCGTAAAATTTCCACTACAGCTATGATAGATTCTGGAGCAGGCGGAAACTTTATGGACATTAAATTTGCAGCAGGAAATAGAATTCAGTCTATATCTAATTCTTCAACTGTGTTAATGGAGACAGTGGACGGTTCTTCACTTACGTCTGGCCCGGTTACACATGAGACTGTGCCCTTAAAGTTGACTCTGGAAGTGAATCACCATGAGACTATATCTTTCCACCTAATTTCCTCAACACAGTTTCCAGTGATTTTGTCGGTACCTTGGCTTGCTCTGCATAACCCACAAATTGATTGGAAGATCAGAACTTTGTCCTTTCCTTCAGAACACTGCTTAATGAATTGTCAACCCACTAAGGTAACACCTGTCGCCACAACAATTAATGAAATGGTTGCTACAAACTTTACTAAGCTTCCTCTACAATATTGGGATTTTGCAGATGTCTGTGATAAGAAGAATGCTGATCAGCGTCCACCCCACAGGCTATATGATTGCCCAATAGAGCTGTTGCCTGGGGCTGCTATCCCATTTGGCCGTATATATTCCCTTTCTGAGCCTGAATTGAAAGATCTTCGTGAATACGTACAAGAAAATCTTGCCAAAGGTTATATTCGACCATCAACTTCCCCAGCAGGAGCTCCTATATTCTTTGTAGAGAAGAAAGATGGCGTTGATTACAGGGACATTAATAACATCACTGTTAAAAAACGCTACCCCTTGCCTCTCATTTCTGAACTTTTGGAGAGACTTCGCTCCGCTAAAATATTTACAAAGCTTGATCTTCGGGGGGCATATAATCTGGTTCGCATAAGACCAAATGATCAATGGAACACAGCTTTCAGAACCAGGTACGGGCATTACGAATATCTAGTAATGCCATTTGGGCTTTGTAATGCCCCTGCAACTTTCCAGCATCTTATCAATGATGTACTAGGAGATCACCTGGATCAGTTTGTTGTGGCATAATTGGATGATATCCTAATATTCTCTAATAATCTTGAAAACCACAGAAAACAGGTCCGTATAGTTCTGGAGCGCCTTCGTACCCACCACCTATACATTAAACTAGAAAAATGTGAGTTTGAACAAACAGAAATTCAATTCCTTGGGTATGTAATAACTCCTAAATGTTTAACTATGGACGCAAGTAAAATTAAAGCTGTGCTGGACTGGCCCATCCCCAAAAATGAAAAAGATTTCCAGAGATTTGTGGGGTTTGCCAATTTTTACAGGCGTTTCATTAAGAATTTCTCTGCGTTATTACACCGATCACTGAACTCACACGTAAAGGGACTCCTTTTCAGTGGTCCGATAAGGCTGATACCACATTTTCCCGATTAAAGACTCTGTTTACCTCTGCCCCTGTCCTGGTACATCCTCAGCCGGAATTACCATTTATTGTGGAAGTTGATGCTCCTGATTCAGCTGTTGGTGCTATACTGTCTCAAAGGACTGGACCTAAGATGCTGTTACATCCGTGTGCCTTCTATTCCCGCCAGATGGTGCCAGCAGAAAGAAACTATGACATAGGGAATAAACAACTATTGGCTATGAAAGCTGCCTTCACCGAATGGAGACATCTCTTGGACGGAGCTACCCATCCAATTACAGTCCTCACAGATCACAAAAATCTGGAATGTATTCGATCAGCTAAGAGACTGTCAGCCAGACAAGCACGCTGGTCCCTATTCTTCTCGAGGTTTAATTTTTTGGTTATATACCGTCCTGGCTCCAAGAATGGTAAGGCGGATGCCTTGTCTAGAATAGCTGACCCCCTCCATGCTAAAGTAACTGTAACGGCTACCTTAGTTGGTGAGGGGTACCTGCCGTTGTAGACATCCTTTTCTGAAGCAAGGTGCTGTGCAGTAATGAAATGTTTATTCCCATCCACGATATCCCATTGTATAATCAAGGAGTGCTGTAAAATGTGGCAGAGTAACGGTACCATAAATCCCCCCTCAACAACGAGAAAAGGCTACGTTTTGAAGGGTCAAAGAACTCTCTTTTATTATTTACAAAACACATTTTTAAACACTTCACATACACAGTAGGGGCAGTGACTATCTTTGGTCAACCCCTAATTACCTCTGGCCAATCAGACAGGGTTAAGGCGTGGGAGCCAGGAGTCCCCTCCCCCAGGAGCCGCACACTAGGCGTGGCTAACTGCTCATTCTACCTCTGACGGTGGAGAGAGTAACATCTTTAAGCTCACTTATTCCCCTGCTGGGAGTATGGGGAAACCCCAAGTCATCTAATTATTCAAGAGTCCCTACCCCCATTGTTCATGGTGCCATCTTGTCTGCTAAAACCCTTTTGTTATGCTATCTCTTGTGTGGTTTAGCAAATACTATTAAGAGGCAGATGGGCAACTCCTGACCAAGTGTATAAGACCAAAGATATTTGACTGCATACCACACAATACAATATTTTTACAGATATAACCACAACATATTATATTTTAACCAAGAATTAAATAACCATAAAACAGGGTAAAACAGTGATGGGTTCCGTTACACACCTCCCCCGTGACCATAAGCCGGCATACACCGTCTGATCCCAACGGATCGGCCTGGGGATGTCCGGACAAAAGTATTTATTGGTCACTTCTACAGTTTAACAACCCATCAGCATTACTGCAATTCACATTTCCTCACATTTCAATAACAAAACAAACGCACACTTCATACAGCATTCACAGCAATACACATTTCAAGGAGAGGGAAAATACATTTTACAAACTGGTTTCAGACAATTAAATACTGAGGCAGAAAAGCCTCAGCCTTCCAAATGAACTGAAGTCCTTTAGCAAAACCATCCCAAGTTGCAGAGAACATTCCTACCCCAGCTCGTGGTCGGGCTACTATTGTACAGGGCCCACTGTTCTTCCCCTGTACACCCACCCAAAAAAATCCAGGATCCCATCCCAACAGTCCAGGATCCCAATGTCCAAAAGGTGGGCCACAATCGCTGTCCCATAGAAACCCCTTTCCATATAAAACGTTCCCGCTCATCCCCTCTATCGTCGGCTAATGCTCAGTACTTTTAGAGGGTGGGGTCCTGTCTAGATTCCCTCCCAAGCTCTTCGGGGGTGTCCCACGCTATGGGTCTCTCTGTGGCGTTAGTGCTAAGTGTCTGCTTGTGGCTTACCTGGGTCTCCCGACCTGTTGTAGGATCGTCCTCGGTACGGGTCTGTGAGCGGGTGGTCACGGGACAAGCAGCAGCAGTTGTGGGTAAAAAGGCTGAGGCTAGAGGGCCAATATCGTTGCCTAGCACAACCTCAGCAGGTAAATTGTCCATGATGCCTACTGTGGTCTTTCCCGACCCGACTCCCCAATCCAAGTGTACCCGGGCAGTGGGTAAGCGAAAAACAGCCCCCCCTGCGACACGAACAGCAACGGTACTATTAGATACATGTTCTGGTTTCACGAGATGTTTCTGCACCAAAGTGATGGTAGCGCCAGTGTCTCTTAAGCCTTGTGCTATCTGTCCATTCACATGCACCTCTTGGCGGTGATGCTGGCGGTTATCCGGGGAGGCAGCCTGTACGGGGTTGGCCTCATACAAGATTCCCAAACACTCCTCAGGGCTCCCTTTGATTTTTAGGCAGTGAGCAGCAGAGGGACGTGATGGCGGGGTCTCTGTGTGGGGTTTTGTGCGCCTCCATTTGTTATTGGCTGATCTCAAAGGGCAATAACGGGCAATATGCCCGGTGTTGCTGCAGTGATGACATGTCACTTTGTAAGATTCCCAGGGCTGTTTGTAAGACCCCTGAGGGCATGGAAGTCCTGGGGGTACTGGAGCCCGAAATTCTGTGCGTGCAGCAGGCATTGAGGTGTGTGGCTCTGCTCTAGAGGTTGGTCGTGTGGACCCTTGGCTCACCTTTCTGGACTCTGCGTATTCATCCGCTAGCCGTGCTGCCTCGATTAAGTTAGCAGGGCGACGATCTCTCACCCAATCCTGTATGTCTGCCGCCAGATCTTGGAAGAAATGTTCCATCAGGAATAGCTGTAGTACTTCCTCTCCTGTGTTGGCATTGCACCCTTGCACCCAATGTGATGCCACCCTTTGTATCTTGCTGGCCCATTCCATGTGGGAGTCTGCAGCCTTCTTTTTAGACTCCCTGAAGCGATGGCGATATGTTTCCGGGGTGACGGCATATCTGGTGAGCAGTGCAGCCTTCACCCGTCGATACTGCGCAATATCTTCCTCAGTAAGCGCCCGAAAAGCCTCATTTGCTTTTCCTGATAGCTTTCCAGCCAAAATAGTGACCCATTCCTCTCGAAGTCAGCCAAATATCCATCAATTTCTTCCTCACTTTCCACAAACGCTTTGAAGGCAGTGAAGGGTATTTTCTGCCTTGTAGCAGTGGGTGGGGGAGTATGAACTGTATGTGCCAGGGGTTGTCTAGCTCTTGCCAGTTCAAGTTCGTGCCCCCTCCTATTTTGTATCTCCGTTCTCGCTTCCCGGAACAGCTAATCTATTAGTTCCACGGATGTTGCTGGGTACATGGATAATCTCCGCTGAACCAGGTTTGTAATTTCCTCCTCCTCGCTGACAGGGGTGGTTGGTCCACGACCTCCATGGATCGATCCATCTCGTCCAGCTCCAGTAGGTCAGCTATCAGCTCTCTCCGTGGTCGGTTGTTGGCACTCCTTCCTCTGGTTTCCAAGAGATCCTTTAGTGTGGGTCTTTTCAGTTTAGCATACTGGGATTCCATTCAGCACTTGCGTTGGATGAAAAGGACCATCCCACCGCTGCCAACCAATGTAATGTCTACCCTAGTTGGTGAGGGGTACCTGCCGTTGGAGACGTCCTTTTCTGAAGCAAGGTGCTGTGCAGTAATGAAATGTTTATTCCCATCCACGATATCCCATTGTATAATCTAGGAGTGCTGTAAAATGTGGCAGAGTAACGGTACCATAAATCCCCCCCCAAGAACGAGACAAGGCTACGTTTTGAAGGGTCAAAGAACTCTCTTTTATTATTTACAAAACACATTTTTAAACACTTCAGATACACAGTAGGGGCAGTGACTATCTTTGGTCAACCCCTAATTACCTTTGGCCAATCAGACAGTGTTAAGGCGTGGGAGCCAGGAGTCCCCTCCCCCAGGAACTGCCCACTAGGCGTGGCTAACTGCTCATTCTACCTCTGACGGTGGAGAGAGTAACATCTCTAAGCTCACTTATTCCCCTGCTGGGAGTATGGGGAAACCCCAGGTCATCTCATTATTCAAGAGTCCCTACCCCCATTGTTCATGGTGCCATCTTGTCTGCTAAAACCCTTTTGTTCTGCTATCTCTTGTGTGGTTTAGCAAATACTATTAAGAGGCAGATGGGCAACTCCTGACCAAGTGTATGAGACCAAAGATATTTGATTGCATACCACACAATACAATATTTTTACAGATATAACCACAACATATTATATTTTAACCAAGAATTAAATAACCATAAAACAGGGTAAAACAGTGATGGGTTCTGTAACAGTAACCAAGACCACCATCTTGCCGGAGGATATATTTATAGGAGTTACATTTCCTTCTGATCTGATGTCTCGCATTAAAAAGGGCTACGCTGAATACCCAGTTCTTCGTGATCCTCCTCGTGATCTCCATATGACGATGCTTAATGGGTTTTGGATTTTTCAACAACTTCTGTTTGCTCCGGAGTCAGTGCGACTGGACCTTTTACGTCTCTACCATGACTCAAAACCAGCAGGTCATTAAGGAATCCGAAAGACACAAGAGCTACTTGCCCGATCCTTTTGGTGGCCGAAGTATCATGAGGATGTTAAGAAGTATGTGTCCTCTTGTGATGTATTTGCCAGACATAAGACTCCTCGCTCATCCCCTGTTGGCTTGCTTCAGCCTCTCCCGATTCCTCATCGTCCCTGGGGATCTATATCCATGGACTTTATTGTGGAACTACCTCCCTCTAAGGAACACACTACCATTCTTGTTGTTGTGGACAGGTTAACTAAGATGGGTCATTTCATACCAGCTCGTGGTCTCCCTTCAGCTAAACAGACGGCTGACCTGGTTATTCGGGAAATATTTTGCTTGCATGGAGTGCCCGATGAAGTAGTTTCTGACAGGGGAGTGCAGTTTACATCTCGTTTTTGGAAACATTTTTGTTCTAATCTAGGTATTAATGTAAATCTGTCGTCAGCTTTTCATCCGCAAAGTAATGGACAGACTGAGCGAACCAACCAGACTTTGGAGCAATATTTGCGGTGCTATATTAGTTACCTGCAGGATGACTGGCTGGATTTTTTATCCATGGCGGAGTTTGCCTATATTAATGCCCAACACTGCTCCACTTCTCTGAGCCCATTTTTTGCCAATTATGGTTACAATCCAACCTTTCTAGTGAGTCTCCCGATTACTACTCCCATTCCTGCAGTCACTGACCGGCTAACCGCCTTATGTGATTCCCAAGCACTGTTGAAAGAGACTCTTTTGGAGGCTCAGGAATGTTACAAAAGAGCTGCTGATAGGCATAAAAGGAGGCCTCAGTCAATCATGTTTGTGACAAGGTGTGGCTGTCAACAAAGAATCTTAAGCTTCGGATTCCTTTTCATAAATTGGGTCAAAGGTTCATGGGACCTTTTGAGATCATTGCTCAGATCAATGCTGTCACTTTCCGTTTGCAACTTCCAAATTCCATGAAAATACATCCAGTGTTTCACGTTGCACTGCTTAAACCTTTTCATGAAAATACTTTCCCTTCCCGAGCCCTACCTGCCCCACCTCCAGTCCTCGTGGATGGTGAAGATGAATACGAAGTGGAACAAATTCTTGACTCCAGGATCTTCCGTAACAAGCTTCAATATTTGGTTCGGTGGAAAGGCTATGGTGAGGAGGATAGATCGTGGGAACCAGTGGACAATATTCACGCTCCTGATCTTCTTCGGTCTTTCCATGCACAGTACCCTGCTAAACCGGGTAATAGGGCATCCAGAGGCTGCGCCTATAGAGGTGGGGGTAATGTGAGGAATTGACTCTGCTGGGATTTAAACCCTGGTTTGCATGTTGCTGGACCTCTTCCCTACCGGTACGCCAGCCTGCCTCTTGCAGATTTGCCTGAGATCTAATACGTGAGGCCATATTGGCGGATCCCATTGTGTGGGAGTGGTTGTGGGCTGCCATGGCCGCAATATTGTTGAAGCAGGTAGCAGCTGTGATGATGGCTGGGGCCAAGACATGGCTGGTGGAAGGGGCTGAAAAAGCTGGGCATGGCTTGTTAACGCTTGCGAGGGCCCAGGCAGGGTTTCCCACTCCTGATATGCCAGTGAAGGTAACTGGCCAGCTCGTGTGGGCGCTCTCGGGCCCTCTGGAATTTCCTGGCATTCTTCCTCAACCACTCCCACCTCCAGTGGAACCTCCCCCTGTTCCACTGTGGTTGGCCTTGTCCTCCTAGGAACTTAAATTTAAAAAAATATTTAAATTGGTTTCCATACAAAATTGACAGCAATGTTTTTCCATATCATTGACATCATGGTCACCTGTGATTATGTTACATAGATGAACCATGGCCTGCATAATGAGCATTGGGATCATGGCTCATATAAATAAACTGTAGTTGCTGTGTGCTATCTCCATGTGCATCAGCAGGCATGGATTTCCCTGAGGAGGATGCCCATCTCCTCTGGGCTATAATTGGGGGCCCTGTACTTTGCCACAGCGTCTTGCCCTACCAACTGTGCCTGGCGTTCGTGGCCTCCCTGTTCTCTCCCTAGGTCCGGTCCCTCATCCCTACTACCTCCCCCCTGGGATCAGGCCCCTGACCCTCTGGTTCTACTCCTTGTGTGCCTACATCTGGGGGCACATCCCTTCCCCTCTGTTGCTCTCCTCCACCGGACCTGGTCCTCCCTCTCTCCATACCTCTAGCTCTCCTTACTCTCCTCCTCTCCTCATTCTCCCCTCCAGTGTTCACCTCTCTCTCCTCCTTTCCTCTCTCCTCCTATTATTTATGAAATGAAAATAAGGATGAATATAATATATATGTGGATGAGGATGTGGAAAACAAGAATGTGAGTATTATGTGTAGTATAGTATTTGTGCATAGGAGGTGGGGTATGGGGGATGTTGATGTCCTGTGGCTGCCGCTATGTATAGCTATGTGTATGTATTCTATCTATGTGTGTGAATTATGTGATATCAGTAATTATGTGTGTTGTAAATTAAGCGTTAATATATATTAGAGGTCAAAGTATCAAAAAACTTACAAAGCTTCCTCTGTTCCTCTGTCCCTCTCTCTCTCTCTCTCTCTCTCTCTCTCCAATGCTCAAAAACCCACCAACACCTAGACCTGTGTGTTCACTTGCTCATCTACAGCACAGTCAATGATTTACGGTTTTGGCACCTTTTAAAACCCCTTGTTGCGAAGTTATTTTTTGGTTCTCAGCTTTCTTTTGGCTTTTTGTCTGCATCAAACTACATGGTTACGAGTTTGGATCGATACGGCTGATCGTGTCTCGGCCGGCCCCTTAACAGCTTGCATGCTCGGCTAAGGTTTATGGGCTTGCATCTCTGGCCGTAACTCGCGGTATGGTTGAATTGATTAGCTCTGTAACACAGCCAAATTTTAAGCCCGTAGCCTTTGTGGGCTTACCAATGCTAAAAAAATTATCAATATTTTTCATTCAATTTCCTTTTTCTATTTATAATATGGTGTTAGGCATCAGGAAATATTATTGACAAGACATATAATTACATGAATTTGAATAGTAACTTTGTTAATCCAATATACGTGAACAGAACAGACAGGCAGAAAATATGTTTCTGATTGGCTAAAGAGCTGCACCCCCATAAAATAACAGTGAAGAAACAAGAAGGAGGACTAGAAGCAATGTCAACATGAAATATAAGTAAGATAACTCTGGAAAAAAAAAATCTATAACTTTTTCCACATATCTGAATTATGCTGAAGGACAATTTCCATGGACTTTGTGTCCCTCTAAGTGTGTTGGGAACAAATCACAGACAAGATATGCAGTGCTTCTAGAGAGGACACTATTAGATCAGAAACATGTGCAAACCCCCCCCCCCCCCAAAAAAAAAAAAAAAAAAAATGTAATAAAATGATAAAGCAAAACTCATGGTATCTTCATGCAGTATGATTAGTATAAAATGAAAAGAACATAAAGACAGGCTCTATCTTGTATACAAAAATATCAGAGATATGAAAAGTCAAACTATATGAATATGTCAACAAAAACAGGGGGATTTCTTGGTTGCAGCAATGTTGTGATGTTGCATAAGCAGTTAGTAACATCATCATATGTGGTGTTAGAAGTGGGTTTAAAATTGAGGAAGTTGTGAAAGCTATAGTACAAGCCACCACATGTCTGCAAGAACCTACAAAGCAGTTGCTGAGCCAAACAGCAGAGACAGATCCCATATGACACAAGCCTTGGCAGACCATCACGCCCAATTAAGACAGAAGCATTCAGTGGGGAAAAAACAATTGCATTTGTCCCAGCTGCAGTAACTGACATCTGCAAAAAATACTGTGACTCCAGAGACCTGTGACAAGATTAATGCAAATCTTTTCCTTCAGAAAATGACTATTGAAGATGATGTGAAAGCATACCTCCTGATCTTTGAGAGGATCACCACTAGGAATGCTTGGCCCCAAAGTCACTGGGCTAGTATCATTGCCCCTTACTTTTGTATGAAAGCAGTGATCCTTGTCAGAGGTTTTAAAGCATAGCGATTCCACTCATGAAATTTTTTGGACAGTACCCTTGCTCACAAGTCTTTGATCTATTACATCTCACCAAAATGATTGTTTCCTGACAATAATGGACCAGGAAGAATTACAGAACTGTTGGTGATGGATTACTATTTTAGAAGTCTGCCTTCATGCTTATGAGAATGGGTGGGATCAAATAAACCAGGGACCACTGATGAATTTGTTGCAGTGATAGAAAGATACCTGGCTGTGAATTAACTCTCGTATTGCCAAAGCAGGAGGGCCTGCTGCACTCAAAGTCAGGCTAAAGGAAAGAAGAGAAGCTGGGAGAGAAGGCATTATGTCTAGTAATTCTGAAGGAAGGGCCAGTACATGAGAATTTGAAGAGAAAGATTTGACCTTACAGCAGTTTCCTTTGAAAACAATTATTTTGCACATGATCATGCTTCCGACCCACTACTTCAGAATGCTGGGAATGAGCTAATAGAAGTAAACAGTGTACCTGTTTCTGGAAGAGAGAGGAAACATGATTAGCATATAGTTTATAACTTCATATATGTGTGCATATATGTGTTTGTGTGATGTATGGTTGTTTAGTGCTTGAATAAAATATCTATCAATCTATATGTACATCACATACACAACACATTATGGAATAGCATATACACACGTGTATAGTTAATCTAAAATCATATGCTAACCACAAACATATGTATGTGTTCCTCATTACATATTCTATAAATATTAATGTTTTGAGGCCAAAATGCTTAAAGTGTACTAATGTAAACATTCTACAATTGCACTTAAATCATTTTAAAGTCTGTAATAGTTAAGAAATGTTTTTTGTACTGAACATCATTGACCATTTCTCTAACTTTAAATACATTTGAACTGTTTGCAGGGACATATTTGGATCTATGTAATAAATCAATAGCTAGGACACATATTTTTTTACCATAGAGCTGTATTTCACTTGTCATGTTTGACTTGGTGCTGCTTAATGCTTGATATAACTTGGTGACATAGTATTGACCCATGATGAATTATGTTTGATCTATCTCACTAAAGTGTTAACTCTTGATACATAATACAATTTTCTAATAAACTTAAGAAAATGTACTTATGTGTGCTTTATTGGTATTAACTAAACCGGTAGTAATAAGAAGCAAATACACTTTTTATTGGTTACTTATTTTAGTTCTTTGCATTGTATTTGGGTTAGTTTTAACATGAGCCTTCTACATTCTTTTTTTTTACATAGATGATTACATTTACAGAATATTGCTTTTAATGTGTTCTTCTTCTGCAGCATTTTTGTATATTTTGTATTAATTTCTCTCCTAGTAATGTTAGGATACATTTGATATTTTTAAAGGCATAAGCTTATTGCAATCTTATATTTGCAAACTGTAACATTTGTATTTTATTTAAAAAGAAACATATTGCAATTTTATAAATTTGCACACAGTACTTTTTTTTACAATCAACTTTTATTAGAATATGACCAAAGAGAAAGCAAAATACACACATTTGAAAATAAACAGCAATACGGTTATAGTGAATGATAATTTTTTTTGGGATATTGCAAATTAAAGTATAAGATATGTTATTTATAGTATTTATATAATAATGTAATACATTACTTTAAACAATAGACTGTATTAATGTCCTTATTATCTTATCCATTTGTTTTTCTCTTTTTTTCTCTTTCCTCTCTCCTCTTTCTAACCTTATTCCTTTGTTTCTTATGTTAACATTCTTGTCTGCTCCCGCTTCAATCCTAAAATAGTAAGGAAAAAGAACAGAGACATGTATCGTCTCCTCTTTTTGTTAGAAGTTTGTTTTTATTTAATTTTAAAGTGAATAGTTTAATCATTTTCAGAATGGGTAAATGGAGTGATGTTTTTATGGGTTAGATTGTAGCCCTTTAGTAAGGAGATATGGTTGTAAGATTTAGTAGAATTATAAGATTCTAGAGGGAAATGACCATTCATTCATTTATGGAAGGAAATATTTTAAAAACCTAAAATCTGAAGTAAAGGGAAAAGAAAAAAAAAAGAAGAAGAGTAATAACATGCGAAAAAGGAAAAGGAACAAAAATAGTAAAGGAAAAGAGGGGACCAAAGGGGGAAATATATCGCTCCTAGATATCCACATTGTCAGTTATTTGGATAAGGAATATAAGGTTAGTACATAAAATAATTAGATAAAAGGTTACCTCTTAATTTGTCTTCCATAGTCGATGCCAGGGTTTCAAGCCACCCCAACTCATCTCATCTAATAGGTTGACCCTAGGATGTGCTGATTTTTGTCATAAAGTAATGCCATGTGTACAGTTTAGCCATGGTTCCCAGTTACTGTATTTAGGAGTTTTGGAAAATATCGGCAAGAAGACTACCCTTGTATTTTATTTAGATATTATTAAGTTCTTTGGTAGTCCACCTAATGAGATCTGTCACTTTAGTAAAGAACATTTAAGGTAAGTCCTACATATGTATTATTATCTCCAAACTAGTAGGGAAGCTGGTTTATCTGAAAAGGGGATCTTGAAGTCTCTACATTGGTTATAAATTAACTGCTTCCATGTTGCAGTGGGTGTTTTATATACAGTTTCTAACAAAAGTGAGTACACCCCTCACATTTTTGTTAAATATTTTATTACTACCGACTTGCCCATCAAAAATAACGGGGCAAGAAAAAAAGTGTTAAAATGCTGTTTGTCACACAATGTGAGTATACTGGGTGCCTCAACTATATAGACCCCTATAGCACACTAATGAACACATGTAATAACACTAGAAGTGCCATGATGGTCATCCAGGACCCTCATGACACAAACTGTAAGCACTACACTATTATAACCTGGTCTCTGATGGGGGTCTATGCAGACCCTCATAAGCCTCTATTAACCCCATCAGTCCCATAAGGGTATAAAGACCCTTATGGGGCAGTTACAACCCTAACATTAACCACATAAGTACCATGACAGTACTTTAAGGACCCTCATCACACTAACTAAAACACTACACTGCACTATAACCCCCAATAATCCATTAAATCACATATATAGTTGTGAGCGTACGGGTCGTTGCTCACGCTTGCGGGCTCGCGTAGCGAGCCCGCAAGAACTGCGTCCCTCGCGAAGCGAGGGACGCAGTTCCCCGCAAATGCGGGTCCTCGCGAAGCGAGGGCCCGCATTTACGGTGATGGAGCATCCCAACGTCCCCGCAAATGCGGATCCTCGCGAAGCGAGGGTCCGCATTTGCGGAGGTGGAGGCTCAACGTCGGCTGTGTAACACACACATACACACACACGACTTTTTAACAGAATAAACCCAACCGCCCAGCCAACAAAAACCCAACAACGTCCCCGCAAATGCGGATCCTCGCGAAGCGAGGGTCCGCATTTGCGGTGGTGGGAGCATCCCAACATCGGCTGTGTTAACACACACATACACACACACACAACTTCATAACAAAAAAAAACTCAAAGTCGCCTCACACCCGCTTACACCCAGACACACAGACGCAAGACTTAACAAAAAAACAGTAAAAAAGGCCCTTCACACGCTCTTAACACACATACGCACGACTTAGAAACAAATACACTACGTCGTACACGTAAAAGCTAACTGCGTATATCGCAAAAAAATACGGCAACATCGCAAAAAAATACGGCCGCATCGCAAAAAAATACGGCCGCGAAAGACCCATTCCAACCGCCGCGCATCAAAACATCACAAACACAAGAAATAAACACAACAAACACATAAAAAGCTTACTTACAGCACGGGGGGGCATCCGGCACCTCCAAAAGTTCATTTACACGTCCATTTAAGTCCAAAACAAAGAGTTTAAACGGCCGAAAATCGGCTAAGCGAGAGAAAAAATGGCCGCCGAACAAAACGAAAACGAGGCTCCAGACGTAACTACACTACACTTACTCGCAATAATGAAACACATACTATGCGGAACGGATCAGACTCATATTAAACACCATTTTACCATTACTACGCACAAAATGGCGGATGGAAAGCAAATTGTAAGCTGGAACGCAAATAGCGCATGCGTATTGCGTTCTAACAGTCTCACTTTCCAGAACTTTCTACAAGTTTATAAATACTGCCTATTTCAAACAAAAAAATACATTTCTCCTCAGGTGATCAACGGAGTGACTTCTGAGATAACTGCTGCTTTTACTTGAGAAGACAATTCTTTACTAATTTACTACTTTACATTGTGCAAATTACAACTGAGAGGTAAGCTATAATATATTACATTTTATTATCAAGACAGGACATCAAAAAAAAAAAAAAAATAAGAAAAAGAGGTTTATGTATACTGACATGTGACACGCACATATATGTGTATAATGTATAGTGACATGTGACACGCACATATATGTGTATTGCCCCTGCAACAAAATTATCTTAAAACAAACTAATTAAACAACTACATTTAAATTACAATAGAAAAAAATAAGTTGGGACTATTAAAATATGAGTCATGTATACTGATATGTGACACGCACATATATGCGTATAATGTATACTGACAAGTGACACGCACATTTATGTGTATAATGTATACTGACATGTGACACGCACATTTATGCATATAATGTATACTGACATGTGACACGCACATTTATGTGTATTGCCCCTGCAACAAAATTATCTTAAAACAAACTAATTAAACAACTACATTTAAATTACATTAGAAAAAAATTAGTTGGGACTATTAAAATATGAGTCATGTATACGGATATGTGACACGCACATATATGTGTATCATCTATAGTCACATGTCACACACACATTTATGTATGTTGGCCAAAAATAAAAATAAGGTTAATTTAACAATTAAAATATGATTCATGTATAGTGATATGTCACACGCACACAAAAAAATTACTTTCAACTATGGAAATGTGCTTCATGTATGTGACATATGTGTGTAGCCCCCACCAAAAAAAAATGTTAATTGAAAATAATTACAGAAGTATATTTCAATGAAATTAATTTACTGCAATTCAATAGATCACCTAAAGCTCAATCTTTCTACTTTTTTTAATATTCAAACAGACTCTGCATCAACAGCGTCTCTCAACAATTTGCATAGTGCATTGTGAAGCACAATCTCTTTTAAAGAACACCAACAAAGAAGAAGAGGTAAGATACAAAAATACTTTAAATGCTGAAAAGGCCATGCTTTGTTAAATACAAATAAAAAATTCTATAATTCACTATTTCACTTTATTTTTCAAACAGACACTACAAGAAGACCGGCGGATTAAGATTGGCAGGAGGGGACCCTCTGTCATTCCACACTTCAATCAAGGTAAAGTATTAAGTATAAAAAAGAACCGAACCATGAGCCTTATTCAATTGTGAGTTGGCCAATTGAATAGGGCTCTATATAAGCACATAACAGATTTTTTAGACAGACATTTTTAGTTACTGAACTTCGATACTAAATCAAGGTCTTCACTAACTCAAAACTTCTGTCAAAAAATATTTTATGTGCTTATATAGAGCCCTATTCAATTGGTCAAAACGCAATTGATTCAGGACCTAAATATGTTTAATGGCCGAGGGCCTCATTCAAATGTGATTTGCCCATTTCAATAGGGCTCTATATAAGCACAGAGCATATTTTTTAACAGAAGTTTTTAGTTAAAAACTTCTGTAAAAAAAGATGCTCTGTGCTCATATTGAGCCAAATTCCATTGCGAAAAACCAAATTCAATGAGGCCCTCACAATATAACAAATCCAGCAACCAAAGGCCCTCATTCAATTGATATTTTGGACAATTCTATAGGGCTCGAAATAAGTACATTTATAACCCTATAGAATGGGCCAAACTGCAATTGAATGAGGGCCAAAGTATGCAACATATGGCACACACAAACTGGTACACACAAAAAGGATTGTAACAAACACATAGCAAACAAAATTCATATTCTTTTTGTTTAACAACCTATAACCATTACAAAAAACACTACATAAGTATAACAAAAGTGGTGCCCATCAAAAGGATTGTACGAAAACTCACACAAACACATAGCAAACTACATTTAAATTCTTATTTAATGTTTAACAACCTATAAGTCTTAGAAAGAAGCCTAAATAAGCATACCAACATTGGTGCGCACCAAAGAGGATTGTATGAAAACTCACACAAACACATAGCAAACTACATTTATATTCTTATTTTATGTTTAACAACCTATTAGCATTACAAAACAACATTAATAAGCATACCAACAGTGGTGCGCACCAAACAGGATTGTATGAAAACTCACACAAACACATAGCAAACTACATTTAGATTCTTATTTTATGTTTAACAACCTATAAGCCTTAGAAAGAAGCCTAAATAAGCATACCAACAGTGGTGTGCACCAAACAGGATTGTATGAAAACTCACACAAACACATAGCAAACTACATTTATATTCTTAATTTTATGTTTAACAACCTATAAGCCTTAGAAAGAAGCCTATATAAGCATACCAACAGTGGTGGCCACCAAACAGGATTGTACGAAAACTCACACAAACACATAGCAAACTACATTTATATTCTTAATTTTATATTTAACAACCTATAAGCCTTAGAAAGAAGCCTAAATAAGCATACCAACAGGGGTGCGCACCAAAAAGGATTGTATGAAAACTCACACAAACACATAGCAAACTACATTTAGATTCTTATTTTATGTTTAACAACCTATAAGCCTTAGAAAGAAGCATAAATAAGCATACCAACAGTGGTGGCCACCAAACAGGATTGTACGAAAACTCACACAAACACATAGCAAACTACATTTATATTCTTAATTTTATGTTTAACAACCTATAAGCCTTAGAAAGAAGCCTAAATAAGCATACCAACAGTGGTGCGCACCAAACAGGATTGTACGAAAACTCACACAAACACATACCAAACTACATTTATATTCTTATTTTATGTTTAACAATCTATAAGCCTTACAAAAAGTCCTAAATAAGCATACCAAAAGTGGTGGGCACCAAACGGAATTGTAGAAAAACACAGAAATAATGTCATTTTTTAGTTCATACAAATACATTCAAATAAAATTACATTTTCATTTTTATTTTATAACAGATACTGCGTCAAGAACATCGGACCAGGAGTTTCAACTGAGGACCAGACCAGCGGACGAGGACTTTCAACAGAGGACCAGACCATTGGACGAGGACTTTCAACAGAGGACTACACCATCGGACGAGGACTTTCAACAGAGGACTACACCATCGGACGAGGACTTTCAACAGAGGACCAGACGATTGGACGAGGACTTTCAACACAGGACCAGACCATCAGACGAAGGCTTTCAACACAGGACCAACAAAGATTCTGCTTCAAATCAAACATCAACCAAGGTACTGTATAACAAGTAAAAAAATAGAAAAATTAATTAATATTCTTCTTTAATGTTTAACCACCTATAAGCCTTAGAAAAAAGCCTACAGAAGCATACCAAACTTGCGGCGCACCAAAAAGGATTGTAGAAAAACACAGAAATAATGGCATTTTTTCATTAATACAAAGACATTCAAATAACATAACATTTTCATTTTTATTTTATAACAGATACTGCGTCAAGAAGATCGGAACAGGAGTTGGAACTGAGGACCACACCAGAGGACGAGGACTTTCAACAGAGGACTACACCATCGGACGAGGACTTTCAACACAGGACCAGACCATCGGACGAAGGCTTTCAACACAGGACCAACAAAGAATTTTGCTTGAAATTAAACTTCAACCAAGGTACAGTATAAATAAAAAGTAATATCTATCATCTATCTCTTATTTGTCTTTTAGGGCCAATAATCTTTAATAGTAAATACAAACGTCAATGTAAACTTAAAAAATAAATTGGCATAGTCCAAAAAAGTCTAAAAACACAGAATCTATACAATTTGTCATTGTAACATTCCAGTCCTAAACCCTAATTTAATTGCCATTTGACAAATTGAATAGTGCTGTAAATAAGGACATAACATCTTTTTGAAAATACCTTTTTAGTTACTGAAACACTTGCTTTTGGATACATGTTTAATAAATAAAAACTTCTTTAAATAATTATCTGATGGCCTTATTTAGACTTTTATTCAATTGACCGCATTGAAATTGATTAAGTATAAAATGTTAACACACTATTGATAACTATTTGTCATGAAAAACAACTTAACATCTCAAAATAAACTAATGGTACATTATTTTATTTTTACAGATTAACATGGCTGATAACGAGAGTAAACAAGAAAAGAAAAGACGCCAAGCTAGAGAACGACGACAGAGAGCAGACAGCCAGCAGACACCGGAGAAGAAGGAAATTCGACGAGAAAAAGAACGCAAAAGAATTGCAAGCAAAAGACTGTCACTTGCAGAAATTAAAGATATGTAAAAAAAAGCAACAAAGAAAATAAAGCATTTAGAACCGTTTCATGAAACATTACATGACATTTTACCTCAAACAATACAACATATACCAAGAAAAGCAACGAAAAAAACAAAACATTTAGAACCTGTTGTTGAAACATTATATGACATTTCACCTGATGAATATGAAAGTCAAAATCCTATATGCTTTGCAAATTGTCCTCTACTCAAGTCTTTAGCAGTAGAGGTTCATAGTTGTGGGGACATGACTACTCAATGTCAGTTTTGTGAGGCTTATTATTTTAAACAGGAGAGACCCAGAGATGGACAATTTATTAGTTGTTGTCAAAAAGGCAAGTTCAAACTTCCAGAAAGGAAAGAATTTCCAATTTATTTACAAAATATTATGACTGAACCTACTTTTCCAAACTACAAAAATTTTAAGAAAAACATAAGATCCTACAATAATGCCATATCCTTTGCATCCATGGAGCAACATTAGCTGCTAATGTACCAGGACATGGTCCTTACTGTTTTAAAGTCCAAGGACAAATTTATCATCGCACTTCCCATTTACATCCAGAGGAAGGAAATAAAAGAAAATTAGCTCAACTATATGTCCTAGATACAATGGAAGCTGTTGACCAACGTATGCAGATGGAAGAAAATAAAAAATGCTTACCCAGTGTTTTCATAGAGCTAAATAACATTATGGACAACAATCCCTACAGTAAAGCTTATAAAAAATTGACAGAAGTAGAAAATGAACAACTACTTCATGCACAAACACATCAATTACCAATGCCGAAGGTTAATATGGTGCTTAAAAGAGACAGACATACTGATAAACGTCGTTATAACTTGCCAACATCAAATGAGGTTGCAATGGTGTTTCAGAATGATGAAGGAGAAACACCATTTCAAAGAGACATTCGAATATATCCTAGAAATGAGGACCAACTGTTTATTAATATGAGTATCTTAAGTCCAAATTTAGATCCAATGACATATCCCATCTTTTTCCCACACGGAGAAGCAGGTTGGCAACCAAAATTAACTCTTCCCAGTTACCCAAATGCTAAAGCCAGAATCCGAAATAATGTTTCTATGCTTGAATTTAAAGTAGCTCAAATTGCCATTCGCAATGTATTTAATCCAATTTTATGTGGTGGGAAACTAACACAACAATGGATTATTGATTCATATTTGCAAGTTGAGGCAAATAATTTAAACTTTATCAAATATCAACAAGATAAACTCTGTGTAGAACAATATTCTGGATTAATGGACTATGTTGCTGACGTGGCTACAAGCAGAGACATGACAGCTGGCAAAGCCATCATTTTACCATCTTCCTTTCAAGGATCTCCTCGGAATATGAGAGAAAGATACAATGATGCTATGGCTATTGTCACTAAATTTGGCAAACCCGATTTATTTGTGACATTTACATGTAATCCACAATGGCCAGAAATCACACAAAATCTACTTCTTGGACAAAGTGCTTCTGATCGACCAGATTTAATAGCCAGAGTTTTTAAGATTAAATTAAATGAATTAATACGTGACTTCACTATAAATCAGTTATTTGGCAAATGTCTTGCTTATGTATATACCATTGAATTTCAAAAAAGAGGCCTTCCACATGCACATCTTCTAATAATACTTCAAGAAAAAGATAAATTAGATACTTCAGACAAAGTGGATGCAGTCATTGTTGCTGAACTACCAGATCCAGAACTATATGGTAGACTATATGAGATTGTTACTCATCGTATGATTCATGGACCCTGTGGTGACCTTAATCCACAATCACCATGTATGGAAAATAATAAATGTTCCAAAGAATTTCCAAAAGATTATAGAGACAAAACCTATGCCAATTGTGATGGATATCCACTTTATAAAAGAAGAGAAGGAGATAGTGCCATTATTCGTGGAAAAAAAGTGGACAATAGATATGTTGTACCCTACAATCCACATTTACTCATGAAGTACAACGCCCACATCAACGTAGAAGCCTGCACTTCCATCAAATCCATTAAATATGTCTACAAATATATTTACAAAGGTTACGATGCAGCTACTGTAGTCGTCAAAAGTGCAGACAACCCTGAAAGTAGTGAGTTAGTACATGATGAACTTGCATCTCATGTAGATGCTCGCTATGTCAGTGCGCCAGAAGCTATGTGGCGGCTTTTAAAATTTGAAATGCATGATAGATCACATGCAGTATATAGGTTAGCAGTACATTTGCCACAACGACATTTAGTCTATTTCCATGCTGGAAATGAAATGAATGCATTGGCCAAAAGTGAAGATCGTCACACTACACTAACTGCATGGTTTGTATTAAATTCCACTGATGCTGAAGCAACACAATACTTATATATTGAAATTCCATATCACTATGTTTTTGTGAATGGATTATGGAGACCAAGAAAAACCAGAGGCAATAAAATTATTCCAAGAATTTACACAGTCAGTCCAAGAGATGTTGAACGTTTTTGCTTACGGATATTACTTTTAAATGTTCCTGGAGCACAAAGTTTTGAACACTTAAGAACTGTTAATGACATTGTATATGAATCCTTCCATTTAGCTGCAAGACATAGAAACTTACTCGCTGATGATACAGAGTGGGAAAGATGTTTAGAAGAAGCAGCACAATGTCAAATGCCACGACAGATGAGAGAACAATTTGCTTTTATTTGTATCTTCTCAAATGCTCCAAATGCATTAGCTTTGTGGGAGACTTTTAAAAGTAATATGGCTGAAGACTTTATGCGACGATACAATGAACCCATTGCACACTTAATCCATGAGTTAAAAAGACTTCTTGGATTTCCATTAACGCTTTTAAGTTGTGCAAGTTTTAATTTGCCTGATCCAGGTCTTATAGATGACATTAACTTTAAAGACTATGACATTCAACTACAAGCAGAAAGAACAGAAGAAAGACTTGCAACTTTAAATACACTACAATTGCAAGCATTTCATGCCATTAAAAATGCTATAGATGATGACATGGTGACAGAGCGTTATTTCTATCTTGATGGACCTGGCGGATCAGGAAAAACATATTTGTACAATTTATTAATGAGTTCAGTACGAGCACAAGGAAAAATAGCAATGGCGTTTGCCACTACTGGAATTGCTGCACTTTTATTAGAAGGTGGAAGAACTGTTCATAGTGGATTTAAACTGCCAGTGCCTATTTTAGAAAATTCTGTGTCAGATATTCGCATGACATCCTTACAAGCAAAGAAATTGAAGAAATGTAAATTAATTATAATAGATGAGGCCACAATGATGTCATGCTATGCCCTCCAATGTATTGACCGTTTGCTTCGTGAAGTCATGGAGAATATTTTTCCATTTGGTGGAAAGGTAATGTTGTTGGGTGGCGATTTTAGACAAACATTACCTGTCGTTGTACATGGAAATCGAACTGACATTATCGAAACATGTATAAAATCAAGTTCAGTATGGAAACATTTTACCCATCTTCAACTGCAACAAAATATGAGATCAGAAGGCCAAACTGATTTCAATGATTGGCTTATTAAAATTGGAGAACGCAGAACAGAAAAAATACTACATTTACCTGACGACACTGTAGAGATCCCACCTCATATGATTTGTCAACAAGATATTATATCGGCTATATTTGAAGGGAGCATAAATAACGAAGAATATTCCGAGCTTGCCAACCAAGTCATACTGACGTGTAAAAATAAAGATGCATTAATCCTCAATAATGAAATCTTTAAAAAAATTAATGCACCACAAAGAAATTATCACAGTGCTGATTCTGTACTTGCTGATGACAATGAAAGTCAGGCTAACTTTTCGACTGAATTCATAAACTCTTTAACTCCTTCTGGAATGCCACCACATATTTTGCAGCTAAAGAAAGGTGCAATTATCATGTTACTGCGAAATATGAACCCCAAAAAAGGCCTATGCAATGGCACAAGATTAATTGTTCAACAATTAAAGGACCATTTTATAGATGCTGAAATTTTAACTGGGACCCATAAAGGAGAGAGAGTTTTCATACCAAGAATAGATTTAGCACCAAGTGAAAGTAGTCTCCCTTTTATACTTCAAAGAAGACAATGTCCCATTATTATGGCATTTGCCATGACCATTAATAAATCACAAGGTCAAACTTTCAAATCTGTGGGTATTTTCTTGGAAGAACCAGTTTTTGCACATGGTCAATTGTACGTTGCGTTGTCACGGTGCAAAAATCCACAGGCTATTAAAGTTTACATTGAAAACAATGAAAGTCAAGGTGATTTATTAGAAGATGGACGTATTTTTACAAAAAACATTGTCTACTATGAAGTACTATAACTTTGAAGGATACAAATTAAAGATGCCAAGATTTTTTAAAAGCATTGCAAAATACATAACAATTGGTTGTTTAATTCACTCATAATTAATGGAAGTCATGTTTATGAATGATTCGCCTCACAAAATACTTGCCTTGCATTGTTAGTAAAAATTATGTTAAAATGTTAAGTGACTATGTTAATGTTTCTAATGTTACAAGTTTAAAAAATATATTTTCAAGTTATTTCATTTAACAGATTACAAAGTGGATGTTAAGAGGTCAAGCACCTTTTAAGTCACAATGTAAATATTGTCTGTTATCTCAATATTACTACCTACATTAATGTTTATCGCCAGTTTATGTGCTCAGTAATAAATTACTTTAATTACGTACGTTTTAAGAAGAGTTTTACTGTATGCCTTCCTCTACATTCAATGTATATTCAAGTTAACAATTATTGTGATAGAAACTGAATTTTAATACTGATTAATTTAAATGTCAATTGTTTTTACATTCAAATGTTAATACTTTTAATAAAAAATTAGGTTACAAAATGTATTCACTATGTTCCTGTTTATAATGTTCAAAATTATACCAATGTTTTGGCAACTTCTAAACTTACATAAAAAATAAAGTTCAAGTTTAAAAATATATACTTTGAAGGTTATTGCTTACATATATTTTAAACTTCATGTTAAAATTTGCGACGTTTAAAGAAGGCTTTTTACTTTTTGCTTTCCTATTCATTCAATGTATATTAAAGTTAACAATTCTTCAGATACTAATTACATTTAAAAAAACCATTACATCAACATTTTACAAAAATACACGTTCATATTAAAATACTTACAAGTGTCAAAAATATATGTTAATAACTAAACAACTTGACAAACATATACATCACATTGCCGTCATTTTTTGACGGGCAAGTCGCTAGTCTAAAATAACCCCTGTCTACACTAACCTATTAACACCTACACTACCTACCTGCACTACCTACCTACCCCCTAATAAACACCCCCACCCCACTAATTACAGAAAATAATAAAACCTAAGTCACATAAAATGAAAAATCAACATTACAGAAAATAAAAACCCCACAGTACAACACCCCCCCACTACAGAAAATTTTACAAAAATACACACCTGAAAAGGAAATACATACAAAAAATATACATTATAATACAAATCAAATAAAATACAATACCCCCTATCTAAAATATATACATACCCACTATCTAAAATACACACATACCCCCTATCTAAATACATTAAATCCTATCTAAAATACATACATACACCCCTATCTAAAATACATTAAATCCTATCTACATACACACATACCTCTCTATCTAAAATACATTAAATCCTATCTAAAATACACAAACCCTAAATCTAACCTAAAATAGAATAATTAAGACCACTTACCTTTGCATATGTCCCTTCAGATCGGCCCCCTAGAAAAACTAAAACTAAAACTAATTAGTACAACACAGTGCATCCAATAAATAAACATTCTAAATATTATAAATATTGAACTCACCTTTTCAGCATGTCAGCCGTGTTAAATAGGCTTTGATGGGGTTAAATAGGGTTACATAGGGTTAAATGTGTAGTGTTAGGATTAAATAGGCCCAGGGTGAGGTTAATGAGGTATAGTTAGGGTTAATAGTGTAATGCTTACACTTTGTGTCATAAGGGTCCTGGATGACCCTCATGGCACTTAAAAGTATTATTCAATGGGTTAATTAGTGTACTATTGGGGTCTATATAGATCCCTATTGGACTGATAGGGTTAATTATTGACTTATTGGGGTCTGTATTGACCCTTATGAGTGACAGGGTTAATTAAGGGCTTATGAGGGTCTATATTGACCCCATGAGTGACAGGGTTAATTAAGGGCTTTTGGGGGTCTTCATTGACCCCAAGAGTGTCAGGGTTTAATAAGGGATTATGGGGGTCTGTATTGACCCACATATGTGACAATGTTAATTAAGAGTTTATGGGGTCTGTATTGACTTCTATGAGTGACAGGGTTAATTAATGTATTATGGGGGTCTGTATTGACCCCCATGAGTGACAGGGTTAATTAAGGGCTGATGGGGGTCTGTATAGACCCCATGCGTGCCAGGGTTAATTAATGGATTATGGGGGTCTGTATTGACCTCCATGAGTGACAGGGGTAATTAAGGGATTATGGTGGTCAGTATAGACCCCCATTAGTGACAGGGGTAATTAAGGGTTTATGGGCGTCTGTATTGACCCCAATGAGTGACAGGGATAATTAAGGGATTACAGGGGCCTATATTGACTCCTTTAGGTGACAGGGTTAATTAAGGGTTTATGGGGGAGTGTATTGACCCCTATGAGTGACAGGGATAATTAAGGGATTACAGGGGCCTATATTGACTCCTATAGGTGACAGGGTTAATTAAGGGCTTATGGGGGTCTGTATTGACCCCTATGGGTGACAGGGTTAATTAATATATTATGGGGGTCTGTATTGACCTCCATGAGTAATAGGGTTAATTAAGGGGGTCTGTATTGACCCCTATGAGTGACAGGGTTCATTAATATATTATGGGGGTCTGTATTAACCCCCATGAGTGACAGGGTTAATTAATATATTATGGGGGTCTGTATTGACCTCCATGAGTAATAGGGTTAATTAAGGGGGTCTGTATTGACCCCTATGAGTAACAGGGTTAATGAAGGGCTTATGGGGCTCTGTATTGACTCCTATGAGTGACAGCATTATTTAAGGGAGTATGGGGGATTGTATTTACCCCCATAGGTGACAGGGTTAATTAAGGATTTATGGGGATCTTAATTAACCCCTATGAGTGACAAGGTTAATTAAGGGATTATGGGGGTCTGTATTGACCACCATAGGTGACAGGGTCAATTCAGTGATTATGGGGGTCTCTATTGACCCCCATGAGTGTCAGGTTTAATTTAGGGTTTATGGGAGTCTGTATTGACCCCTATGAGTGACAGGGTTAATAAGGGGGTATGGGGGTCTGTATTTACCCTGATAGGTGACAGGATTAATTAAGGGTTTATGGGGGTCTTTGTTGATCCCTATGAGTGACATGGTTATTTAAGGGTTTATGGGGGTCTGTATTGACCCCTATGAGTGACAGGGTTAATTAATATATTATGGGGGTCTGTATTTACCACCATGAGTGACAGGGGAAATGAAGGGCTTATGGGGGTCTGTATTGACCCCTATGAGTGACAGCATTATTTAAGGGAGTATGGGGTTTGTATTTACCACCATAGGTGACAGGGTTAATTAAGGGTTCATGGGGGTCTTTATTGACCCCTATGAGTGACAGGGTTAATTAATGGATTATGGGGGTCTTAATTTACCCCCATGAGTGTCAGGGTTAATTAAGGGATTATGGGGGTCTGTATTGACCCCCATGAGTGACAGGGTTAATTAAGGGTTTAAGGGGATCTGTATTGACCCCTTTGAGTGACTTGGATAATGAAGGGTTTAAGGGGGTCTGTATTAAGCCTCCTTGAGTGACAGGAATAATGAAAGGTTTAAAGGGGTCTGTATTGACCCCCATGAGTGACAGGGATAATGAAGGGTTTAAAGGGGTCTGTATTGACCTCTTGAGTGACAGGGTTAATGAAAGGCTTTTGGGGGTCTGTATTGACCCCTATTAGTGACAGAGTTAATTAAGGGAGTATGGGGGGTCTGTATTTCCCCCCTTGAGTGTCAGGGTTAATGAAGGGATTATGGGGGTCTTTATTGACCCCTATGAGTGACAGTGTTAATAATGGATTATGGGGGTCTTAATTTACCCCCATGAGTGTCAGGGTTAATTAAGGGATTATGGGGGTCTGTATTGACCACCCTAGTTGACAGGGTTAATTAAGCATTCATGGGACACGCCGGAAGTGATGTGATACGCACGCCAGCGTGAGACTGCCGTGTCAGTTTGCAGGGGGAACGGACGCCAGAGAGACATGTCTCTCCCCTGCACGGAGATACTACCCGAAATTGATTAATGCCTGTAAACCAGATACAGCCTGACATAGGCTGGTGAGGGAGCGAACAGCCACTTAGGTAAGAGCCCTGGGATACCCCCTTCCAGGACAGACCCCCTAGAAGGAAGAAAAATAAAAAAATAAAAAAAATAAAGACTGGCGCAGTATAACAGTGCGGAGGGAAAAACCCCGCGAAAATAGACTACAGCTGCTGGAGTAAAATCCCTGTGACAACACTTGTGAAAATCTATATGCACAGCCCTACACAGTAGGGGCTTGGAAAGATCTACCAGGCAAGACTATATTGATCAGGAAGAGCCAGCATAGCTGGCATATAATTAACATTTATCGTCACTCACCCTCTACCTCGCACTTTGAGAGCTCCGTTTGGAGTATGGACAGTAAGTGTGGTGAGCTGGAGTAAAGGAAAACGCCCGTGGGGGCCCGTGCTGGGTCTGTCCTGTCTGGGAGGAAGGGTAAGTGGCTTGGCCGTGGCTGATATGGCCCTTTATTTCTCTATCTGATGGTATATGGACAATGTAACTGTGATGAAAAAGAAATAATGTAAAATAATGCGGGAACTAGCACATGAAATATCGCCTGCATAAAGACTAAGAAGAAGGGTGGTTTAAGAGCCCTTATCAAAGACGGTTATTAAATAAAATTATAAGTTGAAGACTTAGAAGATTTAGTACATAGTAACTTCTTTGAAACAACGATCTGGGAGGTCTGATAAATATTCTCCTAAAAGGAACAATTAAAACCATTAAATAATACTGAAGTATTATATCCCCTGAAAATAAGACTCTTCTCCCCTGTAAAAGATACTTCCCCTACCGATAAATCAGTAAAAAGGAAAATAACTACTTACCTAAGGGAAAGAAGGAGAGAAGAAAGAGAAGAAAGCAGTGGAGTAAGGAGTGAAGAGGAAAAAGGAGGAAAGGGGGGAAGAAAGAGAGCAAAAAGAAGGAGCAAAGGGGAAAGTGAGGGGATAAAGGAAGGATAAGAGGAAAGAAAGTAAGAAAAGGGCCCTCAAAGAAAGCAATAAATAAAAACAAGAAGACTAAATAATAAAGTCTAATAATGTCAAACAAAAAAAGTAACACAGTCAACAAAACAAGACTAAAAGAGAAAATAAAAGACACAACAAAACAAGCAAACTTCTTTTCCCCTAGAAATAAAGGAAATACTTCAGACTCCTCTCATGCGGATACTAGTTTAGATCTTATAGAAAATCAGTATCCTGAAAAATCGCCCCAGGGTAATCTGGAAGTTGACTCCACTCATGAAGAAGAAATTCTTACATGTTCTAAATTAAAGTCCATTTTAAAAGAATTCCAAGTTAACTTGACTAGAGACCTCTCAAAACAAATGTCTGAAATCACCGAATCTATCAATAATATATCTTTAAGAATCGAAGCCAATGAAAATGTATGTGATAAAATTATAATGGACAATAAGGCTATCCTCAATTGTTTAACCGACTTAGAAAACAAAAATGAGGAACTCTGTATAAAAATTAATAACTTGGAGAATAAATCAAGAAAGAATAAGCTACGTTTAAGAGGGATATCGGAAACATTACAAGGAGAAGCTCTGGAAACATACGTTAAAGGGTTATTTAACCACCTGGTACCGGAGTTAAAGAAAGACCAATGGATAATGGATGAACTGTATAGACTTCCTTTGGCTAAAACAATGGATAAATCCATCCCTAGAGACATTATATCAAAATTACATTTTTTCTCTTCAAAAGAAAGGGTCTTAAAAAATGCCTTTTTAAAGAAACAACTAGACCATCCATATGATAATATAAAAATATTTCAAGATCTATCGGCATATACACTGGGGAAAAGAAGGGAATTTACACAAATTACCAGAACACTCAGGCTAAAAGAAATTAGATATAAATGGGTGCAGCCAACAGGCTTATTAATTTATAAAGATTTAAAATGGGTTAAAATAAATTCAGTCCAAGAGGCTATAGAAACACTAAAGGAATGGGATATAAGTTTGGGAGTAAGAAGTATAAAGTAAGAGATAGGGAATAAGAATAGGACTCACTACTTGTAGTAAGGTAAGGGGGATAGATAAATACTTGCTAACATAACGACTTTTAAATAAATGGGTTACCGCTAGATGATTAAAATGATCTTGGAAGGATCTTAAATTTAAACGGATGGGAGATTAAGACAAAATTAGTAACACTAGTATATAGCGTATAGGAATAAATATTTGAAATTAGTAATTAGATGAAGGATGATAGGTAGATACTATTAAACACAAAGATTATCAAAAAATGATTATAGTCAGAGGGTTATAACACAATAGAAATATATATACAGTTTTTTTCTTTTCTTTCTTTTTTTTTTTTTTTCTTTTTTTTAGTTTATCACATAAAACTCAAAATATTAGTTAGAAAAGATAAATAAGTACATTTTTTTGTACAATTAAGAAAGTAAAATCACTGGTAGTAGTGTGTAGTTATCAAATTAAGACGAGATATATTCACTAGGATAGATCACTTGTAAACAATCGCCTCTAGATTGGAAAGAGCACTATACACTATAAGAATTTTCCTTTTTTTTTTTTTTTCCTTTTATCATGGGGATAAAGAGAGTTACACTGGGAAGACTTTGTGTGAATGTTCTTTTTCTCTTTCTTTTTTCCTTTTTTCTCCCTCTCTCCTCGGACGGTTGAAATATTACAAATATAGTCCCGTCAGTAGACGGAAGGGGAACACTCGGAATTATATAGATATGACTATATTAGGGGGAGATAAGTTAAGGTAAAAAAGAGGGAGAAAAGGAAAAGTAAGAAAGAGAGAGAAAAGGATGATAAAATTTATACTATGGGATTAAGGAGATTTCCCTCTTAGACCGTTCGAGGACTAGAGAGAGAGGAGAAAGGGGAGAGAAGGGAGGATATTTATCACAAAGAAGGCTTGTAGCAAATGTATTATATTTTTTATATTCCCCTGTACCCCTATCCATATTCTATGTACCCTAGATCCCTCCCCCTCGCTCAGTAACTGAGCGACATATCTTCACTTCTTAATATCTAATGCGTCTTGCAAAATATCAGCTGACATCTTTTCTCAATTTGCAGCTGGTTTTTAAATTTATTTTGACAGTCATGTGGGGCGGCTTTTTATTATATGTATAGTTTTTTCCTTTTTTTTTTTTTTTTTTTTTCTTTCCTTTCTTCTCTTCTCCTTCCCTCTCGAGTTGTGGAAACAATCAAAGAATATTGGACATACCTTTTTAACAAAGTAAAATGCAAATAAAAATAATTTCACATAACGTTAATGGTCTGAATTCCCCAACAAAAAGAAAAACGGCCTTTTTAGAGTATTACAAATTAAATGCGGAAATTTTATGTCTGCAAGAAACCCACTTAAAACAGGAAAATCTAAAATATATGAATAATAATAAATACACAAATAGATTAGACTCTACCTTTAAGAAAAAATCAAAAGGGGTCTCTATTTTATTTAAAAATAGCTTGAAAATTTCAGAAGAAGGCAGCAAGATCGACCCAGAGGGTAGATATATAATATGGACTGGACAGATTGATGGATGCCTAATAACATTGGTTAATACTTATCTACCAAACAAAGGTCAAATAGGCTTCCTTAGGAAACTTCTTAAAGAAATTAATAAAATCAAAGGAGGCTTGCTAATAATATGTGGTGACTTTAATATGATATTTGACGAAAATTTAGACAAACAAATAGTCGGACCTAAAAAAGTAGTACTACAAACAAACAGTATCTCAAAAGCATTCCGTAAAATAAAAGAAGATAACAACTTGATAGACTCATGGAGGATCTTACATCCAGGTGTACGAGAATATACCCACTTCTCATACAGACATAACTCATTCTCCAGAATAGATTATATATTAACTGACCTTCCAACTTTAAAAGTAATTAAAAAGATAAACATCCGCCCTACCCCATGGTCAGACCACTCCTTAAACGAACTAATTATTCAAGACCTACATACAAACATTCAAAGGAAAAAGAATAGTTGGAAATTGGACTCTTGGTTTTTGAAGGACGAGAAATTTGTAGCATACCTGAAAAAAGAAACATTGGAATTTCTAAAAATTAACAAGCCATCAGTTAACTCAGATATAACCCTGTGGTGTACCTATAAGGCATATATGAGGGGTATATTTATTGCTAAAGCAGCCGAAGTAAAAAGGTTAAGAGGCAAGTCTTTAAGGAACCTGTATTTGGAATTAAACAAGATGAAAGATATCTTTAGGGAGACACCAAATAGTGAAAATAGTAAAGTAATAAAAGACATAAATACCCAAATACAAAAAATTCTCCAGCTTCAATCAGATAAAATTTTATGGAAATTTCAACAAACACAATTTTTTGAAGGGGGCAAATCAGGTAAATTCCTGGCTAACAAATTGAAAAAACAGTATATTAAAAACAATATTGAAAAAATTCTAGATTCTAATAACATTTTACAATCCCATCCAGATAAGATAGGATTAGTATTTCAGGATTATTATAGTAATCTATATAATCTAGAGAAAGATCGTCAATTGGTTAAGCCAGGGATAGAAGAGATTAAACAATACCTAGACAATATAAAGTTCCCCAAAGTATCGGAAGCTCAACTTAGCTTTCTGAATAAACCAATAGAAAGTATAGAGATAACGGAAATCGTGTCCAAAAATAAAAAAAATAAAACACCTGGGATAGACGGATTTAATAACTTATTTTACCGATATCTTAGTAAAGAATTAAACTGTACTTTATGCAATCTCTTCAATGAGATAAAACAAGAAGGAGGGATGCCTCCAGAGCTAACGGAAATAAAAATAGTTAACATATTGAAACAAGGAAAAAATCCTGAAGACTACAAAAACTATCGCCCATTCTCCCTAATTAATGTCGATATTAAAATCTACTCTAAAATTTTAGCTAATAGACTAAGCAAGATTATACCTTCTTTAATACATTTAGATCAAACAGGATTTATTCCGAATAGACAAGCGTCAGATAATACCAGACGTCTGTTAGATACCTTATACTATATAAAAAGAAAAAGGATCCCCTCCCTGACCCTGTCATTAGATGCAGAGAAAGCCTTTGACAGGGTCAGGTGGGACTTCCTAGAGAGTGTTTTGGAGAGTTTTGGCTTGAAAAGTTTTGCTTTGTCAGCAATTAAACCCCTATATTTAAATACTTTAGCACATATCTCATCTTCACAATTCAGCTCTGACAAATTCCTAATATCGAACGGCACGCGTCAGGGCTGTCCATTGTCTCCATTGCTTTTTGTCCTATTTCTTGAACCTTTATTGATCAAGATTAGAGACTCTACAGAAATTAGAGGGATTAAAATAGGACAAGAGGAATACAAAATAATGGCATATGCTGATGATATAATAATGACAATAACAAATCCTGAACACTCCTGTAGAGCTCTACAGACCAGCTTGGAAGAATTTGGTAAATTCTCCTATTTTAAAATTAACCAACAGAAAACGGAAGTACTGACCTATAATATTCCATTAGAGGAAAAAAATAGGTTAGTAAATTTATACCCCTACTGCTGGAAGTCCTCTCATATAGCACATCTGGGGGTTAGATTCCCAGATCATATAAGAAATATCTTTAAAGATAACTATAATGATATACTGAAAAAAATAAGAAATCAGTTGAATGATTGGAGACCTCTGCAGATATCATGGTTATCTAGAATAAATGCTGTTAATATGAGTTTACTCCCAAAAATCACATATATAATGAGATGCCTCCCGGGTAAAATACCGGCTTATTACATAAAGATCATGCAAGAAACATTAGACGACTTTATATACCAGGGGAAAAAAACAAGAATTAAAAAAATTATAATTTGCAAGAAACTGGAGAAAGGGGGATTAAGTTCTCCCTCTATCAAAGAACTAAATAAAAAAAATATACTTACACAAGCAGCTGGATATAACTATAAACAGGATACTCCAAGATGGCTAACAATAGAGGACTCCCTAGCGGGAAGATCTCCAATAAAAAATATATTATGGAGTACTAAGTATAAACAGAAGGGGAGTTCAGAATTACCTACTTATATTAAATATATTATTAACATATGGCACAATAATAAAATAAAACTCGCATTGATACAGTCACCTTCCTTGGCAGCACCAATTGACTTCCTTAATAATAAATCGAATGGATTACTCTTAGCTTTATTAAAACTACATAATATTAGAAATGTGGGAGATCTATTTGAAAAAGGTAGTCTAATGGAATTGAAAAGACTTAAAGAAAAATTTAATCTAGATAAAATAACGTGGTTAGAATACGAAGGACTACAAAGATACCTTACTCTTCAAGGATATAAAATTAATAATATGAATAAAATCTGGAAAATGGAAGAATATCTAATTAAAGGTGAATCGTCACATATAATTTCCAAATTTAGCAATATAATTGACGAAAATACTCCCTTGGAAAAGAGTTTGGGTATATTAGCCTGGGAAGCTGACCTGAAAATTATAATAAAAGAGGAAGATTGGACAAAAAATTTTGGTATTATTAAGAACTCATCAATTAACTCTGCATATAATGAAATGATGATCAAATTAATCCATAGATGGTACTATGTCCCCAATAAACTTAAAAGAATATATAGTAATTTAGATGGCTTATGCTGGAAACAATGTGGACTACCAGGTACAACTATCCATATGTGGTGGGACTGTAAAAAAATCAAAACATTTTGGACGAAAGTAAGCAAAGAACTATCGACTCTTACTGGTAAACAAATTTCTTGTAACCCGTTAATGTTTATATTACACTCGCAATTGGAAAACTTCCCATTAGGGGAAAGACTATTAATATCACACATATGTTTAGTTGCTAAATGGTTATTAGTGAAATATTGGAAACAGCCTCAAGTACCCTCTTGGAAAGAATTAGAGATTACTTTCTCAAAGAACAGAGAAATGATGAGATTAGACTGGTGCGATAACGCCAGAGATAACTTCCCTAAGGCCACTCGCTTAATAAAATGGCAGCTGTGGGACCAATTTTTGACAATATGTTAGAAAAGTTATGATGATGATACTTTCATTAATAGTGTTTCCACGACAAACCCTTAAGGAGAGGAGGAAGAAGGGTTAAAGAGGAGGAAAGAGGGAAGATTTTCTTTTACTTATTTATTTATTTATTTATTTATTTATTTATTTATTTTTTCCGTTTTTCTTCTTAAGGGTTTATGGAAGTCTGTATTTACCCCCATGAGTGTCAGGGTTAATTAAGGGATTATGGGGGTCTGTATTGACCACCCTAGTTGACAGGGTTAATTAAGCATTTATGGGGGTCTGTATTGACCCCTATGAGTGACAGGGTTAATGAAGGGTTAAAGGGGGTCTGTATTGACCCTTATGAGTGACAAGTTTAATGAAGGGTTTATGGGGGGTCTTTATTGACCCCTATGAGTGACAGCGTTAATTATGGGATTATGGGGGTCTGTATTGACCCCATGAGTGTCAGTGTTTAATTAAGGGTTTATGGGAATCTGTATTTACCCCTATGAGTGACAGGGTTAACTAAGGGTGTATGGGGGTCTGTATTTACCCCCATGGGTGACAGGGTTAATTAAGGGTTTATGGGGGTCTTTATTGACCCCTATGAGTGACAGCATTTATTAATGGATTATGGGGGTCTGTATTGACCCCCATGAGTGTCAGGGTTAATTAAGGAATTATGGGGGTCTGTATTGACCACCATAGGTGACAGGGTTAATTAAGTGATTATGGGGGTCTCTATTGACCCCCATGAGTGTCAGGTTTAATTAAGGGTTTATGGAAGTCTGTATTTACCACTATGAATGACATGGTTAATTAAGGAAGTATAGGGTCTGTATTGACCACCATAGGTGACAGGGTTAATTAAGGGTTTATGGGGGTCTCTATTGACCCCTATGAGTGGCAGGGTTAATTAATGGATTATGGGGGTCTGTATTGACCCTAATGAGTGACAGGGGTAATTAAAGGGTTTAAGGGGGTCTGTATTGACCCCCATTAGTGTCAGGTTTTATTAAGGCATTATGGGGGTCTGTATTGACCCCCATGAGTGACAGGGTTTATTAAGGGATTATGGGGGTCTGTATTGACCACCCTAGTTGACAGGGTTAATTAAGCATTTATGGTGGGTCTGTATTGACCCCTATGAGTGACAGGGATAATTAATGGATTATGGGGGTCTATATTGACCCCCATGAGTGACAGGGTTTATTAAGGGTTTAAGGGGATCTGTATGGACCCCCATGAGTGACAGTGTAAATAAAGGGCTTATGGCGGTCTGTATTGACCCCTTTGAGTGACCTGGATAATTAAGGGTTTAAGGGGTCTGTATTGATCCCCATGAGTGACAGGGTTAATGAAAGGTTTAAGGGGGTCTGTATTGACCCTTATGAGTGACAAGGTTAATGAAGGGCTTTTGGGGGTCTGTATTGACCCCTTTGAGTGAAAGAGTTAATTAAGGGAGTATGGGGGGTCTGTATTTACCTCCATAGGTGACAGAGTTAATTAAGGGTTTATGGGGGCCTTTATTGACCCCTATGAGTGACAGCATTAATTAATGGATTATGAGGGTCTGTATTGACCCCCAGGAATGTCAGGGTTAATTAAAGGATTATGGGTGTCAGTATTGACCACCATAGGTGACAGGGTTAATTAAGTAATTATGGGGGTCTCTATTGATCCCCATGAGTGTCAGGTTTAATTAAGGGTTTAGGGAAGTCTGCATTTATCCCTATTAGTGACATAGTTAATTAAGGAAGTATAGTGGTCTGTATTGACCACCATAGGTGACAGGGTTAATTAAGGGTTTATGGGGTTCTCTATTGACCCCTATGAGTGGCAGGGTTAATTAATGGATTATGGGGGTCTGTATTGACCCTAATGAGTGACAGGGGTAATTAAAGGGTTTAAGGGGGTCTGTATTGACCCCCATGAGTGTCAGGGTTTATTAAGGCATTATGGGGGTCTGTATTGACCCCCATGAGTGACAGGGCTAATGAAGGGATTTTGGGGGTCTGTATTGACCCCATGAGTTCCAGGGTTAATTATGGGTTTATGGGGTCTGTATTGTCCCCATGAGTGACTGGTTTATTTAGGGGCTCACGGGGCTCTGTATAGAACCCCATGAGTAATAAGGTTATTTTTTTTTATTGCTGCTCCTTTTATGACCTTTACGGTCCTTTAAGGACCCGCAAGGCAAGAAATTTGAATTTTGATTGCAGCGGGTGTCCCCAATCGAGTGCGATCGGGGACCCCCACTGAGAGGGTTAATGTGGGGTTTATGTGGGGACCCCCAGCATTGGGGGGGTTAATTTTAAAAGCCGGTTGGGGTACTTAAAGTACCCCGTTGCCGGCCTTAACTGTTTGTGTGCCGCGGGCCCTTTAAGGACCTGCGGCATGGACTTGACACCTTTTAAATGCAGTGGGGGACACGGTCGTAACCCCCACTGCAAGGGTTAATGTTGAGTTAATGTCGGGAGTCCCCCATGGGCACGCCCAGCATGTGGGCACAAATCGGGGGTCTGATCGGGCCCCCGTAGAAAGGGGTTAATGTGAGATTCCGAGCTTATCTCGGATCTCTGCAAATGGTTAATGTGGGCTTCCAAGCTTATCGCGGATCTCTTGGCAAAGTTGTACGTATTTTGTGCGGTCCGGGATTGTGGAGCCTCGTTTTCGGTTTTTGAGTGCTGAAACTGGGGAATTTAGGATTAAATTTGCATGTAACCTAACTTCCAGACATCCCTCATGGGCATGGAGTTCACCAGAGCTTGACACTCCCACCACCAAAAGTATACATCTATACTGAGGAAAGGTAGTTAAAATAATCCCATAGCAATAGTCTAATTGTCTTGTTGGCTCACTTTAAACTATGGGAACTGCAAAAGCCATTAATTTCTACTTACCTTTCACACATTGAGTCATACTAACATAGCATACATGAGGATCCCACTTTTTGTCCTAATCATCAACATACAAGTAGATGGCTAGGTCTACATTCTTTGTTAAACGACGCTGCAACTTTATAAAATATGTCCAGACAATTCCCAAAACTTATATGGTAAATTAATACACCCACAACACTCTCCTTTTCAATTTTAGCACTGAAGTTTACTTAGATACTAACAGCACATATTTCCACAACAGTACAGGCAACAAAAGTGAGATTAGGTTTCCCACTTATATCAGGAAGAAGTAAGCCATATTGTCAACCAGAACAAATAAAGTATTTCTACATAAACTAACAATTTCTTATTTGTGATCTCTTTTATTAAAATAAAAGCAGATAGACAGACAGATAGATAGATAGATAGATAGATAGATAGATAGATAGATAGATATGGATAGGTATATTATATTCCTAGTGAGATCCAGAAACTGTATGTGATTGGATTAAAATAATGGCACTTAAGGTTAATGCATTATTCTTAAAGAGATAAGAAACACAATTATTTTTTTTTTATCCATTATAAAGAGTTTGATTTTAAAATTACAAAATGTATTTTGCATGAAAAATATTAACTAAAAAAATAAAAAATAAAAAGAAATGCAAAGAACATATATAAACCTGTAGATTTAGGGCCATATTAAATTAGAAAATGTAGTATTTGCAAAAGCTATCTTAGTGCTGTTTGCGAGGACCGATTCCTCAATATGTTCCACGAAGCAGCCATTGCAAGATGACACCCAAAAACGTCTGAAAATTGGCTCAGAGGGAGCAACGTAGTAACAAGCACCCATAAATATATGGGGTGAAGCATGGACCTTGGAAGAATCCCTACGGGCACAAAAAAGTGCCCGCAATGACTACAGATCCTATATGTGTAGCCTCAGAGTAGCCCTACTCCGGCATCTGATGCTCCCCCTTGCTCCCTAAACACATCTCCATGTTGCCGGCGTCCCTATCGGGGTCCCCGCAGCCTCCCCTTATTAACCCTTGCAATGGGGGTACCCGATCGGCATCAATCGGGACCCCGCTGTATTTAAAAATGTTAAAATTCCCGCCGCAGGTCTTTAAAAGGGCCCGAAGCACACTATTAACCAATCCCGACCGCGGGAGTACAGTAAGTACCGCCATGGCACCTAACCTTAACCACCCTCTATGCTGGAGGTCCCCATCAGGATCCCCACAGTGTCCCCACATTAACCCCTTGCAGCAGGGGTCCCCGATTAGCATCATTCGGGACCCCCACTGCATTTAAAGGGCCATAAAGGACCTGAAAGGACCCACGCTAAAAAATATTAACTACTGCCGCGTGGGTACTATAAGTATCCCCCAGGCACCGAAAAATAACCCTATAGATCATGGGGCTCTATACAGAGCCCCATGAGCCCTTAATTAACCCTATCACTTATGGGGCTCTATAAGGGTCTATACAGACCCTTATGGGACACTAATTAAACCCATTAGGCCACTAGGGGTCTATATAGACTCCTATGTGACACTAATTAACCCCTATAATAACACTATAAGTGCCATTAGGGTCCTCCAGGACCCTCATGACACAAAGTCTAAGCACTACACTACACTATTAACCCTAACTATACCCCATTAACCCCTTAACCCTAACTATACCCCATTAACCCATACTAAACACCTGTTAACCCTATCTAGACCTATTTAACCCTAACTGGGCCTATCTAACCCTAACTGGACCTATTTAACCCGATCTAGACCTATTTAACCCTAACTGGGCCTAATTAAACTCACCTGGACCTATTTGACCCTAACTGGGCCGATCTAAACCTTACTGGGCCTATCTAACCCTATCTGGACCTATGTAACCCCCTAGCCTTATGTAAACCTATCTAGTCCTATTTAACCTTAACTGGGCCTATCTAACCCCATCACAACCTTTTTAACCCTAACTGGGCCTATGTAACCCCATCTGGACCCTTATTTAACCCTAACTGGGCATATCTAACCCATCTAGACCTATGTAATGCTATCTGGGCCTATATAACCCTAACTGGGCCTATTTAACCCCATCTGGACCTATTTAACCCTGTCTAGTCCTATGTAAGCCTATCTAGTCCTATTTAATCCTAACTGGGCCTATCTAACCCCATCTAGACCTATTTATCCATAACTGGGCCTATTTAACCCCATCTGGACCTATTTAACAGTCCTATGTAAGCCTATCTAGCCCTATTTAACCTTAACTGGGTCTATTTAACCCAGAATGTATCCAGTAAACGCTATCCTACCCTACACTATTAACCCCCCTCTACACTTCGTACCTACCACCCTATTAAAATCCCTATTACCCCACTAATTTTAGAAAGAAAAAAACACATAATTACAGAAAATAATAAAACATAGAATTACAGAAAAAAAAGGACATTCTGAAAAAAAGAACATCTGGTAATTATAAGTTATTATAAGAAGACATGTATTTCATAACTGCTCAATTTTTTATAAAAATAGAGGTGTTAGACATTCAGTGCATATGTAAAAACAATATTGCTTTCAGCTCAGTGACTCAATATTTTGATTTTATGACCTAGTGTACAGTATTGCTTATCTAAGAAATCTGACAAATGTTAGTCTCTAATCACATTGTCAGTCTCAAAGCTCCCTCTAATGTTAGCACAGGGCAATGGAAATACAAAATGTTATTTTAGAACAAGCTGTAATATTACAAATAAGACTTAGAAACAGAATAATCCAAATTAAAATTATATTTATATTTATGAACCATTATCAGACTCTACCTCACTGAATAAAGCTATATTAACCATTTAAGAAATAGCTGGTGGCAATAACACAATTTTAGCAGATTGTATTGTGCTTAACTTGTATTGTGCTTAAATAAATAAAAAATATGTTGCTATTGATTCTGTTGTGACATTCTTCTTTTGTAGAAAAGTAAATACAGGTATACCCCTTTTAAAGCTACCCCTTTTAGAGCTGATTCACTAAAGAGCTGTTTTTCCTGCCAGACCCATCTTAATGCTAAGCCCTGTTATAATGCTGTTTTTGCCTGCCAAGTCCCTTTTAACGCTCTGATTTTTTATAGCATTGCCTCGCTATAATACTGGATTTGCTAGTCAGGCAACTTTTAACTCTCTGATTCGCTATAACACTATTTTTTTTTCTCCAAAGAAAACAGATTCCAGGATGAGCCAGAAGTTTCTACACAAATTTTAAGTTTATATTTCTGCTAATGCTCAGTTTGTGTTAGTTTTATATTTGCTGTTTCTTTGAAGTTCATATCAAACCAAAAAAGCTTAAATTGCAATTGAAATTGTGTTTTTTTTTCATGAGTTCCCCTATCCCTATCTTCCCCATATTAAACTGACCCGTTCAGAGCTGTTTCGCTTAACACTCCTATTGCCTGGAACCTATCTACAGCGTTAAACAAGGTGTAGCTTTAATGTACATGGCTTCTGAGAATAACCCATTTTTTAGACTTGTGTAATAATTCCTCTCTCTGAAATATTTATCTATAAGTTATAAACTACAATAACTAACAGGTTTTATATGGGTCAGTATTAATACTATATGGAGACATGCATTTTTTGTATTTTATTAGAGCTTGTTTATTATGTTGCAATATTGAGTTATTGCAGAAATCATAGGTCAAAATAAATCATTAAATCAATCTTCAAAAATGCCTTGAAACAATGAAAGATATTACCTTGGATATAATAATTTATTTATGAGCTGTACATCAGTACTTATAATAAATATCTACTTTTTGACTTTTATTTATTATAGTTAGGATGGCAATTATTTTAATAAAAAAAAACTGTGAATTGATCTTTTCCAACTGGTCGCATTGGCAAAATTGCTAAGATGTATTCCATAAATTAAATAATCATGATATTGTTATCCTAATATCTAAATATAATGCTTCAATAATGCTTTGCTTCATACCAGTTCCACACCATACTTATTTTCTGTGAAGTCTTGCATATTAGAGTAAGACTTTAATATTTTTAACAAATGTTTTCATAATTAATAAATGGCTATCTTTCTATTTACCAAACTTAAATAGTCCCTATAATAATTCAACATGTTTTAATTCAATGGTTCTCACTTGAATATACCAATTGTAGAGAGATAATTCTGAGAGAAAAACTGGCCTACAGTTTGCACATAGTGCATCCATATATGTAGAAAATCAAATAAAATGTGGCTTAACGCATGTATCTTCACACTGATTTATTTGATCTGGATATCACAAGATACAGCATCAATTTAAAAAGGCTGCTCTGTGGAATCAATGAGATAAAATTGTAAATAAAAAATATGCACACTACTTTGCTAGTTAACCCTCCCGATGATTGGAGTTTTATGACTCTATGCATCCAGATATGCTTTATATTGTGGAAGGAAGGCACTGATATCTGACCAGAGGTTTACAGGTAAGATTTTAAAAATAAAATTGCATTTTTTACACAGTCCTGAGCATCACAGTGTTACCTTATAATGTTAAGTTCAAAATATAAATTATATATATGAATAAAAGAAGATAGAAATTGTGTATCTCTAGGGATATGTTTTACATTTTTCCTCCCACAGTATCAGTATTACGTCCATTGTGCACTCAGCTGGAGACATAGAATATTTCTGCCACCATTTTCTTGGTGGGAAATAGAAAGAAGCTTGTGCCACTCTTAAATGTAAGTTTCAGTATAAAATGCAAAATTGTATTTTCTTGACCTAAGAAATTAATTTTGTGGCAGAGTTTTTATCTCAGTTCAAGTTTGTTATAATTATACATATACTATGTACAAAAAAATATACACCAATGCATACTATCTCAAATTATTCATCCTTTCTGTATACGTACAAAAAGATTACATTGTCTGTAATTAGAATAATTACTAAATGGTGTCAATACAAAAAGGGCCTTATAAATTTGAGTGGAAAAAATGATCATATTAATTGCTGTTTTTAAATAATAATAATAATAATAATAATAATAATAATAATATGATCAAGAATTATTATGGTTATTAATATTATTACTATTACCCTTTACATATAAAGCGGCAACATATTCTGTAATATTAGATACAGTAGATAAAGTGAATACATGAAAACATAAGGCAAAGATGGTAAAAGCTACACTCTTGTTGTTCAGTGGTACAGCCATGTCTGACTCCCCAATACTCTGTGGACCACTGCACTCCAGGCACATTTGACAGCCCCTCTGACATACGCCTCTGCTTTCCCCTTCTTCATTTGCCTACAATCCTCTCTAGGGAATCATGTCTTCTCATGACATAGCCAAAATATTTTAGCTTTAGCCTCATGATCAAATCTTCCAGTGAACAGTTTGACTTGATATTCTGTAGTATTCATTGATTTAATGTTCTTGCAGTTAAAGGGATTCTAAGCAGTTTTCTCCGGCATCAAAATTCCAAATCATCAATTATATGGTGCTCATTCTTCTTTAGGTCAAACTCTCAGATCTGAATGTTATTACTTGGAATAACATAGTTCTAACTATGCTGACATTTGCTGATAGTGTAATATGTTTACATTTGAATAGCTTGTGCATGCTTGCCATAGCTTTACCCCTCAGAAGCAAAAATGTTTTAATTTCATGACTGCAGTCACCATCTGAAGCGATATTGGAGCCTAGCAAAATAAAATCTGTCACTGACTCTTCTTCTTCCTAATTTTTTTTTCAAGAACTAAGATTGTGGTTTGCCAAGATATTTGTCTTTTGAACAACGAGTAGATGGACAGCTTTTACACTCTCTATTTTCACCCTCATCTATAGGCCCTCCTCATTTTAAGCCTCTAGAATAGTATCACCCTTGTATTTATCGTATTTCTCTCAGCAATACTATAAACTAGCGACTTGCCCGTCAAAAAATGACGGCAATGAGATGTGTATGTTTGGAAAGTTGTTTAGTTATTAATATACATATTTTACACTTGTAAGTAGTGATGTCGCGAACATCAAATTTTCGGTTCGCGAACAGCGGACGCGAACTTCCATCAAATGTTCGCAAACGAACCAGGCGAACCGCCATAGACTTCAATGGGCAGGCGAATTTCAAAACCCACAGGGACTCTTTCTGGCCACAATAGTGATGGGAAAGTTGTTTCAAGGGGACTAACACCTGGACTGTGGCATGCCGGAGGGGGATCCATGGCAAAACTCCCATAGAAAATTACATAGTTGATGTAGAGTCTGGTTTAAAGCCATAAAGGGCATAAATCACCTAACATTCCTAAATTGTTTGGAATAACATGCTTTAAAACATCAGGTATGATGTTGTATTGATCAGGTAGTGTAAGGGTTACACCCGCTTCACAGTAACAGACCAATCTCCCCGTTTAATGCACCGTAAACAACCGCAAACAGTCCCTTTGCACAACCGCAAACTCCCCATTTGCACAAGGTTGGATACCAAGCTAGCCATGTCCCGTTCCTTGTCCTCACTGATGTCATTGAAGGTCTCTTCCTCCACCCAGCCACCAAGGGTCCCCGAAAGGTGACAACAAGCCCCCTGGGACGCCTGCTGTGTTTGGTCTTCCACCTCCTCAAAGCCACCTTCCTCCTCTGACTCCTCTTCTTCAGACTCCTCTCTCTGCGTTGCCTCTGTCTGCATTATTATAAGGTGTGTACTGTTAAGTAGTACTATTCCTATCGGTTTAATCCCTGTTACGTCACCTATCAGGGGACATGTATATGGCATGGATTTTTGGAAGCGGGAGATGGAAAAAGATGCTTGGTCGGTCCTCCCACTTCAAATTTGGAGCACTGCACGTTCAATCTAAGTTGCCACCCGATATGAGTGTCACTGTGCACTGGCAAAAGTTGGCAGAGTAGGCGCTGTAGGCCTCACACACGCCTGTAGGCAGGCAACTGATATTCAATCGATTACAGTCAAAAAAGTGTTGTTTTATGTCACTGTACACTACGGTTGCACCAGATATGACGTATCACTGTGCACTGGCAAAAGTTGGCGGAGTAGATGCAATAGGCTTCACACACATGCCTGTAGGCAGGCAATTGCTATTCAATCTATTACAGTCAAAAAAGTGTTGTTTTATTTCACTGAGCACAATATAAGCTGTGAGTCTGACACAGGCAGGCAACTGAAATTAGATTACAGGAAAAAAAATGGTTGTTTTCAATGTTTGGTACACCACCAGGTATGAGTAGTGAAAATAAGCAAAATATAAGCTGTTAGGTGTTAGCCTGTCACACACACACACGCTGACAGGCAGGCATATGCAATTAGATTACACAGAAAAAAATTATAAAATAAAATAAATGATGTTCTAGCCATAAAAAGAGCTTTTTGGGTTGCTGTCCTTGCAGCAGATATCAGATGAGTCCTTCAGGTCTGTAATGGAAGATAAATACACAGCCTGGCTATCTATTTCCCTATTAAATCTCCAGCAGCTACACAATCTGTCCTCTCACAACGAATGCAGCTTCAGAATGATTCTAAAATGTATGCTTTCCTTCAGATGGAAGGCTCTGGAAGGGAGTGTATGCTGCTGATTGGCCGGAATGTGTCTGCTGACTGTGCGGTGTAGGGTCAAAGTTTCCTCAATGATAAAGTATAGGTGGCGAACCGAAAAGCGCATGTGTTCGCCGTCCGATGCGAACTTGAACATGACAAAATCGCCGCGAATAGTCCACGGGCGAACTGCCGCGACATCTCTACTTGTAAGTACTGTGATATTAAGCATGTTTAGTTTTGTAAAATGTTCTCTTGGTGAACAATAAGTCTTAAAGCATTTTGTATTAAAAGTTTTAACATTTGAATGTAAAAACATTTGAACTTTAAACTAATCAGTATTGTAAACTTGAGGCAATGGATTTTTAACATGCAATTTCTATCTGAATAATTGTTAACTTCAATATACATTGAATGCAGAGGAAGGCAAACAGTAAAAACTCTCCTTAAAACGTACCCAATTAAATTAATTCCTTCCTGACCCCATGAACTGACGATAAACATTAATCCAGGAAGTAATCTTAAGATAACAGACAATATTTACATTGTGACTTAAAATGTGGTTGAGCTCTTAACGTGAACTTTGTAATCTGTTGAAGTAAAGAACTTGAAAATATTGTTTTCAAACTTATAACATTAGAAACAGTAACATAGTTAATAAACATTTTAACATAATTTGTAAAAAAATGCAAGGCAAGTGACGCGAATCATCCATAAACAGTACTTCCATTAATTATGACTGAATTGTTTATTGTTTTGTATTTTTGAATGCTTTTAAATTTTTTTTGCATGGGTTTTATTTCTTTAATGAAAAGTTATAGTACTTCATAGTACACAATGTTTTTAGTAAAAATACGTCCATCGTCTAATAAATCACCTTGACTTTCATTCTTTTCAATGTAAACTTTAATAGCCTGTGGATTTTTGCACCATGACAACGCAACGTACAATTGACCATGTGCAAATACTGGTTCTTCCGAGAAAATACCCACAGATTTGAACGTTTGACCTTGTGATTTATTAATGGTCATGGCAAATGCCATAATGATTGGAAATTGTCTTCTTTGAAGTCTAAAAGGGAGACTACTTTCACTTGGTGCAAAATCTATTCTTATATGAAAACTCTCTCTCCTTTATGGGTACCAGTTTAACTTTCAGCATCTATAAAATGGTCCTTTAATTGTTGAACAATTAATCTTGTCCCATTGCATAGGCCTTTTTTGGGGTTCATATTTCGCAGTAACATGACAATTGCACCTTTCTTTAGCTGCAAAATATGTGGTGGCATTCCAGAAGGAGTTAGTGAGTTTATGAATTCAGTAGAAAAGTTAGCCTGACTTATATTGTCATCAGCAAGTACAGAATCAGCACTGTGATAATTTCTTTGTGGTGCATTAATTTTTTTAAAGATTTCATTATTGAGGATTAATGCATCCTTATTTTTACACGTTAGTATGACTTGGTTGGCAAGCTCGGAATATTCCTGGTTATTTATGCTACCTTAAAATATAGCCGATATAATATAATAATAACAACATCTTGTTGACAAATCATACGAGGTGGGATCTCTACTGTGTCGTCAAGTAAATGTGGTATTTTTTCTGTTCTGCCTTCTCCAATTTTAATAAGCCAATCATTGAAATTTATTTGGCCTTCTGATCTCATATTTTGTTGCAGTTGAAGATGGGTAAAATGTTTCCATAGTGTGCTTGACTTTATACAGGATTCGATCATGTCAGTTTGATTTCCATGTACAACGCCAGGTAATGTTTGTCTAACAACATTACCTTTCCACCAAATGGAAAAGTATTATCCATGACTTCACGAAGCAAACGGTAAATACATTGGAGGGCATAGTATGACATCATTGTGGCCTCATCTATTATAATTAATTTACATGTTTTCATTTTCTTTGCTTGTAATGATGTCATGCGAATATCTGACACCGAAGTTTCTAAAATAGGCACTGGCAGTTTAAATCCACTATGTACAGTTCTTCCACCTTCTAACAAAAGTGCAGCAATTCCAGTAGTGGCAAACGCCATTACTATTTGACCTTGTGCTCGTACAGAACTCATCAATAAATTATATAGATTTGTTTTTCCTAATCCGACAGGTCCATCAAGATAGAAATAATGCTCTGTGACCATGTCATCATCTATTGCATTTTTAATGGCATTAAATGCTTGCAATTGTAACATATTTAAAGTTGCAAGTCTTTCTTCTGTTCTTTCTACTTGTAGTTGAATGTCATAGTCTTCAAAGTTTATGTCATCTATAAGACCTGGATCAGGCAAAAATAAAACCTGCACAACTTAATCCATGAGTTAAAAATACTTCTTGGATTTCCATTAACGCTTTTAAGTGTACAATCGGTTCATTGTATCGTCGCATAAAGTCTTCAGCCATATTACTTTTAAATGTCTCCCACAAAGCTAATGCATTTGGAGCATTTGAGAAGATACAAATAAATGCAAATTGTTCTCTCATCTGCCGTGGCATTTGACATTGTGCTGCTTCTTCTAAATATCTTTCCCATTCTGTATCATTAGCTAGTAAGTTTCTATGTCTTGCAGCTAAATGGAAGGATTCATATACTATGTCATTAACAGTTCTTAAGTGTTCAAAACTTTGTGTTCCAGGAACATTTAAAAGTAATATCCGTAAGCAAAAACGTTCAACATCTCTTGGACTGACTGTGTAAATTCTTGGGATTATTTTATTGCCTCTGCTTTTTCTCGGTCTCCATAATCCATTCACAAAAACATAGTGATATGGAATTTCAAAATATAAGAATTGTGTTGCTTCTGAATCTGTGGAATTTAATTCAAACCATGCAGTTAGTGTAGTGTGACGATCTTCACTTTGGGCCAATGCATTACTTTCATTTCCAGCATGGAAATACACTAAATGTCTTTGTGGCAAATGTACTGCTAATCTATATACTGCATGTGATCTATCATGCATTTCAAATTTTAAAAGCCACCACATAGCTTCTGGCGCACTGACATAGCGAGCATCTACATGAGATGCAAGTTCATCATGTACTAACTCAGTTCTTTCAGGGTTGTCTGCACTTTTGACGACCTCAGTTGCTGCATCATAGCCTTTGTAAATATATTTGTAGACATATTTAATGGATTTGATGGAAGTGCAGGCTTCTACATTGATGTAGGCGTTATACTTCATGAGTAAATGTGGATTGTAGGGTACTACATATCTATTGTCAACTTTTTTCCCACAAATAAGGGTACTATCTCCTTCTCTTCTTTTATAAAGTGGATAGCCATCACAATTGGCATAGGTTTTGTCTCTATAATCTTTTGGAAATTCTTTGGAACATTTATTATTTTCCATACATAGTGATTGTGGATTAAGATCACCACAGGGTCCATGAATCATGCGATGAGTAACAATCTCATATAGTCTACCATATAGTTCTGGATCTGATAGTTCAGCAACAATGACTGCATCCACTTTGTCAGAAGTATCTAATTTATCTTTTTCTTGAAGTATTATCAGAAGATGTGCATGTGGAATTCCTCTTTTTTAAAATTCAATGGTATATACATAAGCAAGACATTTGCCAAATAAGTTATTTATAGTGATGTCACGTATTAATTTATTTAATTTAATTTAATCTTAAAAACTCTGGCTACTAAATCTGGTCTATCGGAAGCACTTTGTCTTAGAAGTAAAGTTTGTTTAATTTCTGATTATTGTGGATTACATGTAAATGTAAGAAATTAATCAGGTTTGCCAAATTTGGTGACAATAGCCATAGCATCATTGTATCTTTCTCTCATATTTTGAGGAGATCCTTGAAAGGAAGATGGTAAAATGATTGCTTTGCCAGCTGTCATGTCTCTGCTTGTAGCCATGTCAGCAACATAGTCCATTAGCCCCGAATATTGTTCTACACGTAGTTTATCTTGTTGATATTTTATAAAGTTTAAATTATTGGCCTCAACTTGCAAATAGGAATCAATAATCCATTGTTGTGTTAGTTTTCCACCACATAAAATTGGATTAAATGCATTTTGAATGGCAATTTGAGCTACTTTAAATTCAAGCATAGAAACATTATTTTGGATTCTGGCTTTAGCATTTGGGTAACTGGGAAGTGTTAATTTTGGTTGCCAACCTGCTTCTCCATGTGGAGAAAAAAAATGGGATATGTCATTGGATCTAAATTTGGACTTAATATACTCATATTAATGAATGGTTGCTCTGCATTTCTGGGATATATTCTAATGCCTCTTTGAAATGGTGGTTCTCCTTCATCATTTTGAAACACCATTGCAACCTCATTTGATGTTGGCAAGTTATAACGACGTTTATCAGTATGTCTGTCTCTTTTAAGCACCATATTAACCTTTGGCATTGGTAATTGATGTCTTTGTGCATGAAGTAGTTGTTCATTTTCTACTTCTGCCAATTTTTTATAAGCTTTACTGTAGGGATTATTGTCCATAATGTTGTTTAGCTCTATAAAAACACTGGGTAAGCATTTTTTATTTTCTTCCATCTGCATACGTTGGTCAACAGCTTCCATTGTATCTAGGACATATAGTTGAGCGAATTTTCTTTGCTCTCCTTCCTCTGGATGTAAATGGGAAGTACGATGATAAATTTGGCCTTGGACTTTAAAACAGTAAGGGCCATGTCCTGGTACATTAGCAGCTAATGTTGCCCCCATAGATGCAAAGGATATGGCACTATTGTAGGATCTTATGTTTGTCTTCAAATTTTTGTAGTTTGGAAAAGTAGGTTCAGTCATAATATTTTGTAAATAGAATGGAAATTCTTTCCTTTCTGGAAGTTTGAACTTGCCTTTTTGACAGCAACTAATACATTGGCCATCTCTGGGTCTCTCTTGTTTAAAATAATAAGCCTCAAAAAACTGACATTGAGTAGTCATGTCCCCACAACTATGAACCTCTACTGCTAAAGACTTGAGTAAAGGACAATTTGCAAAGCATATAGGAGTTTGACTTTCATATGCATTATGTGAAATGTCATGGAATGTTTGAACAACAGGTTCTAAATGCTTAGTTTTTTTCGTTGCTTTTCTTGGTATATGTTGTCCTGGTTTTGTTGAAATGTCCTGTAAGGTTTCAGTAACCAGTTGTAAATGCTTTGTTTTTTTAGTTGATTTTTTTGGTATGTCTTTAATTTTATCTTGTAAAATGTCATCTGATGTTTGAGGAACAGGTTGTAAATGCTTTATTTGATTTGTAGTTTTTTTGGCGTATCTTTCATTTTTGCAGCTGATAGTCTTTTGCTTGATCTTTTTCTCGTTGAATTTCTTTCTCCTCTGGTGCCTGCTGGTTGGCCCATCTCTATTGTCTTTCTCTAGTTTGACGTCTTTTCTTCTCTTGTTTGCTCTCGTTAGTAGCCATGTTAATCTGTCAAAGAAAATAATTTATAATTAGTTTAGTTTGAGATGTTAAGTTTGTTTTGTACATTTTTTATTATCAACAGCCTTAGATGAATAGCACAGGGAAGAAACTGACAGTATACCTTCTTCTACATCTAATAGGTAATTACAATTAATATTTTAGTTGTTTTGTAAATTTATTTTTTTGTTGAACTTTTAACTTACAGACATAGTAGAGGGCAAAAATTAGTCTTTGTAATTTTTAGTACAGGGGATTGTCCTAATAGTATTTTGATCTTTTATTTAAAAGCTTATATGTTGGGACAATTACATTTTTTTTTTGTCTTGCGGTGTTACTACTATTTGTTGTACTATTCTATTTTCTGTGTGTGTTTAGGTTTTATGCTTAATATTGTACATTACGACTGGTAATTTAGAATGGCAAATTTTATTTAGTCTATGTTTTGAGACTTTTGTGTACTATGGTGTTTTATTTTATTTTTTGGCTAGATTGAAGTTTGGATTTACTGTTAAACATTATTGTCCATAACAGACAAAAAAGAGGTAAATCAGAAATGTGTCAGTTATATTTTGGTAAAAATTATAGTTAGTGGTTGTTCTTGTTTTTTTTTTTCTGTTGACATGGATGCAGAACAAACATGTTTATTTAGTTTTCTCATTTTTTACTTGTTATACTGTACCTTGGTTGAAGTGTGATTTCAATCCGAAGCTTTGTTGGTCCTCTGTTCAAAGTCTTCGACCGATGGCCTGGTCCTCTGTTGAAAGTCCTCGTCTGATGGTCTGGCTCTCTGTTGAAAGTCCTCATCCGATGGTCTGGTCCTCTGTTGAAAGTCCTCGTCCGATGGTCTTCACGCAGTGTCTGTTGTAAAAGAAAAATGAAAATGTTATTTGATTTTAATGTATTTGTAATAAATAAAAAAAATCATTATTTTGGTGTATTGTATCTGTTATGGTGAATTTTTCTGCTATGCTGTTTTTTGTGCAACCTTTTAAAAATTATTTAAATGTATTTGTATATTCCAGTTATTCTTTTTTTATACTGTAATTATTAATGTTTTTCCTATTTTGGATATGATTGCAATGTTTTTAGCATTATCCTGTTTTGTGTCCACCACTTTTGGTATACTAATTTAGACTTCTTTGTAAGGCTTATAGCTTGGTAAATAGTAAATAAGAATATTAAATTACTTTGCTATGTGTTTGTGTGATTTTTGGTACAATCCAATTTTGTGTCTACCACTAGTGATGTCCTGAACAGTTCGGCCGCGGACTATTCGCGACGATTTTGGCATGTTCGGGTTCGCAGCGAACGGCGAACACATGCGCTTTTTGTTCCGCCCCCTATTCTTTATCATTGAGGAAACTTTGACCCTGCACTTTACAGTCAGCAGACACATTCCAGCCAATCAGCAGCATACACTCCCTTCCAGAGCCTTCCATCTGAAGGACAGCCTCCATTTTAGAATCATTCTGAAGCTACATTCATTTAGAGAGGACATATATTCTAGCTGCTGCTGATTTAATAGGGAAATAGATAGCCAGGCTGTGTATTTAGCTTCCACTACAGACCTAAAGGAATCTGATATCTGCTGCAAGGACAGCAACCCAAAAAGCCCTTTTTCGGGCTAGAACATCATTTATTTTATTTTATTATTTTTTCGGTGTAATCTAATTGCATATGCCTGCCTGCCACCGTGTGTGTGTGACAGTCTAACACCTAACAGCTTCTATTGTGCTCAGTGAAATAAAACAACACTTTTTTGACTGTAATAGATTGAATAGCAATTGCCTGCCTACAGGCATGTGTGTGAAGCCTATTGCATCTACTCTGCCAACTTTTGCCAGTGCACAGTGACACTCATATCTGGTGCAACCTAGTGTACAGTGACATTTAAGAACCCTTTTTTGACTGTAATCGATTGAATATCAGTTGCCTGCCTACAGGCGTGTGTGTGAAGTCTATTGCATCTACTCTGCCCACTTTTGCCAGTTCACAGTAAAACTCATATCTGGTGCAACCTAGTGTACAGTGAAATAAAAGAACCCTTTTTTTTCTGTAATCGATTGAATATCAGTTGCCTGCCTACAGGCGTGTGTGTGAGGCCTACAGCGCCTACTCTGCCAACTTTTGCCAGTGCACATTGACACTCATATCTGGTGTCACAGTAGCTTGCACGCATAGTACCACTAATCGAAAAAAAAATGACAGGCAGAGGCAGGCCACCCCACAGGGATTCCCTTTGGCCCTAGAATAATGCCCAGTTTTCAGAGGCAACGTACCGTGAACTTGAAAAGTTCTGAGGACATGGTTGACTGGCTAACACAGGACACCCAATCTTCTACAGTTTCCGCTCAGAACCTAGACACACCATCCTCCTCCAGCTTAGCTTCGGGCACCTCTCCAGTTACCACTCGCCCGCCTGCCACCACCACCAATACTAGCACCACAGCCGATTCACTTGATCCGTCAGCAGAGTTATTTACACATCCGTTGGAAGAAATGAGTGATGCACAAACATTAGTGCCAGAGGATGTAGATAACAGGGATATGTCCCAGTCAGGCAGTATTACACACATGGACGTACGGTCTGATGATGATGATGATGATGTTGTACCCGGTGCTGCTTCCTTTGTTGAGTTGTCAGATACAAGTGAAGCGGTTGATGATGACGATGCGTCCGTGGATGTCACGTGGGTGCCCGCTATAAGAGAAGAAGAACAGGAGGAAAGTTCAGATGGGGAGACAGAGAGGAGGAGGAGACGAGTTGGAAGCAGGGGGAGGTCGTCAAAAGTAGCTAGTGGCACAGTCAGACAGCATGCATCGGCACCCGGGGTCAGCCAGACAGCACGCCAGTCAACGCATGCTGTTGCCACCACCAGAATGCCGTCATTACTGGGCTTAGCAGTGTGGCAATTTTTTCGTGTGTCTGCCTGTGACAACAGTGATGCCATTTGCAACCTGTGCGAAAAGAAACTGAGTTGTGGGAAATCCAACACCCACCTAGGTACAACTTCTTTGCGAAGGCACATGATGTCACATCACAAACGCCTATGGGATCAACACATGAGTACAAGCAGCACACAAAGTCAAAGCCGCCATCCTCCTCCTGGTCCAGCATCTTCAGCCACGTCAACCACTGCTGCCCTGTTTGCCCCCTCTCAACCATCCGCCACTCCGTGTCTCGCCCTGAGCAGTCCCTGCTCATCTGCCCACAGTCAGGTGTCTGTCAAGGACATGTTTGAGCGTAAGAAGGCAATGTCACAAAGTTACCCCCTTGCCTGGCAACTGACAGCTGGCTTGTCTGAACTCTTAGCCCGCCAGCTTTTACCATACAAACTGGTGGAGTCTGAGGCGTTCAAAAAATTTGTAGCTATTGGGACACCGCAGTGGAAGGTACCCGGCCGAAATTTCTTTGCACAAAAGGCAATCCCAAACCTGTACTCGATTGTGCAAAAGGAAGTAATGCCATCTCTGCCACACAGTGTTGGGGCAAGGGTCCATCTGACCACGGATACCTGGTCTGCAAAGCATGGTCAGGGCAGGTATATCACCTACAATGCGCATTGGGTAAACCTGGTGACGTCTGCCAAGCATGGAATACGTGGCTCTGCAGAGGAGTTGGTGACACCACCACGACTTGCAGGCAGGCCTGCTGCCACCTCCTCTACTCCTCATACTCCATCCTCTTCCATAACCTCCTCGGCTGAGTCCTCTTCTGCTGCTGCTATGTCTTGCTCCACATCAACGGCCCCCCCCCCAGCTCCACAGGTACTATTCCACATCCCGGATATGGCAGTGTCACGCCGTCTTGGGGTTGACTTCCCTGAAAGCATAGAGTCACACCGGACCAGCACTCCTGTCCGCCCTGAATGCACAGGTTGTTCAGTGGCTGACTCCGCACCAACTGGAGATCGGCAAAGCGGTTTGTGACAACGGGAGAAATTTGTTGGCGGCATTGAATTTGGGCAAGTTGACACATGTGCCGTGCATGGCACATGTGTTTAATCTGATTGAACAATGCTTTGTGCATAAGCACCAAGGCTTACAGGACGTCCTGAAGTAGGCCAGGATGGTGTGTGGCCATTTCAGGCGTTCCTACACGGCCATGGCGCACTTTACAGATATCCAGCGGCGAAAAAACATGCCAGCGGGGCGCTTGATTTTAGACAGCCCGACACGTTGGAATTCAATCCTAATGTTTGACCGCCTGCTCCAACAAGAAAAGGCCGTTAACGAGTATTTGTATGACCGGGGTGCTAGGACAGCCTCTGCGGAGCTGGGGATTTTTTTGCCACGTTACTGGACGCTCATGCGCAATGCCTATAGGCTTATGTGTAATTTTGAGGAGGTGACAAACCTGGTCAGTGGCACCCAGGGCACCATCAGTGACATCATACCATTTGTTTTCTTCCTGGAGCGTGCCCTGCGAAGAGTGCTGGATCAGGCCGTAGATGAGCGTGAAGAGGAAGAGGAAGAGTTGTGGTCACCATCACCACCAGAAACAGCCTTATCAGCATCGCTTGCTGGACCTGCGGCAACGCTGGAAGAGGATTGTGAGGAAAAGGAGTGAGAGGAGGAATGTGGCTTTGAGGAGGAGTAGGAAGACCAACCACAACAGGCATCCCAGGGTGCTCGTTGTCACCTATCTGGTACCCGTGGTGTTGTACGTGGCTGGGGGGAAGAACATACCTTCAGTGAGATCACTGAGGATGAGGAACGGGGCATGACTAGCTCGGCATCCAACCTTGTGCAAATGGGGTCTTTCATGCTGTCGTGCCTGTTGAGGGACCCTCGTATAAAAAGGATGAAGGAGAACGACCTGTACTGGGTGTCCACACTACTAGACCCCCGGTATAAGCAGAAAGTGCCTGAAATGTTACTGAATTACCACAAGTCGGAAAGGATGCAGCACTTCCAAAATAAATGAAAAAGTATGCTTTACACAGCGTTTAAGGGTGATGTCACAGCACAACGGCAATCTAACAGCGGAAGAGGTGAACATAATCCTCCTCCTCCCACGACCACGCCGGCAAGGAGAGGACGCTTTACAGACGTGTTGTTGATGGAGGACATGCAGAGCTTTTTAAGTCCTATGCATCGCCACAGCCCTTTGGGGTCCACCCTCAGAGAACGACTCGACCGTCAGGTAACAGACTACCTCGCCATAACTACAGATATCGACACTATGAGGAGCGATGAACCCCTTGACTACTGGGTGTGCACGCTTGCCCTGTGGCCTGAGCTATCCCAATTTCCCATAGAACTTCTGTCCTGCCCGCTTCAAGTGTCCTGTCAGAAAGGACCTTCAGTGCAGCAGGAGGTTTTGTCACTGATAAGAGAAGTCGCCTAGGTCAAAAAAGTCTAGATTACCTCACCTTTATTAAGATGAATGAGGGATGGATCCCGAAGGGACTGACAGTGGGCGATACATTAGATTAAAAAAGGCCTGATAGATGAGCTGCCTTGAGCTAATAATGGTCAACATGCTGCTGTAATTTATCCCTGAATGCGGATGACTTGCGTGACTTATCCGCCACCAACTAGGGTTCAAGACGCAATGTTTTAGGGCACTTTCTGCCTGGCAAACTAACATCAATTTTTCTGGTCGCTGCAACAATACCTAATCTAGCATTACCAGATTTGGCTACTTGAGCGCTATGGAGCAGTATGTCTTTCCCAAGAAAGATCTGACCCATAATTTATTTTATATATATATATATATATATATATATATATATATATATATATATATATACACTTACATATAGTTACATAGTTATATAGTATATAAGGTTGAAAAAAGACTTTCAGTCCATCAAGTTCAACCTTTTAAGATCTCATCTGATTTGCAATATGTGGATTAACTGTTAATTCATTAGTTGTTAATTAATTATTAATTAATTATTTAAAACACAAGCAAGACTTAGCCAATTGTCTCAAAGGGAAATGTAAAAAATTTGGATCAATACTGTCTCTCTAATTATCCATGATAACCCTGAATTCCCATTTTAATTAGAAATAAATCTAGTCCCCTTTTAAAGTTATCTATCGAATCCGCTGTCACCACTTCCTCTGGTAGAGAATTCCACAGATTAACCACTCTTACTGTGAAGAACCCTTTTCTTTCTTTGAGGGGGAATCTTTTTACTTCTAACCTCAAGGGATGTCCTCTTGTCAGTTGAAAACCTCTTGGCACAAAAAGCTCCCCTGACAAATCTTTATACTTACCCTGGATGTATTTATATAAGGTAATCATATCGCCTCTTAGACTCCTTTTTTCTAGAGAAAATAAGTTTAATTTGGTTAGTCTTTCTTAAAAACGTAGCCCCTCCATTCCCCTTATTAGTTTTGTTGCCCTTCTCTGTACCTTTTCCAGCTCTAAAATGTCCTTTTTATGAAGTGGTGCCCAAAATTGTACTCCATATTCCAAATGAGGGCGTACTAGAGATTTGTATAGTGGCAGAATTATATTTGCTTCTCTGGCTTCTATACCCTTCTTAATATATGCTAATATTTTATTTGGCTTTGCAGCTGCTGCTTGGCTTTGAGCACTGTTACCTAGGTGGTTGTCCACAAGCACTCCCAAATCCCTTTCAATATCTGATACACCTAGATTTGATCCATTAAGATTATAAATTGCATGGCTATTTTTCCTTCCCAGATGCATAACCTTACATTTATTCATATTAAATCTCATCTGCCATTTAGATGCCCATTCCTCAATTTTATGTAATTCCCCTTGGAGGGAAAGCACATCATTATCTGATTTAATTACCTTTCACAACTTTGTGTCATCAGCGAAAATGGAGACCCCACACTCCAATCCTACCTCTAAGTCATTAATAAATATGTTAAAAAGGAGAGGACCTAATACTGAACCTTACCACATTAGTCCAATCAGAGTATGTTTCATTTACAACAACCCTTTGCTTCCTGTCTTTTAGCCAGCTCTCAATCCATGAGCAGATATTTACTGCAATTCCTGTATCCCTTAGTTTGCCCAATAGTCTCCCATGATGCACTGTATCAAAAGCCTTTGCAAAATATAAAAAGACTACATCCACGGAGTTGCCTTGATCCAGGTTCCTACTAACCGCCTCATAGAAACTAATTAGATTTGTTTGACATGACCTATCCCTCATAAATCCATGTATATACAGTAGACTCTCAGTTAACCAGAACTCAAGCAACCTGAACTCTCAAGCAACCAGGAAAAAACTTAATACTGTACTTTAAATATAATTTTTAGTTTACAAATGCCAGGAGCCAGGTTGTCATGCCACAAAGGCAGGCACCTAGATTGCATCCACTGTATGTCTCTGCAATTCAGTTTTACCTAAGCCTGTCTAATGTTGGCTTAAGATTCCCCAGGTTCAGCACCGCACCCTCCAGACGAACGTACCCATCTGTAAGTGAGGCGCAAAAGCTGCTGCTGCTAGAACAGCCCTCACTGACAAATATACGTAGCAAAGCATCCTATCTGCAGCTAATCAAGGCCTATTTTAGTAGTAACTCTCAAGCAAACAGAAACTATATTTATCTGGCATCTACCAATCCCGTGGGTGCTGTATAACTGAGAGTCTACTGTATATATATATATATATATATATATAATTTTTAATTATATGGGGGGGGCAGGGCCATTGAGAATATTAAGAAAGACATTTAAAAAAAAATAATTGAGGGGCTTTACAGCAATGCTCCCCCCTCCCCACCCCTGCTTCCTGTCCTAGGTGTAGAGTTGAATTCCCCCCCCAGATACACCCATGCTAACTAAGGTTTGTTAGGGACTATCTCACAATTGTCAAATTTAGCATCCAGGAAAGAATTAAAAAATATAATGTGAGGTGGAGTACACCCCTTTGTCATGGGAGAAGTAATTTTTAGATAGTGAACTTCTATCCAACATCAAGGTCTTCACTAACTAAAAACTTCTGTAAAAAAATATGATCTGTGCTTATATAGGGCCCTATTCAATTGGCCAAGTCGCAATTAAATAAGGCCCTGAGCCTTTAACAACATGAAGTGAGAGTCCTCTTTAAATTACAACATACATGTGTTTTTTCTCTTGGTCTTGAGTTTCTTTTTTTATAATAAATAACTATTATTGATAACACTACTGAATAGCTAATAGTTTTTTTTTTGGGTCAATACATAGTTCACCATTTTAGATTTCATGACTGCAATAGAATATTTGGATATATTGAAACAAATTGCTTTTTAATGTACCTTTTCCTGCCTGTTTTTTTTTATGTATATGTTATTTCTGATTGCAATAGATATGATATAATAAAACTTATATAAAGGTATATATGTGTAATGTATGTTCACAGTTTGAGAAATTAAGTTGCTCCTGCTGTACTCTCTTTACACTGTCACACAAACTAACTACATTATCAAGCTTATATCATCTTCTTCATTATTGCTTTTTGAACGGAATAGTTTACCATCTGCTTTACTTTCATGCAGGAGAGGATATGAATTGTTACAATGATTTTCTATCAAAAAACACAAGGCACCTGGTATTCCCTGCCTACATAATTTGGAAATAGGCTTAGTCCTATTTATGCACAGATGCACAAATTATGGACTGTGAACTGCATATTCTTAAATTGTGCAAAAGAACCATTCTTTATAAACTTTTTCTATAGCATGTTGTTTTTTTATTGTTTTGTGAATTGTTGTCGTGTTTACTGTATTTGAGCCTCATTCATTGCCAGCTTACAGCTCACTCGCAGAGGGTCACATGTCTCCGAGTGAGCTGTGAGCTGCGTTTCCCCTCCATTTCTTAGGCTATTCAATTAACCAAGGCCCAGTTACGCTGCCCGAGATCCGATTTTGGAAACCCAGGTTTCCGACGTAAGCAGAGCAAGTGCAGGTGCAAGGTTGCAGCTACTGCTCTATATCAGCCAATGGGAGTTAAGACCATCATGATTGATGGTACTCAAAGCTGCGGGTGCTCTTGCAGCCTCCCAACATGTAACCCTGCTGCAGGGGTCCCGATTAGACCCCTGCAGAGTACTTACATGAACCCCTTGCTGTGGGGGTCTTGATCGGAACCCCCAAAGGGGCCCCACAGTAACCCATGCAGTGGGGGTCACGATCGAGACCCCCACTGCATTTAAAATTCAAATCTCCCGCCTTGCGGGTCCTTAAACGATTGTAAAGATCCTTAAAGGACCCGTGTTAAATAAGAATTAACCCTATCACTCATCGGGCTCTATACAGACCCTTCGTAATCTTCCATTTAACCCCATCAGTCCAATAGGGGTCCATATAGACCCCTATAGGGCATTAATTAACCCTTATAATAACACAGGATACTCATGACACAAAGTCTAAACACTAGACTATTAACCATAACTCTACCCCATTAACCCAACCCTGGGTCTATTTAACCCTAACTGTACCTATTGAACCCTAACAGTACATATTTAACCCTAACAGTACCTATTTAACCCTAACTGGGCCTATCTAACCCTAACTGGGCCTATGTAACCCTAACTGGGCATATTTAACCATAACAGTACCTATGTAACCCTACCTGGGCCTATTTAACCATAACTGTGCCTATCTAACCCTATCAGGACCTATTTTACCCTAACAGTACCTATCTAAACCTAACTGGGCCTATCTAACTCTAACTGGGCCTTTGTAACCCTAACTGGGCCTATTAAATGCTAACCGTACTTATTTAACCCTAACAGTACATATTGAACCCTAACAGTGCCTATTTAACCCTAACTGGGCCTATTTTACCCTAACTGGGCCTATTTAATTCTAAATGGGCTTATCTAACCCTAACTTGGCCTATTTAACACTACATGGGCCTATTGAACCCTAACAGTACCTATCTAACCCTAACTGGGCATATTTAACCCTAACTGGGCCTATCTAACTGTAACTGGGCCTATTTTACCCCCAATGTACCCAGTAAACCTTTATCCTATAAACCCCCTCCCACACTGCCCTATTAACACCTACACTAACTATCCAACACTAATTACAACAAATAAAAAAACACCTAATTACTGAAAATAAAAAAATATATTACTGAAAATAAAAAAGAACACTACTAAAAAAAAAAAACATTACTGAAAATAATAAAACCTAATTTACAAAAAATAATAAAACCTAATGCACATAAATAATAAAACCTAAATTACAAAAAATAATAAAACCTAATTTAAAAAAAATAAAACCTAATTTAAAAAAAATATAAACACCCCACCACTACAGAAAACAAAAAATTCCTAACCTAAAAATAAGACACACAAAAAAATAACATTACAGTACATCAATAAATATGGTTCAAATATCCCCCTATACCATACAGTATTAACCTAACTACATACATTAAACCCTATCAACATACAGTAATCCCTATGTAAAAAACATTAGTGCCTATCTACATACTATTTAACCCTATCTACATACAGTAATCCCTATCTACATATTATTTAACCCTATCTACATACAGTAATCCATATTTAAATACATGAACCCCTATCTACATACTATTACCCCATCTACATACAGTAATCCCTATTTGGATACATTAAGCCTTGTCTACATACAGTAATCCCTATCTAAATACATTAAACCCTATCTACATACATTAACCCCTATCTGGATACTATTTAACCCTATCTACGTACAGTAATCTCTATCTAAATAGAGTAATAACCTAACTACATACATTTAAAACCCTAAATCTAACCTAAAATAGAATAAATAAGACCACTTACCTTACTCAGATGTCCCTTCAGTGACGACAGTGTTCCTGCTGCAGATCCGCCACTCCTAGGAAAAAAGAAACATAAAATGAGTACAGAAATAAACACAACATAAACATATAAACATACAAAATATTAAACTTACCTCTTTGCGATGTCCCTATCCTTCCTATAGCCTTCTCCGGCTGGGCCCCTGGGAAAAAAGAAACATCACATTAGTATACAAATATACACAAAATTTAAATCTAAACATTCTCAATATTAAACATACCTTTTCACAATGTCTCCGTCCTGCTTCTCCTCTTCTCCGGCTGGGCCCTTCAAAAAAATCGGCCACTCTTAAAAGTAAAATGAGGCCTCTATTGCCTCTTCTGGTAAAAAAAATGGCAATGGCGCCTTCTGATTGGCTGAAAACGCAATCAATCAAATATTAGCCAATCAGAAGGCGCCATGGTATGAGCCAATCAGAATGGGATACACCCCTATATGCCTTTCTGATTGGCTGATGGACCTGTCAATCTTTTCTAAACCAATCAGAAGACACTGTTGCCTTTAGCCAATCAGAATGGAATACACCCCACAGGGTATTTCCTATTGTCTCCAACTGAATGCAGAATTCCAGAGGATAGCAAGAAGAGAGAAGGAGTCCTTCTACAATAAGCGATGCATATAGATTGAAGAAGATAACCGAATGGGTAAATCAAGAGATCTCTTCAAGAAAATTGGGAATCTAAAAGGCACCTTTCATGCAAAAGTGGGTGTGATAAAAGAAAAACATGGTAGGGACTTAACAGGAGAAGATCGGTTAAAGAAGAGGTGGCAGGAATACACTCAAGATCTATGCAGGAAGGATCTTAACAGCAGTAATGACCTCAATAAATTGTCCAATGATTTGGAGCCAGACATCTTGGAGAGTGAAGTGAGATGGGCCCTAGGATGCAATGCTGATAATAAGGCTGAAGGAGGTGATGGAATCCCAATTGAACTATTCAAAATTATACAGGATGATGCTGTAAAAGTGTTACTTGCCTTATGCCAACACATTTAGAAAACTCAACAATGGCTAATAGACTGGAAAAGGTCAGACTACATCCCAATCCCAAAAAAATGCAGTACCAAAGAGTGCTCCAATTATTGAACAATTGCACTCATTTCACATGGCAGCAACGTAATGCTGAAGATTCTACAAGCTCGACTCCAACAATATACACCAGGACCAGGAACTACCAGATGTGCAAGATACAAGAGATTAAATTGCTAATATCCGCTGGATAATAGAGAAAGCAAGAGAGTTCTAAAAAAACATTCACTTCAGCTACATAGACTATTAACAAAATGTGGCATGTCCTTAAAGAGATGGGAGTACCAGATCATCTCATCCTCCTCCTAAAGAATCTGTATGTCGACCAAGAAGCCATGGACAGAACCGAACATGGGACAACAGAATGGTTAAAGATCAGAAAAGGAGTGTGAAAAGATTGTATATTATCACCTTATTTATTCAACTTATATGCAGAATGCATCATGCATAAGGCTGGACTGGATGAATCCAAGGCCGGAATCAATATTGCTGGAAGGAATATCAACAACCTCAAATACGCGATGATTCTACTCTGATGGCTGAAAGTGAAGAGGAACTAAAGGACTTATTGATGACTGTAAAAGAAGAGAGTGCAAAAGTCGGCCTGCTGCTCAACATTAAAAAGATGAAGATCATAGCAAATGGCAATCTCACTTCCTAGCAAATAGACGGGGAAGAAGTGGACGCAGCGACAGATTTTATTTTCCTTGGATCCAAGATCTCTGCAGATGGTGACTGTAGTCATGAAATTAAAAGATGTTTGCTTCTGGGGAGGAAAGCTATGGCAAGCTTGTACAAGCTTGTAAAAAGTAAAGATATTAAACTATCAACAAAGGTCTGCATAGTTCGAACTATGGCATTTCCAGTAGTAACATGCAGATGTGAGAGCTGGACCATAAAGAATTCTGAGCTGAATTGTGGTGTTGGAGAAGACTGCTTAGAGTCCCTTGGACTGGAAGAAGATCCAATAAACCAATACTTCAGGAAATCAAGACAAACTGTTCACTAGAAGGTATGATCATGAGGCTAAAGCTCAAATATTTTGGCCCTATTATGAGACGGCAGGATTCCCTAGAAAAGAATGAAGGCATAAGAAGAAGGGGACAACAGAGGTGGAGATGGATGGATGAGGTCACTGAAAATGAACATGAACTTGATGGACCTCAGAGGGGCGGTGGCTGAGAGATGCGCCTGGAGTTCTGTGGTCCATAGAATCATGAAGAGTTGGACGCGACTGAGCGACTAACAACAACAACAACAATAGACCCCCATAAGTGACTAGGTTAATTAAGTCTTCATGGGGCTCTGTATAGAGCCCCATGAGTGATAGGGTTAAATTGAGGCTTATGGGGGTCTGTATAGACCCCATAAGTGATGGGGTTAATTAGGGGCTCATGAGGCTCTGTATAGAGCCCCATGAGTGATAGGGTTAATTTGTATATAATGTGGGTGCTTTAAGGATCTTTATGGACTTTTAAGGACCCGCAACAGGGGAAATTAGAATTTTGAATGCAGCAGGATCCCGAACAAATTCTCCGCTGAAAGGGTTAATGAAGGGACCATGTGGGAGTCCCAATGGGGCCCTTCAGCATTTGGGGGGTTAATTTTAGGTGCCGGGGGGATACTTACAGTACCCCTGCTGCCAGCCTTAACTATTAGTGTGCCGGGGGCCCTTTAAGGACTTGAGGCGGGGAATTTAAACATTTTGAATGCAGTGGGGGGCCCGATTGAGACTCCATCTGCAAGGGTTAATGTAAGGACATTGCAGGGGTCCCTGATGGGGACCCCCAGCATAGGGGGTTAATTTTAGGTGCCGGGGGGATACATACCATACCCCTGCTGCCGGCCTTATTTATTTAAGGACTCGCAGAGGGGAATTTAATCTTTTTAATTGCAGTGGGGGTTCCAACCGAAATCCCCACTGCAAGGGTTAATATGGGCACACTGTGGGGGTCCCGATACAGACCCCTGACGCAAGGGGTTAATGCGGGGACCCTGCAGGGGCTGATTGGGGCCTCTGCATCATTGTGGTCTCATGTAGGAGTGTGGGGGTTGTTAGGTGCATTATAGCCCTTGGGAGTCCTCCTGAGCGCAAGCAGGACTTCATCCTGCATTTCTGCTTTGTGAGCTGGGATACTTTTTTGGATTAGGAGGGATTGGGCAAATGACTAGGGATATTCCAAAATTGGCCTTCGAAAGTGACAGATCAAAGGCTTTAGAGGGGTGTAAGAACGGAGTTGAAGGTCGGCTATTTTTGCAGGGTTGTCACTCGGAACCTGATCTGAGGTTGCAAAATAGAGGCAATTGAATAGCAACTTTGTCTGCGTTTTCCACTCGCGACCTCGTATCTAAACAATGTAGCAATTGAATCAGACTGTTTATTTTTTGCATTGAATTTACAAAATTAAAATGTATTTTCCAGAAATGTTAATTTCTTTAAGGTAGGAATTCGGAGCATAAGTCAGATATTATATAATAAATAGACTGACCCTAGAGTACTCCACTTTAATAAACATATTTGTCAGATATTGATCTGTTTATGGCCACATGATTAATTAGTCCAATAAAGATAACATTTGTATGAGAAGTGCATATTCTATTTGTTATACTGTAAATAGCAGCAATGTGAATACTATGACATAAATATCACTATTCAATAAATGCTTTTCAAATATACAGAGAGTGCAGAATTATTAGGCAAATGAGTATTTTGACCACATCATCCTCTTTATGCATGTTGTCTTACTCCAAGCTGTAGAGGCTCGAAAGCCTACTACCGATTAAGCATATTAGGTGATGTGCATCTCTGTAATGAGAAGGGGTGTGGTCTAATGACATCAACACACTATATCAGGTGTGCATAATTATTAGGCAACTTCCTTTCCTTTGGCAAAATGGGTCAAAAGAAGGACTTGACAGGCTCAGAAAAGTCAAAAATAGTGAGATATCTTGCAGAGGGATGCAGCACTCTTAAAATTGCAAAGCTTCTGAAGCGTGATCATCGAACAATCAAGCGTTTCATTTAAAATAGTCAACAGGGTCGCAAGAAGCGTGTGGAAAAACCAAGGCGCAAAATAACTGCCCATGAACTAAGAAAAGTCAAGCTTGCAGCTGCCACGATGCCACTTGCCACCAGTTTGGCCATATTTCAGAGCTGCAACATCACTGGAGTGCCCAAAAGCACAAGGTGTGCAATACTCAGAAACATGGCCAAGGTAAGAAAGGCTGAAAGACGACCACCACTGAACAAGACACACAAGCTGAAACGTCAAGACTGGGCCAAGAAATATCTCAAGACTGATTTTTCTAAGGTTTTATGGACTGATGAAATGAGAGTGAGTCTTGATGGGCCAGATGGATGGGCCCGTGGCTGGATTGGTAAAGGGCAAAGAGCTCTAGTCCGACTCAGACGCCAGCAAGGTGGAGGTGGAGTACTGGTTTGGGCTGGTATCATCAAAGATGAGCTTGTGGGGCCTTTTCGGGTTGAGGATGGAGTCAAGCTCAACTCCCAGTCCTACTGCCAGTTCCTGGAAGACACCTTCTTCAAGCAGTGGTACAGGAAGAAGTCTGCATCCTTCAAGAAAAACATGATTTTCATGCAGGACAATGCTCCATCACACGCGTCCAAGTACTCCACAGTGTGGCTGGCAAGAAAGGGTATAAAATAAGAAAATCTAATGACATGGCCTCCTTGTTCACCTGATCTGAACCCCATTGAGAACCTGTGGTCCATCATCAAATGTGAGATTTACAAGGAGGGAAAACAGTACACCTCTCTGAACAGTGTCTGGGAGGCTGTGGTTGCTGCTGCACGCAATGTTGATGGTGAACAGATCAAAACACTGACAGAATCCATGGATGGCAGGCTTTTGAGTGTCCTTGCAAAGAAAGGTGGCTATATTGGTCACTGATTTGTTTTTGTTTTGTTTTTGAATGTCAGAAATGTATATTTGTGAATGCCGAGATGTTATATTGGTTTCACTGGTAAAAATAAATAATTGAAATGGGTATATATTTGTTTTTTGTTAAGTTGCCTAATAATTATGCACAGTAATAGTCACCTGCACACACAGATATCCCCCTAAAATAGCTAAAACTAAAAACAAACTTAAAACTACTTCCAAAAATATTCAGCTTTGATATTAATGAGTTTTTTGGGTTCATTGAGAACATGGTTGTTGTTCAATAATAAAATTAATCCTCAAAAATACAACTTGCCTAATAATTCTGCACTCCCTGTATATATTTTTATCCTAGCAAATTTACAAGGCTAAACAACTATCTATAAATATCAACTTTATACAAATTATGCATTCATAATTGCAGTTTGCCGGTGTTATGTCATATATTAATCTTTTGAATAAAATGTACTATTAACTTTTTAGTTTCGGGTTATTTGCAATCTCAGTGCTTTAATAAACAATTATTTATTAGTCAAATGTTAATTGATAGTTGTCGACCAAAAATTGCCTGTTGCTTAACAACTATTTAAGACATATAAAGGTTAATTGATGTTACAAAATAGTATTGAAACTAATAAAGAGTATATAGCAATTTGAACATATGGTCCTACTCAATACCCTGGTATATTGACAACACTAAAAAATTGTCTATATAGAATGAAACATATCCATTAAACATCTATAGTGTAATTACACGTCAGTACATACAATGGGGTATGTTTAAAGTAATCCTCATATGCAATAAATTGCTAATCCTAGGATTACTATATAGATGCTGCACTTATTTAAAAACAAAAGTAAAAACACAAATTGTGCAAGGATTGGTTGTTGTTCAGTCGCTTCCGACTCTCTGTGACTCTATGGACCACAGCACACCAGGTTCATCTTACAGTCACTTCCCCTCTGAGCTCCATCATGTTCATGTTCATTGCTTCATTGACCTCATCTATCCATCTCCGCCTCTGTCGTCCCCTTCTTCTCGTGCCTTCAATCTTTCTCAGCATCAGAGTCTTTTCTAGAGAATCCTGCCGTCTCATAATATGGCCAAAATATTTGAGCTTCAGCCTCATGATCATACCTTCTATTGAACAGTTTGTCTTGATTTCCTGAAGTATTGATTTATTGGATCTTCTTGCAGTTCAATTGACTCTAAGCAGTCTTCTGCAACACCACAATTCAAAGGTGTTAATTCTACAGCTCTCAGATTTCTTTATGGTCCAGCTCTCACATCCTTATGTTACTACTGGGAATACCATAGTTCTAACTATCCGGACCTTTGTTGATAGTTTAATATCTTTACTTTTTACAAGCTTGTCCAAGCTTGCCATAGCTTTCCTCCCCAGAAGCAAACATATTTAATTTCATGACTACAGTCCCCATCTATCTAGTTTGCTGTCACCACCTCCGTTGGTAGACAATTCCAGAGTTTAATCACCCTAACTGTGAAGAACCCTATTCTTTCTTTAAGGTTAAATCTTTTTTCCTCTAACCTCAAAGGATGTCCTCTTGTTAGCTGAAAATCCCTTGGCATAATAATTTCACTTGACAAAGCCTTATATTGACCCTGGATGTATTTAAATAAACTCGTAGATGCCTTTTTTCTAGGCAATATACGTTTAAGTTGGTTAGTATTTCTTCATAACTTAGCCCCCCCATTTTGCTTATTAATATTGTTGCTCTTCTCTGTACTTTTTTCCAGCTCTAAAATGTACTTTTTATGAAGTGGTGCCCAAAATTGCACTCCATATTCCAAATGAGGGCGAACTAGGGATTTGTACAGTGACAGAATTATATCTGATTCCCTTGCTTCTAAACCCTTCTTAATACATGCTTATATTTTACTTGCCTTTGCAGCTGCTGCTTGGCATTGAGAACTGCTACCTAGGTGGTTGTCCACAAGTATTCCCAAATACCTTTCAATATCAGATACCCCTAGATTTGCTCCATTAAGATTATAAATTACATGGCTATTTCCCTTCCCAAATGCATAACCTTAAATTTATTTGTAATACATCTCATCTGCCATTTAGCCTTTAGAAAGTACATCATTATCTAATTTAATTACCTTGCACAACTTAGTGTCATTAGCAAACATTGAGAAACTACTTTTGAGTCCTACTACTACGTCATTAATAAATATGTTAAAAAGGAGAGGACCTAATACTGAGCCCTGAGGAACCCGACTTACTACTTTAGTCCAATTGGAGTATGTTCCATTTACAACAACCCTTTGCTTCCTGTCCTTCAGCCAGCTCTCGATTCATGAGCATCCACTGAGTTGCACTGATCCAAGTTTCTACTAACCTTCTCATAGAAACTAATTAGATTGGTCTGACATGACCTATCTTTCATAAATCTTGACTCCTACTTGACTCCTACTTGATTTTGTTCAAATAGATATATTCTTCTATATTAACCCTTCTAAAAGCTTCCCAACAGCAGATGGGAGGCTTACAGGTCTATAGTTTCCTCGATTTTCTGTTGCTCCATTCTTAAATATAAGTATCACCTCTGATTTTTTCCAGTCATCTGGAGCGACCCTGTGGTGAGTGAGTCTTGAAAAATTAGATATAACGGTTTGGCTATTACAGAACTCAGTTCCCTCAGTACCCTTGGATGTATTCCATCAGGACCTGGGGCTTTATTAAGATGTATTTGCTCCAAACTCATTTGGATTTCTATCTGTGTTAACCAATTAGTGTAGTGTAGCCCCATTTTGTTGCAGTGTCCCAACCATTGGTAACTCCCAAATATATACAGAAGAAAAGGACCTATTTAGCTCATCTGCCTTTTCCTGGTCATTAATTATTAGACAGCCTCTGTCACATTGTAATGTTCATATAGCTTCCTTACTTTCCTTCTTCCCATTAATATATTTAAATAAATATTTTAGGGTTAGTCTTACTTTCCCTTGCACCTGACTTCTCATTTTCTATTTTAGCCAGTCTAATAGCCAATTTGCAAGCCTTATTTATTTCCTCGTATTCACATAAAGCTGCCTCTGTTCCCTCCTTCTTGTATATTTTAAATGCTTGTTTTTATTTCCTTATCATGATCTTTAAGTCATTGTTAAGCCACATGGGATGTGATATACTCCTATTCATTTTATTTACACATGGTAGAAGCCGATGTGTATGTATATTTATTAAGGATTTGAATGTTGTACATTTATTTTCAGTATTTTTCCTTGTAAGTTCTTTATCCCAGTCTATACATTGTATTGCTGTCCTTAGCACATTAAAGTTAGCCCTTTTAATTTTTTAGTTTTTGTAGGCCCCTTACAAATCTATTTTTTGCATTTAATCTCAAATGAGACTGTGTTGTGATCACTATTCCCCAAGGGTTTCCCTATTTTAACATTAGATATTATATCAATATTACTTGTGATGTCTAAATAAAAGATAGCCTCATTTCTAGTAGGTTCTTTTATAACCTGGGCCAGATAATGATCCCTATGTGTACTCAAGAACATGCTCCCTTTAGCTGAACTGCTGGTCTCATTTATCCAGTTTATTTCAGGGTAGTTAAAATCTCCCATTATTCGAACTTGCCCATGCTTAGTTGCATTATCTATCTGCAGCAATAGTTGCAGTTCATCACCCTCAATCACCCAGACAAATCCCTCCTCCTCTTCTACCTTTACCCCTATCTCTCTTAAATAAATTATAACCATCAAATTAACTGCCCGGTCATGAGATTCATCTCATCAAGTTTCAATAATGCCTATTAAGTCCCATTTTTCTTGTACCACTAATAATTCTAGCTCGCCCATTTTCCTAGGCAAACTTCTTGCAATAGCAAGCATATCCTAGTCCCTCCACCCCAACTACTAATTTAAAAATTCCCCCGGCCTTTCTACCATCCTTTCCCCAGCACAGCAGCTCCCTCAACATTAAGGTGCAATCCATCACGGCTATAGAGATTGTACCCAAGTGAGAAGTCAGCCCAGTGCTCTAAAAAACCCAAACCTGTTGGTTCGGCAGCACATGGTTGAGGCCTACCCCATCTGGCCTCCCGCAGTGACGGCTCCCTGCAACCCCCCTTGCAGGTGGAATAGGGAAGCAGCCATCTGGCAGCCCACCGCAACAAGGCCGGAGCCCAGCAGTTAGTTCCCCACAGAGAGAGAAGATCGCCAGAGGGGGCTGTCGGTGGTGCGGCTCCCGGAGGGATCGCGGACGAGATCCCGCGCCCAGTCCCGGTGGGCTAGAGAAGAACATACCACCTCCCTCCTCCGCTAGTTCACACCAAGGCACAATAAGAAGAGCAGGACCGGAGAAACCACAGCCGCGGAGAGGTGAGAGAGAAGTCAGAGAGAGGAGAGGGCTTGGAAAGGGGGGCCTTGTGGGGATGGTGGCCATCTTAGCTAAGGGGAGCCACAGAAAGGGGTCCAAGGGCCCACCCCTGCAAAACAAGCTAGTCTTCCTCACATCAAGAGGGAGCTTACACAAAACCAGTGAGGCTTCCCGCCACACGAGCGGCGGCCATCTTAGGCCTCCCTACAGCACATAGGGACACAGCCAAAGCTTCAACCACTGCACAGCATAACAGTATGACTGCTCTCCCCTAGGGTGTTTATACAGAGGATTATTTATATGCTAAGACAAGTCAAGCATAAGCTGAGAGCAGGACATTTTTTTTGCATTTCATTGGAAATTCCCAAATATCTGCAGCACCAGACAACAGAAGAGGGCAAAACAGACAAAATTCCAGAAGCTTGATTTCCCTGCTACTACTCCAGTGGCCCCCATACAAGCATAAATAAGTCCATAATTAATAACATCTACCTGATGGGTGCCCGATCAGCCTGACACGTAAAGGGGTTGGAAAGGGCAGAGCTACATACCCAGGAACTATAGAAAAGAATAATAAGCAATTTAATGTGGTTTCTCCAGAAGATCCCCCAACACTGAGAGTATCAGAGGGGCACTGCTGCCACCCAGTGGACTACAGTTGTACTGCTTGCACCTTTTACTGGCCTGCTTACAAGCATCATAATATTTGACTGAAGCGGTAATACACAATATACCAAAAAAGTCCCTTTTCTTATTACTTTTGTCCGGTACTATATCCTGCTACACTGCCAAGGGGGGATCCGATTGGCCGTTTCCTCAACATCTTGTATACCAAATATCTTTGTATATCAAGAGCATGTGTCCACTGAGGCCAATGCCTAAAGCAATGCGCCCTTGGGACTGAATCTCATTCTGAGGGGAATACCCTAATGGATTTCTAGCACAGCTGCTCAGGAAACTATAACTGGCAACCGTACCATCACTTAACAGCTGACTCACTAAAAGATTTTTACCACCTGCTGGGACTCCGAACATCTAATCGCTGTGATCTTATGCTCAATTCACTACACGTAACAAAGCGGCCAGAGATGAGGAGAAACAAGAGAGCCCTACCAACACAGAGAATTACAGACTTCTGTAAGCCTCCAGGATCAACGAAGGAGGTGGCATCAGACCCTTTGGGAGAATCGGGGGATGAGGGCCTTGTAGACCTGCCCCACCTCAACATGAACCTCTCTAAAAGTTCCTTAGCCCAGATTGAGGGACTATTGCAAGCATACATGACCAAAACAGTTGATGCCATCAAGAAGGATAGTCATGAACTGGGCGAGAGGACCCATTTGCTTGAAGAGATCACCGATCAGATTGTTGAGGCACAAAAGTGGGATAGGCGGGAGATTCAACGGAACTCTTCTCGCATATCGGCCTGGGAAGATAAGTACGAAGACCTTGTGAACCGCTCGAGACGCCACAACATAAGAATGAGAGGGATTCCAAGGGCAGTTCAGGATCTGAAGCTAAATGTCTCAGAGACATTGGCCATGATCCTACCGGAGGTCCCGGCCTCACGGTTGGAAATGGAAAGGGCCCATAGAGCCATAGGGGAGACAAGAAACTTGGAGGTGCCCAGAGACGTTATCATTCGATTTCCTTGGCAACAAACAAGAGACCTGGTGTTAGCAGCAGCCCAAAAATCCCCAGATATCAAGGGACCTGATAATGCTCCACTTCTTCTCTTCGCGGACCTCTCCCCCATCACGTTGGCCAAGCGCAGAGACATGAAGCCGGTCCTGGGAATGCAGATTAGACACAACATTCAGTATCGGTGGGGCTTCCCCTTTGCCCTGGTATTCCAGTACAAGGGCAAATCATACTCTGCCCGTTTACTTGAAGATGGCTGGGCAATCCTCCAAGCTCTTCACATGGTCCCAGAAGAAGAAGGGGACGGGGGATCAAACCCCTTGCGGTAAAGGCTAAGTCTCAACCCCAAGCAGCAACGGTCTACGGTCCTGTGTAAGGCTCGGGCCCAGACAACGGAGATTACAGCTGTAGGCCTCACATCCTCACCCCAGACCCGGCCCACCCAGGCGCGGAACAAGGTGATCTCAAAGGGCCCAGATGCAAGCGGCTTGTGATCAAAAAGGACAGCCAAAAAAGATAAGAGTGCGGCTGTACTGAATCTTGCTCCTCTTGGAACTATCGACGGTTTTCTATCAAGTTTTTTGAGACTGAATAGCAAGTTTTTTTTACCTATTTTTAAGCTCTAATGCTTTATTTCCCTAAGGGATGACTTATCTGCTGGTTCCTCTACCCAAGTTACCAAAAAAGCTGGGGCCTCGATACTGATTCACAGCAACTTCCCTTTCCAGTTAGAGTCTAAAGTAATGGATAAGGATGGACACTATGTAATACTCCACGGAACGGTCCTGGAGACTAATATATACCTCATCTCCTTTTATGCCCCCACCAATGCTACACATAAATCATTACTGCATATCCTGAGGCTTTTGGAGCCTTACTCTGGCAATACGATGGTGATGGGAGGGGATTTCAACCTGACCTTTGATCAAGTCCTGGACGCTGAGTTATGCAGGCCACAGATCGGTTTTCATACAAACTAAGACAAATCAAGAAGGCTCTAGACGGTTTAGGCCTGGTAGACGCCTGGAGGGGGCACCACCCACACAGAAAGGACTATACTTATTATTCCCACACCCACGGATCTTATTCGCGGATCGATACCTTCTTGATAGCTTCGTCATTGTTTGATTGATCAAAGAGGGCGGAAATACGGGTATGCACCATCAACGTCGATCCCCGCTTTGTTGTCAACTCTAGGAGGATTTGGCGCCCTGTTGGGCCTACAAATTAATGTTGAAAAGATGGAGGCCTTGGGAGTTGGCATACCACATGGGGTCCTGGGGGCTTTGAAAACGGAGTATAAATTTCAATGGCCCAAAAATTCTATTAAATACTTGGGGGTTAGAATCACCAGGAAACTGTCGGACATATATAAGGCCAACTTCCCACCCCTATTCAAACAATTAATGGATGAAATGCGATAAGGGGCGAAATACCATATATCATGGACATGGCGGATAAATTTGGTAAAAATGACAGTTTTGCCAAGAATTCTGTATTTATTTAGAACTCTCCCAGTCCCGCTAGATATGAACAAACTAGATAAACTTCAGGCTTCTATTTTCAATTTTATATGTCGAGGTAAGTCGCTGCATATAGCAAGAAGGACTATGTACCGGCGGAGGTCTCAGGGGGGACTCTCGTGCCCGAACTTGAGACTTTATCTGAGAGCGGCGCAGCTCGCGTTTATCCCACTGGCTCATTTGGGTAAGCTACAACCGCTTTTGACCTTCGTGGAAAATTGGCAAATGAGACCTCACTCATGGGATACTGTAGTCTGGGATGTGCCCCCCTCAGGCGTCAGGCAGCAAAACTGTAACCCCATATTATCTTCAACTCTAGCAGCTTGGGCTCAGCTTAAGTCGATTGGCGGCTTGGCTCCCCTCCTATTGCCATTGTTATCCGTAAGATCTTTCCTGGAATTTGGGATGGCGTTTAGCCTCACCTCTAGACAATGGTGGTTTAGCAGCCCACTGGAAAGAGCAGGAACCTGGTTTTCAGACAATGCTTTGCTTTCCAGCACCTTCCTTATCACTAAACATCACATACCAGAGAGTGAACTCTGGAATTACAGACAAATTAGACATTGGATATCCTCACTGACCCGGGTACATGGGACCCCTAAGCATTCCTGGTGGTCTACTATATGTGCAAAATTGCCCTCTATTAAGGGCCTCCTCGGGTCCCTATACTCTTTTCTTTTCTGTCTGAACAAACAGAAGCCGAAATATATGCTCCAATGGAAGAAAGACCTGGGTAGGGAGCTAGATGGAGCAATTTGGAGAGAAATTTGTACCAACTTAACAAAAGGATCACACACATATAGCCTACTTGAGACCTCAGTCAAAGTTTTGCACAGGACCTCCCCATATAATGTCCAGGCTAAATAATAGTCTTAGCGAGGACTGTTTTATAGGATTCAAAGCTAGGGGATACTTTCTACATATATGGTGGAGGTCCATTAGTGCAGAAGGTGTGGGAAGAGATGACTGACTTATTCTCGCAAGTGACAGAAACCAGGTTAGGGCCGGTGATGGAGACATGTCTTCTAGGGGTTCATGGAACCAGTCTCTCTAAGAACCAAAACAAATGATGGCAATTCATGGCTCTCGCCACCAAATCTTGTATTGCAAAAAACTGGAAAACTGCAACACTGACCTCCAGAGAGATCATTTTGAAAATTAACTATGTTATGGTAAATAAGAGACTGTCCCATGTCCTGAAGAACTTGGTCCCCCCTATTCCAAATCATCTGGACACCATGGCTGTCCTTGGCCCACAGCATTAGCATTAAGGTTGGGAAATGACAGTAAGAGAGGAAGCTCTTGCCGAAGGATTGTGGGGGAGCCCGGATGACCACTCATACCAGTAGAATTTCTTCCAGTGCGGCACAGGAAGAGTATTTCCTAACCCTTTCCCCCTTTTTCTTTTTTTTTTCTTTTCTCTTCCCTACCCCTTTAAGTTGACATAGTTGATGTAAATATTTTTCAGTTTCTGTACTCTTATCTCCTGAAAAATAAAAAATAAATGCCATGTTGTAAGACAGAGAGGGATAGACAGGGCACAGGATAATAATGAAACAATGTACCAGTAAGATTATTAAGAAAACTACATGCATTCTCTTCGTTGCTGTATAACCCAACTGCCCTGCTGTTCTCTTCTTTCTCCTTTGACTCTGTCTTCAATAATAAAAATAATGGATAAAAAAAAAAACTTCTGCCCTACACCACTTTTTAGACATTCATTAACCTCCCTAAGCTCCTTCTGTCTCCCTGGGTGAGAACATGGCACTGGTAGTAATTTGGAAAATACTACCTTGGACGTCCTAGCTTTAAGCTTATTCCCTAGATCATTAAAATAATTCTTTAGGACACTCCATTTTCCACTTATTTTGCCATTGGTACCAATATGTACCAAGACCGCCGGTTAATTTCCAACCCTTCCCAATAATTTATCTACCCGATCCACAACATGCTGAACCCGAGCACCCGGGAGACTGCTCGACTGATGGGATCTTGGTGACAAATCACCCTGTCTACCTTCCAAATAATAGAGTACCCTACCACCAAAACCTTTCACTTGCTCTGCCTAGGCTGCCCCCCCCCCCCCCCGCCCTCTACTCCAGTAGAACTGTTTTCCCAGCTGTTAGAGGGAACAGCTTTATATGGCATTGACATTTCTGGATGGACATCCCCAACAGTTTCACTCAATCTGGCAAATCTGTTTGTATTTGTCAACTCAGTAATGGCCTGCCTCCTGCTCCTGTTCCCCCTTCTTCTCCTTCTAACTGTAACCCAGCTACCTCCCTGGACATTCTCACTAGCCCCATCTCCACCCTCCATCCTAGGCCCAGCTAAACTGTGCTCCCTTTCCAGTGAAATATCAGTAAGTGCTGCAATTCTCCTCTCTAGTTCTCCAATTTGAGCTTCCATAGAGGCAACATGCTCACACCTCTCACAGAGGTATGGACCCTGGATCATCTGTTCCAGCAGTGTACATGTGGTAGGATGTAAACTCCATGTGGTTGCCACTGGACTGACTCATGATTACCAGTTACAAAAATACAGTGAAAAAACAAATCAATGTATTTGTACAAACATTGATTTTATGAACCTTAACCCAAAAAACAAAAAAGTATATATATTTTTGTTTTCCATTTTTTCTTATAATACCCCTTTTCTTTGAAATCCCTCCTTTTATTCAATCTCCCACACTTACACACTAATTACACTTACACTAGAAATGTTTGCAAGCTCCCAAGTTCACTCCTTCCCTTGTTAAAATAGACCCTGCCTACTCACAAGCAGAATTATTACAGCCCACAAGACAGAAAACACTGCACTGACTCACTAACTAACACTTTTACAGCATAACCCCGTAGAATTTTGAATAGTTCAATTAGGATTCCATCACCTCCTGCAGCCTTATTATCAGCAAGACATCCTAGGGCCCATCTCACTTCAGTCTCCAAGATGTCTGGCTCCAACTCATTGGACAAATTATTGACATCATCACTGCTGTTCCTGTATAGATCTTCAGTGTATGCCTGCCACATATTCTTTATCTGATCACCTAACCAAAAGAAGAGGTTTTAATATACATATAGCTTCTACTGATCTAATTACAATAATCAGTAGCTGCTTATAAATTCAATGTTATGAACACAATACTTGCAGTTTTTTTTTTATTGCACGCCCAATTCCTTGTTTACTAAATGAGACCAAACATAAATGGTTGATTCTCTCTTCAACAAGGGACATCCTTGCACACAAAAAAAACTAAGATTCAGACTGTAAGTTTCGCCCACTCCTGGGCTTCCTCATCACTTAATCAGCATTTTTCTTTTTTTTTTTTTTATAAATAATCCCTATTAAATAAAGTTATTAGTTAAATGTTACCATAAATGAGTTGAAATATTTTAATGTATAGATATCTGGATTGAAGTCATTCCTAATGGCAACCAGTATTTACATGTATCTTCTGTATAAACAGCATTGTAAAGTTCAGTATTTGAAAACATATAATATCAGTAAGTAAAAACAACAAAATCCCAGTTGGAAATGGTAGAAGCAATATAAAAATTATAAAATCTAATAATAACAGTGATGGTAGACTGCAAATCTCTTAACAATTGTCCATGAAATACTGTACACCCTAATATCACTGCAAAAAAAGGGACTACATTACTTTCACCAAAAAATTGGTTAACAAAGAACAAAATCCCAAAAGAGGTTGGAAAAAAATAAATGTTAATAAAGCCCCAGGTCCTGATGGAATTCACACAAAAGTACTGAGGGAACTGGGCTATGTAATAGCCAAACCATTATATCTATTTTTTCAAAATTCAGTCAACATAGGGTCTCTACCAAATAACTGGAAAAAAGCAGAGGTTTTAGAAGGGAGCAAGACAATTATAAAACATGTAAGCCTCACTTCTGCAGTGGTAAAGTTTTTAGAAGGGCTAATAAAGGATAGTATTTAAAAATATGTCTGTTTAAACAAGATTATAAGTAGAAGTCAACACAGATTTATGAGAGATAGGTCATGTCAAACACACCTATATAGTTTCTATGAGGAGGTTAGAACATGGATCAAGGCATCTTCGTGCATGAAGTCTTGTTGAATTTTGCAAAGGCTTTGATACAGTGCCACATGGGAGATTATTGTGCAAAATAAGGGATATAGGAATTGCAGTAAATATCTGCTCATGGATTGAGAGCTGACTAAAAGACGGAAAACAAAGGTTTGTTGTAAATGGAACATACTTCAATTAAACTAATGTGGAAAGTGGGGTTCATCAAGGTTTAGTATTTGCTCCTCTCCTTTTTAACATATTTATTAATGACTTAGAAGTAGGACTGGAAAATATTGTCTCCATTTTTGCTGATGACACCAAGTTGTGCAAGTTGAATTAAATCAGAAAATTATATACTTTCCCTCCAAAGGGATTTGCATCAATTAGAGGATTGGAGAAACTAAATGGCATGTAAGATTTAATATGAATACATGCTAAATTATGCATTTGGAAAGATGCAATTTATTATCTTAATGGTATTAGATATTGAAAAGGATTTGGGAGTGCTAGTGGACAACCACATAGGTAACAGTGCTCAATGTGAAGCAGCATCAGCAAAGGCAAGTAAAATATTAGGATGTATCAACAAGGGTATAGATGTAGAGGGAGCAAATATAACTCAGCAGCTATAAAAATCCCTGATATATAATTTGTACTGTGGAGTACAATTTTGGGCACCACTTCATAAAAAAAGACAGTTGAGAGCTGGAAAAAGTACAGAGAACTGCAAAAAAACTAATAAGGGGAATGGAGTGGTTTAAGCCTTGAAGAAAGACTAACTAAATTAAACTTATTTTCTCTAGAAAAAAGGCATCTAATAGGGGATATAAATACATACAGAGTCTATATATATATATATATATATATATATATATATATATATATATATATATATATATAGTGGATATTAAAAGTCTACACACCCCTGTTAAAATGTCAGGTTTCTGTGCTGTAAAATGAGACAAAGATAAAACATTTCAGAACTTTTTCCACCTTTAATGTGACCTATAACCTGTACAACTCAATTGAAAAACAAACTGAAATCTTTTAGGTGGAGGGAAGAAAAAAAAAAAGAAAGAAAAATAATGTGGTTGCATAAGTTTGCACACCCTCATATAACTGGGGATGTAGCTGTGTTCAGAATTAAGCAATCAAATTCCAAATTGTGTTAAATAGGAGTCAGCGTACACCTGCCATCATTTAAAGTGCCTCTGATTAACCCCCAAAAAAGTTCAGCTGCTCTAGTTGGTCTTTCCTGAAATTTTCTTAGTTGCATCCCACAGCAAAAGCCATTGTCCACAGAGAGCTTCCAAAGCATCAGATCGATTTCATTGTTAAAAGGTATCAGTCAGGAGAAGGGTACAAAAGAATTTCCAAGGCATTAGATATACCATGGAACACAGTGAAGACAGTCATCATCAAGTGGAGAAAATATGGCACAACAGTGACATTATCAAGAACTGGAGCTCCCTCCAGAATTGATGAAGACGAGAAGAAAACTGGTCTGGGAGGCTACCAAGAGGCCTACAGCAACATTAAAGGAGCTGCAGGAATATCTGGCAAGTACTGGCTGTGTGGTACATGTGACAACAATCTCCAGTATTCTTCATAGGTCTGAGCTATGGGGTAGAGTGGCAAGACGAAAGCCTTTTCTTACGAAGAAAAACATCCAAGCCAGGCTACATTCTGCAAAAACACATCTGAAGTCTCCCAAAAGCATGTGGGAAAAGGTGTTATGATCTGATGAAACCAAGGTTGAACTTTTTGGCCATAATTCCAAAAGATATGTTTGGCGCAAAAACACTGCACATCATCAAAAGAACACCATACCCACAGTGAAGCATGGTGGTGGCAGCATCATGCTTTGGGGCTATTTTTCTTCAGCTGGAACTGGGGCCTTAGTTAAGATAGAGGGAATTATGAACAGTTCCAAATACCAGTCAATATTGGCACAAAACCTTCAGGCTTCTGCTAGAAAGCTTAACATGAAGAGGCACTTCATCTTTCAGCATGACAACGACCCAAAGCATACATCCAAATCAACAAAGGAATGGCTTCACCAGAAGAAGATTAAAGTTTTGGAATAGCCCAGTCAGAGCCCAGACCTGAATCCGATTGAAAATCTGTGGGGTGATCTGAAGAGGGCTGTGCACAGGAGATGCCCTCGCAATCTGACAGATTTGGAGTGTTTTTGCAAAGAAGAGTAGGCAAATCTTGCCAAGTCAAAATGTGCCATGCTAATAGACTCATACCCAAAAAGACTGAGTGCTGTAATACAATCAAAAGGTGCTTCAACAAAGTATTAGTTTAAGGGTGTGCATACTTATGCAACCATATTATTTTATTTTTATATATTTTCTTACTTCTACCTAAAAGATTTCAGTTTGTTTTTCAATTGAGTTGTACAGTTTATAGGTCACATTAAAGGTGGAAAACAATTCTGAATGATTTATATATATATTTGATTGCCAGTATCTGGGATCAGAAAGGAATTTAATTTTTTAGACACAGCCAATAGTAAATAAGTGCATCATCATTAAGTCAATGAAAAAATGGAAGTTAGAAGAACCCTGCAATCAGAGGCTACCAATTAATGAAAGCCAATAAGTAATATCAAGCACTCTAGCACCCTATAAAATGCATTAGCGAATAGTTTCTAGGCTGTGTGAGTTTCATTATATGTATTAACCCCTTGAGTCCTGGGATTGACATTACACATAAATAACAGGTAAAAATTATATTTTCTAATTGAATATTTGTGGGTTTGAGACTGTTCTGCAATCAATAATGCCTTTCCATGCTCTCACATACTTTTAAAGTACAGTGGTGTGTGTTTAATTGCTGCTACAGCTATAAGTGTTTGAAAAAGTCTTTGCAAGTCCTATTTAGTACTTATAATATTTTAGAAATGTGATACTTTTTCTAGTTGTGGGTCAGACTTAATTTGCAAGCTACGCCACCGGTTCTAATAGAATATTGATTTTGTGAAACTTTAATTATTTAGCAATCATAATGTTCGAGTTGTGCAAAAATCAATAGAGATGTAAGCAAGAAGTTGCGTCTTTGGCTGGCCTGTAGTGATTGTGGGCGGGTAACTCGGAATCGAAATGCAAGTAGCTAATAGAATGTGTGCCAATCTTATGAGTGAATTTAAGTGTGTGTAACTTTACAAACTATCCAATAGAATAGGGCCCCAAATCAACAATAACATAGCAAATATATGCACAAAAGAACATTGAGAATTAATTAATTTAGGCACATGCATTAAATTAGTATTAAAAGAAAATGTTTGCAATTATGTATAAAATAGATTATTAACTTTGTCTAATGCTATGCTCACAATAAATGTGTTTATTGTTACCAGTTATTAAGGAAGAATAATTGTTGTCTATTTGGCATGAATAAAAGAGCACTCCATGAATAGGAATGGCAAACAGCTATCTGTGGTTATTCTATTGGAAAGGTAGATATTAAAAAATATTGAACAATCAATATGATTTTGCTATGTTGTGAAGTTATTTTGTTTTCTAGTTTTTCAGTATCATACTACTATCATAAAGAGTGTAGTCTGACATCGAACTACAACATATCTTTAATTCAGTAATGATGAATAAAAAACCACAACGGTTTTAAAAAGCACATATTAATCAAGTTTTCTCCATTTGCTGCTATATTTGTTTGCTCTGCTGATACACATATGCTTTACCTCCTGTCTCACCGTAAAACATAGTCATTACTCTTCCAGAAACCACAAGCTCTTTAATTACTTTCGCTTGGCAACCGTGCTCTTCAAATATAAACAGACCATTTATTTCCCCCAGAAAACACAATAACTCAGCAACAGCTTACGTATGATGACATTAGAGTTGTTTAGCAAATACCAGATACAAAACAAGGCAATTAAAACAAATCTAGATATTTTAATGCTGCTTGTGTAATCCTGATTTTAAATGTAATTATTCAAAATGTATAATGTATGTGACTGTTAAGAGGTTAAACATTGGAGGGAGAGATGTAAGTGCAAGCAATTAGACTCTGTTATACTTACTGAGAGAACTCATCACACAGTAAAATGTATAAATAAATACATATATACACACACTGATCTGGTCCCCATGTTATGCTCAGCACATGTTCCTTTTTCCAAGCTATAATGATGTTGTCCCATTTATGAATGCACAATTTCTACTGTGCTGCTACTATTATTTGGAATTTTTAACCTCACTGCATCAGGCTCACCTCAAGCTTTCAGAGTTTTACATTTTTCTTTAAAATTCACCTTTTCAATAATTTTATGAGATCACCTGTATAGGTCTAGAGACAAACTAAAAAACTAATACTGTCAAAAATGTGGCAGTATCAACAAGCTGCATTTATGTCTGCAGAAAAATCAGACAATGCAAAATTCCCCAACAAAAAATTTAATTTTTAATTCATCAAATTTTCAGCAAGTTGTATTTTGTTCAGTGACAGATTTTCACAATATGTTATATCATATAGAACCTCACTATAGATCCAAACAGATTTTTTTCTTCTGGGTCTTAGATTCCATATTTTAAACATTTAGAATGCGTAAATGTTTTTTTATTTTTAACCAACTATATTAAAATAAACACCTTAACATTCAACAGTATATAGCACAGAACTTTGCTCCACTTTGTCTATAAAACATATATATAAGAGCATGAACTAAATATTTGGGTAGGGGCCTGGGATAACTCCACCATGTTTAAGGGCATAGTAAAACTACCTACTGTAGCTATGATAATCACACATCATGGGTCGCAGACAACTGCTGCAAGTAAACCCGGCAAGAAAAAAGGGCAAACTTTTCCACTTATTTTCTCCCTAACACTATATATCACAATTGACTCCTTCCCCAAAACCCTATGATAATCAGACGTTACTGAGCCTGTTCAAATCTGTCAAAGCAGAAAAAATAAGAAAAACTTATGGGTACTAAATACCTTTGCTGAATGCTGGTGCATCTCTTAAAGAGACAGTAATCTGTCTCCAAACATGTCCTCCAGGCACCTAATATTAAACCCTATGCTAAGGGCTTCCATCAAGAATGCCCTCAGCACCCAACAAGTTAATCCTTGCCACGGGGGTCCCTCAATCTGAGCAATCTGATGGACCACATTTTTTAAATTGTCAGTAAGCAGGGTGATAACTGCAAAACCCAATCTGATTGGCTTAAACCTATTTTGATTTCAGCTAATCAGAATGCTTCAAGCAAATTAAAAGCTGCTGCAAGTGTTAAGTAGGAACTTCCATAATTGAGTTTTTTTTTTTTTCCCGAGCATCAGTTGTTTAATTGGAGGGCCCTTTCCTGGTCTTAAGATGAGGATCAATGGATTCAATCATGAAAGAAGAGGGCAAGAACTCTTCAATCTAGATTGTTTATTTTCTGTAATGTATGGTTTTATTTTCTGCAATTAGGATTTTTTGTAATTAATTGGTGTTTTTCGATTTTTTTTTATTTTTTTTATTTTATTTATTGGTTTATTGTGTGTTTATTTTTTTTAAGTTAGGGTAGTGTTTCTGTAACTTAGAGAGTGTCGTAAGGGTTATGGTGGACCCTCATGGCACTCAATGTGTTCAATTAATTGTCCACGGGGGGTCTATAGACCCACATGGGTAATAGGGGGGAAATTAGTTATCCAGTAAGGTCTGTAGAGAACACATCGGTTTTGATTAATTATTTAAATGTCTTGGAAGACCCACCCAGCATAGGGGTTAATTTATTAGGTTCTGAGAGGTTCTTTGATGGATTCCCTCAGCATAGGGGTTAACAATTTAAGTGCTGAGGGGGTCCTTGATGGAGATGCATATATAATGATCAGGGATACTTGAGCACTTCACCAATGAACTACCTGTGGCTATTAAATTAATTGAATAAAGTAGTCCTGAAACCACTCTTAGGAGCAAAAAGCTGTTCCTCTGTGACCCTCTTCAGGTTCATTCTGATACTCAAAATTATATGATACTCAAAATTATATTCATAAAATAAACACAAGTTACTTGGAATCTTACCACAGAACTGTTTTATTCCAGTCTGATGCTTTATCCACTATGTAACCTGAGCAGATACTGAGTCTAAACATAAAATAGCAACACATTAATTCCCTAAAGGTCATCTTCAGTAAGACAAAAAAATAAATAAACAATTGTTTGTCAAGTATGTGCCAAGCTAGCACTACTAGCAACTGTGTAAGCCATGGCTTTTTTGGGGGGGAAATCTACAGTTTGAAAGACTAGTTTAAAGATTACAGGAATCCATTTTGTTTTTCTTACATCACACCAGTCAGACTTAAAGTTTTCAATATATATATACATCTAAAAGCCAAAAAGAAAAAATATCTCCCTAAAAGGCTGGCAAAGACCAAAGGTCTTTTTAGATGTGGAAACTGCAAAGCGTGCGAATACATTAAACCAGACAAACAAATGGACAAACAAATTATTCCTCATTAATTCATTCTACAATTGTCTATCGACCCACGTTATTTATATTATAGTTTGCAAATGCAACAAGCTTTATGTGGGTAAAAAAATAAGACAAATAAGGAGAAGAATTCTGGAACACGTCTATTCTATCACTAACAAACTGGATACACCAATCTCCAGACATGTTAGACTCTACCACCAAGGGGATATTAAAAGTCTTGAATTACACATTATCAACGATATTAAAACCTCAATAAGAGGGGGTAATATGGACCAAAGACTGATGCAGGAAGAGTGTAAATGGATCTACCTAATGGAAGCCCAGGGCCCATGGGGCCTCAATGAGGGGTTCACATTTAGTCCATTTATATAGCTCTCTGTGACAAAATCTACTTCGCTTAAATTATTTTACTACCAAAGTCGTTCATTCTCCCAATACAATATACGAATAATCTTTTCATATACAATTATTTCATTTCTACAATCATGATCAACCAAGAGTTACAAATACAATCTATCTTATTTAATTATGTACATTATTAGAATGAAATAGTCTAAGCATATCTCCTTTTAATATTGAACAAAAAATACGTTATTGTATTAATTCTTTATTTAACAGTGGTTTTGTTATTCTCCCTTTTCTAGCTGGAGCCGGTAAAGGTTTTCTCATTAAAAAGGTTCCCATCAATATTACACCTTAAGCGGGTTTAGAAACTCATTCTTACCCTCATTAGATAATGTTGTGTAAATAAGGAACAATAAAGTTTGGTTGTTCCAAACAAAAAAAGTGGAAAAAAACAGTGTTTGGGGCTTCTTCTAAGAAACTCTTGCAAGATTTCAGTTCTACACATAGAACCCGGAAGCTATATGGAGCGTCCACAAGTATAATTAAATACAACTAGCTATTAAGCAGGGCTTGCGTCCTCCCGTCACGTACGTTACCGTGGCAACGGAGTGACGCAATTACGCTCGAAGGGCGGAGGCATTAAGACAGGGAATTCCCTAGACCTCATACAAGCCTATTCTACCATAAACGCATGAGAAAGGGGCGTGAGTTCTTGCTCAGAAACGCTCAGAAGGGCGTATCTCATTTAGCACATAAAGCCCAGCGAAATACAAACACAGTCACTCACTCTATGTGCCTTGAAAAAGATAGTAGTAACTATTGAAACCGGTCGGCTTATTTCCCTTATTCTTTTTATTTGTAATAGGCTATGGATACATCTTGATACCCTCCTTTACTCTTTCTCCTTTTTTGGAGTAGACGGAGTACACTGGTATGTACGAGGAGCCCTAAGGTAAGAGCTGGTGGAGCAGGATCTTTTTTCCTTCTATGAGCTAGCACAGCTTATTTTATGCTGTGCTTTGGTGTACTGTTCACCTTCTTTTTCTCCTTTTTTGCTCACCTTATGCACTTCAGTACGTTTCAAGATCTCCTTTTCATTTTTGTCATTATATATATATATATATATATATATATATATATATATATATATATATATATATAGAGTGTTTTTGTATTCCTTTTTTTATATATATATAAACTTTTTTTTTCACTTTTTGATAGAGATTCAGTCCTATGATTGTCCTAACAGATGTATGAGGACTCTATTAATAGGATACTAGGATGTTTAAGTAATGCTATGCGTCACTTACCTTGTATCCTTGTGTATACCTGACTTACCATTATTATATGGTGACACATCCTGGTACCTGTTCTCTCTATTGTTCCTTTATCACTCCTGCTTTAAGGGAGATATTTTTCCTTTTTCTTTTTTCTTTTTGGCTTTTATTAATATAGGTGCTAAGCGCCATTTTTTTGATTTTTTCTTTTTTACATGTATATATACATATACATATATATATATATATATATATATATATATATTTATATTTAATTTCTCAGTGGAACACAATGTTTTATAAGCCTTTAAAAGAGCATTTTAAAACTGAACTGAGAGGGCTGGAAGTGGGAGCAGCAGAGCAAAGCACAGCAAATATAAAAGAACAATATATTATGGGTACCAAAGACCAGACCACTCGCAGTGGCTTTTAAAACCATTGTGGACAGCTGCAGCACCTTTTAAGAAGACAGGAAAACAATGAATAGAAAATCATGTTAAATCACAGAAAAAGGAAGAATTGTCATTGGTAATGGCACATGTGATAAATTTCAAAACAAATATTATCATTAGTGATGTCCCGAACAGTTCGCCGGAGAACTATTCGCTGCGATTTTCGCATCCGCCCCGAACGGCAAACATATGCGCTTTTCGGTTTGCCCCCTATACTTTATCATTGAGGAAACTTTGAACATCATTTATTTTATTTTATAATTTTTTGTGTGTAATCTATGCCTGCCTGCCAGCGTGTGTGTGTGACAGGCTAACACCTAACAGCTTATATTGTGCTTATTTTCACTACTCATACCTGGTGGTGTAACATACATTGAAAACAACCATTTTTTTCCTGTAATCTTATTTCAGTTTCCTGCCTGTGTCAGGCTCACAGCTTATATTGTGCTCAGTGACATAAAACAACACTTTTTTGACTGTAATAGATTGAATAGCAATTGCCTGCCTACAGGCGTGTGTGTGAAGCCTATTGCATCTACTCTGCCAACTTTTGTCAGTGCACAGTGACACTCATATCTGGTGGCACCTTAGATTGCACGCACAGTGCCCCAAATTTGAAGTAGGAGGTCCGACCAAGCATCTTTTTCCATCTCCCTGTTCCAAAAATCAATGCCATATACACGTCCCCTAATAGTGGACATAACAGTGATTAAACCGATAGGAATAGTACTACTTAACAGTACACACCTTATAATAAACACAGACAGAGGCAACGCAGAGAGAGGAGTCTGAAGAAGAGGAGTCAGAGGAGGAATGTGGCTTTGAGGAGGTGGAAGACCAAACACAGCAGGCGTCCCAGGGGGCTTGTTGTCACCTTTTGGGGACCCTTGATGGCTGGGTGGAGGAAGAGACCTTCAATGACATCAGTGAGGACAAGGAACGGGACATGGCTAGCTTGGTATCCAACCTTGTGCAAATGGGGAGTTTGCGGTTGTGCAAAGGGACGGTTTGCGGTGCATTAAACAGGGAGATTGGTCTGTTACTGTGAACATCATACCTGATGTTTTAAAGCATGTTATTCCAAACAATTTAGGAATGTTAGGTGATTTAGGCCTTTTATGGCTTAAAACCAGGCTCTGCATCAACTATGTAATTTTCCATGGGAGTTTTGCCATGGATCCCCCTCCGGCATGCCACAGTCCAGGTGTTAGTCCCCATGAAACAATTTTCCCATCACTATTGTGGCCAGAATGAGTCCCTGTGGGTTTTGAAAATCGCCTGCCCATTGAAATGTATGGCGGTTCGCCGGGTTCGCCCGTTCGCAAACATTTCATTGAAGTTCGTGTCCGATGTTCGCGAACCGAAAATTTGATGTTCGCGACATCACTAATTATCATGTGTGATGTAACAGACATACAAAAATGGTAAATATCTGCTCAAAGCTGGATAAACACTTAAATAGACAGTACACTATGAGAATTACATGGAAAAGAATGTAGCAGCAGTACAAAAAGTACCTAAGATCCCCAGATAAACAGTACAGCAGTGAAAATCATATTGTGAAATTAAATGAATACATCATGCAGGCCTATGCTACTTTTTATTTTTGTTCCTCTCCTCTTCCTGGCCTATGTGGATGCCTGCATCATACTTCCTTCAAGATCTCTTTACCACTGCTAATGTGACCCTTTCTGTACACATGAGAAACATTAATTGGAGGATTCTGATATAACTAGGAACCTGCCCTTCAAAAATGATGAGATAATATTTGATGTGTCTTTCCCCCCCCCCCTCCACTGTGTCTTTCCCCCCCTCTCCGTCCCCTGTGTCTTTTTATCCCGTACCTCCACTGTGTCTGTTTTTTTAAAGATATCCATGGTCATGCAACTATGCATAATCACCTCCTGTTTGGTGTCTAGATATGTACTGGTATTATATACCTAATGTTGCCTTATGCTGGATGATACACTGTTTCCCGTCCCCACATATGTACATTCATCTCAATTTCATCCCTATTGCTTGCATTATGTTTTCATATCCCATTTCTTCAGTATAACTAAACTATCTTCCTTACCTGTCCATACCATGATAAAGTGCATTTTTGTTGTTATTGTTGTTTAGTCATTCATTCATTTCTGACTCTCCATGAGCCTATGGACCACAGCATGACAGGTACATCCATCTGTCACTGCCCCTCTGAACTCCAACAAGTTAATTTTTGTTGCTTCAGTGACTTCATCTATACATCTTCCCCTCTGTCGTACCCTTCTTCTTGTGCCTTCAATCTATCCCAGCATCTTCTCTAGGGAATCCTGCCTTCTAAAGATATGGCCAAAATATTTAGCTTCAACCTATTTTAGCTTCAACCTCATGATCATGCAGTCCATGGGACTCTAAGTAGTTTTCTCCAACACCACAATTCAAAGGCATAAATTCTACAGCGATCATCCTTCTTTATGGTCCAGCTTTAACATCCGTATGTTACTACTGGGAATACCACAGTTTTAACTATGCAGACCTTTGTTGATAGTGTAATACTTTTGCAAGTGGAATTTTCTTCTTGCAAGTAAAGTGTGTTTATTTGCTGTGTACACTAATTTTGTCCAGCTGAGTAGGCAGAAGTTAATATAAATAGGAGAAGGGGCAAACATGTGAGCTTGCCAACACTTCTAGTATAAGTGCAGTTCTAGTAAAATGTGTAGCAGTTTAAATAAAATGATGGAGTGCAGTTCTAGGAAAAAGGGAAAAGCTCTATACCAATATATTAATTTTTATTATTGTTTGTTTATTTTTCCCAACAAGTCAGTCAAGTGGCAAGCTCACTCAGTGTACATCTTGTCATATGTATGCACTACTGGAACAGATGATCCAGGGTCAATACCTCTGTGAGTAGTGTGTGCATGTTGCCTCTCTGGAAGCTCAAATTGGAGAATTGGAGAGGAGAATTGCAGCACTTACTAATGTTCCACTCGAAAAGTAGTTGGTGCTCACTAAGCACAGTTTAGCTAGATCTAGCATGGAGGGTGGAGATGGGGCTAGTGAGGATGTCCAGGGAAGTAGCTGGGTTAAAGTTAGGAAGCAGAGGGATCAGGAGGAGGAGGCAGGCTAGTTCTGAGTTGGCAAACATCAACAGATGTGCCAGATTGAGTGACACTGTTGGGGATGTCCATTCAGGAATGGCAATGCTAGATAGAGCTGTTCCCTCTAGCAGCTGGGAGAAAAAAGTTCTACTGGAGGAGAGGGAGGGCAGCATAGGTAGAGCAACAGACAGGTTTTGGTGGTAGAGGAGTCTATTATTAGGAAGGTAGCCAGTGTGATTTGTCACCCAGATCCCAGCAATTGACCGGTTTGCTGTCTCCCGGGTGCTCGGGTTTGGCATGTTGTGGATCAGGTAGATACATTATTGTGAGGGGCTTGAAATGACCTGGCGGTCTTGGTACATATTGGTACCAATGACAAAGTTAGTGGAAGATGGAGTGTCCTAAAGAATGATTTTAGAGAGCTAGGGAATAAGCTGAAAGCAAGGACCTCCAACGTAATATTTTCTGAGATACTGCTTGTGCCACATGCTAGCCCAGGGACGTTAATGCGTGGCTAAAAATGTGGTGCAGAAAGGAGGGGTTTGGGTTTTTAGAGCACTGGGCTGACTTCTCACTTGGGTACAATCTCTGTAGCAGGGATGGATTTCACCTTCGTGATGAGGGAACTTTTGTGCTAGGGGATAGGATGGTAGAAAGGCTGGAGGAGTTGTTAAACTAGTAGGTGGGGGAAAGGGACTAGATAAATGTAATGGGGTATGAAGTTTAGAGGGCATAAGGGATGAATTAACTACTCATGGGGCAGGAGATAGGGGAGGGTTACTATAGACAATAGGGAGGTATTACTAAGTAACGTAAGTATAGTGGCAGGCACCACCAAACTACAAACTCATAACATAAGATGTATACCTGCTAATGCCAGAAGCTTGCCAGGAAAAATGGGAGAGTTCAAATTTTTGGCAATTAAGGAAAAATGGGATTTACTAGGCATTATTGAAACATGATGGGAGGAATCTCATGACTGGACTGTTCATCTGGATGGTTATGAAGTGTTTAGGAATGATGTGAGCAATGATAAAAGAGGAGGACATATTTGTCTGTATGTTAAGCCTGATTTTAAGCCTATAGTCAGAGAAGATCTTTATGCTGGAACTAGCGGTAATATTGAATGTTTGTGAGTAGAGTTAAATAGCAGAGCAGCAAATTCCAAAATAATATTAGTTGGAGTATGCTATAAACCCCCAAATATACCTGAAAGTGAGGAAATACAATTATTGTTACAGATTGGAAATGTAGCTAAGCATGGGCAAGTTCTAAAAATGGGAGACTTTAATTACCCCAAAATAAACTGGATAAATGAGACAAGCCATTCAGCTAAGGGGCGCAGGTTCTTGAATACACATAGGGATCATTATCTGGCCCAGGCTATATAAGGACCTACTAAAAATGAAGCTATCTTGAATTTAATTATCACAAATAATATTGAAATGTTGAAATAGGGCAACCTTTGGGAAACAGTGATCACAACACAATTTCATTTGAAATTGAATTAAAAAAACAAAACTAAGGTGGCAAAAAAAACCTCTCAATTTTAAAAGGACAGATTTTAACGGTCTAAAGGCAGCAATGCAAAGTATAGACTGGGACAGAGAACTGGCAGGTAAAAATACTGAACATAAATGGACATTTAAATATACATACTTATCACCATATACCATGTGGTAATAAAAGTAAAAGGGGTAAATCACAACTCATGTGGCTTAACAATGATTTAAAGATGAAGATAAGGAGTAAAAAAAAAACAGGCATTTAAATTATACAAACAAGAGGGGACAGAGACTGCTTTACGTGAGTACAAGAAAATCAACAAGGCTTGCAAAAGCGCGATTAGACTGGCTAAAATAGAAAATGAAGAAGTAGTTGCAAAAAAGAGTAAGACTAACCCTAAAATACTTTTTACATATGAAATAAAATATGAAATAAGTCCAGGAAGGTAGCTATAAGAACGTTACAATGTGACACAGGCCATCTGATAATTAGTGACCAGGAAAAGGCAGATGAGCTAAATAGGTTCTTTTTTTTTGGTATAGACAAGGGAGGTACCAGTGCTTTGGACACTGCAACATAATGGGGTTACACTACCTTCGCCAAATAATTGGTTAACGCACAAAGTAACCCAAAATAGGGTTGGAAAAAATAAATGTTAATAAAGCCCTGGGTCCTGATGCAATACATCCAAGGGTACTGAGGGAACTGGGTTCTGTAATAGCTAAACCATTATATTTAATTTTTCAAGATTCATTTAACACAGGGTCTCTACCAGATGACTGGAGAAAAGCAGAGGTGATGCCTATATTTTAAAAAGGGAGCAGGAGCAAATCCTGGGGATTATAGAGCAGTGAGCCTCACTTCTGTAGTGGGAAGGCTTTTAGAAGGGCTAATAAGGGATAATATACAAGAATATGTCTATTTGAACAGGATTATAAGTAGGAGTCCACATGGATTTATGAGAGATAGGTCATGTCAAACAAATTTAATTAGTTTCTATGAGGAGGTTAGTAGGAACCTGGATCAGGGCAACTCAGTGGATGTAGTCTTTTTGGATTTTTCAAAGGTTTTGTATACATTGCCACATGGGAGACTATTGTGCAAACGAAGAGATACAGGAATTGCCGTAAATATCTGCTCATGGATCGAGAGCTGGCTAAAAGCCAGGAAGCAAAGGATTGTGGTAAATGGAACATACTCTGATTGGACTAATGTGGTAAGTGGGGTTCCTCAGGGTTCGGTATTAGGTCCTCTCCTTTTTAACATATTTATTAATGAGGTAGAGGTGGGACTGGAAAGTAGTGTCTCCATTGTTGCTGATGACACAAAGTTGTGCAAGATAATTAAATCAAATAATGATGTACTTTCCCTCCAAAGGGATTTACATAAATTAAAGAAATGGGCATCTGAATGGCAGATGAGATTTAATATGAATAAATGTAAAGTTATGCATCTGGGAAGAAAAAATAGCCATGCAATTTATAATCTTAATGGAGCAAATATAGGGGTATCAGATATTTTAAAGGGATTTGGGAGTACTTGTGGACAACCACCTAGGTAACAGTGCTCAATGCCAAGCAACAGCTGCAAAGGCAAATTAAATATTAGCATGTAATAAGAAGGGTATAGAAGCAAGGAAAGCAAATATAATTCTGCCACTATACAAATCCCTAGTACGCCCTCATTTGGAATATGGAGTACAATTTTTGGCACCATTTTACAAAAAGGACATTTTAGAGCTGGAAAAGGTACAGAGAAGGGCAACAAAACTAATAAGGGGAATGGTGGGGCTAAGTTATGAACAGCGACTAACCAAATGAAGCTCATTTTCACTAGACAAAAGGCATCTAAGAGGAGATATGATTACCTTATATAAATACATCCAGGGTCAGTATAAAGATTTGTTAAGTGAGAATTTTGTGCCAAGAGGTTTTCAACTGACAAGAGGACATCCTTTGAGGTTAGAAGTAAAAAGATTCCACCTTAAAGAAATCAAAGGGTTCTTTACAGTAAGGGTGGTTAATCTGTGAAACTTGATACCAAAGCAGGTGGTGACAGCGGATTCGATAGATAACTTTAAAAGGGGACTGGATTTATTTATTTATTAATTAAAATTGGCATTTAGTGTTATCCTGGATAATTAGAGAGAGAGAGAGAGAGAGAGTATTGATCCAGGGAGGAATCTGATCACCAGTATCTGGGGTCAGGAAGGAATTATTATTTGTTTTCCTTTTGAGACAATTGGCTAAGTTTCACTAGTTTTTTGTTTTGTTTTTCTGTTTGCCTTCCTCTGGATCAATTAATTAACTAATCCGCATATTGCAGATCAGAGGAGGTCTTATAAGGTGGAACTTTATGGACTTAAAGTCTTTTTTCAACCTTAATTACTATGTAACTATGTAAAATCTTTACTTTTTACTAGCTTGTCCATGCTTGCCATAGCTTTCCTCCCCAGAAGCAAACATATTTTAATTTCATGGCTATAGTCACCACCTGAAAAGATCTTGAATCCCAGGAAAAGGAAATCTGTCTCTGTTTCTACTTCTTCCCCATCTATTTGCCAGGAAGTGAGAATGCTGTTTGCCATGATCTTCATATTTTTAATGTTAAGCAGCAGGACAGCTTTTGCACTGTCTTCTTTTACCCTTATCTATAGTTCCTTTAGTTCCTCCTCACTTTTAGCCACCTTGGTAGCATCATCCGTGTATCGGAGGTTGTTGATATTTCTTACAGCAATATTGATTCCAGTTTTGGATTCATCCAGCCCGGCCTTACACATGATGTACTCTGCATATAAGTTGAATAAATAAGGTGACAATATACAACCTTGTTGCACACCTTTTCCAATCTTGAACCATTCTGTGGTCCCATGTATGGTTCTGACCGTGACTTCTTGGTCCACTTACAGATTCTTCCGGAGGTGGATGAGAGGATCTGGTACTTCCATCTCTAAGAACTTCACACATTTTGCTGTGATCCACACAGTCAAAGGCTTTAGAATAAACTATGAAGCAGAAGTAAAAGTTTTTCCGGAGCTCTCTTTCTCTATTATCCATCGTATATTGGCAATTTGATCTATTGTGCGGAACCTGGCTTGCAAATCTGGTAGTTCCTGGTCCATATATTCTTTGGTTCTCATTCAATTACGATTTGGCCAATTGAATAGGGCTCAAATAGGCACATCACATATTTTTTAAAGACGCTTTTAGTTAGTGAAAACCTTGCTTTTGGATATATGTTTACGAACTTAAAACATTTTTTAAAAAAAATGTGCCTATTTAGAGCCCTATTCAATTGGCCAAATTGCAATTGAATGAGGGCCTTTGAGTCTAGCTTGTAGGATCTTAAGTTGGCATTTGAAATGAGTGCAATTTTTTGATAATTAAAGCACTCTTTGGCACTGCCTTTTTTTGGATTGGGATGTAGACTGACCTTTTCCAGTCTATTGTCCATTGTTAAATCTTTCCAAATGTGTTGGCATAAGGCATGCAACACTTCCACAGCATCATCCTTTTGAATTTTGAATAGTTCAATTGGAATTTTATCAACTCCTTCAGCTTGTTATCAGCAAGGCATCCTAGGGCCCAGCTTTCTTCACTTTTCAAGAGGTCTGGCTCGAGCTCATTGGACAAACTATTGAGGTCATCACTGCTGTTAAGATCCTTCATGTGCAGATCTTCAGTATGCTCCTGCCACCTCTTTTTTATCTGATCCTCTCCTGTTAAGTACTTGCCATTTACAGAGCATACCATGTGTTAATGCATGAAATGTATGCTTTGTTGCTTATGTCACTTGTGCATATACGTATACATTTTTTGGATATGTTATGTTTAATATGGTTGTTTTGAGTTCATAGGTTATTCTGATCTGAATATTGACCTATCAAAAAATAAATATACATTTTTAAGACATGATGTTTGTTTTATGTTTATGTGTTATATTTATTTTATGCAGGAAAACCTAGCTACAAAGAAATGGCTCTCAATCAATGTTTTAATTACATACATGCATTTGATCAATGAATTAAACTAATATAGATTCCCCATAGCTTAACACATGATGTGTCTAATGAGGGTTGTTTTATGTACAACACCCTGTTATTTATGGATATGTAATGATGTCCTAATTCAATAAAAGTAATGACTACAGATACAGAGTGTAAGGTATAACAAAATAAAAGTGTATTATATAAACATATCTCAGTCACATATACAAACAGCTGAGCATGGATAACATTTGTATTTGGAGCAACTTCCAATAGACCAAGAGGCTGTTTGGTCAAAAAGGACTAATAGGACGGCAAACATTTAAAAAAAATAATAACAATCATGCATAGCATCTACTAGAATCACAGATGGACATTAGACCACAAAAAGCATAATCCGATGACGATATATCTCATCTGTCCTCACCTCATGAAATAGAGATAACCAATAATGTGCATAGCACATACATTGAGTCATAATCTTATCAATTACACAGATACATATAATCAAGGATTATGTTATTCAATTCAGTCATGCATATAATGTGTATTAATTGATAGGGGGTGAGTGACTTTGTCCAGACAGCCCACTCACCCAGGGAAAGTGTATGCACAATACATCACCTTTCCTTTCCCAGTATAGTGATTGCTGCATGACCACTAGCTGGCTCGCTAGTCAGGAGGTCATTGATGCCCCCTGTTTTCACAGAGCTTGCTACGTTATGATGTGTCTGGCGGTATAACCAGATGGGTAGGCTGGGCTCGTTAGCCTTGGTTGGCAGACAACCTGAAAATGAAAGCGCTGATTTCAAACTCTGGTAGAGGCAGCTCATTAGCCCTGTCAGGTGATCTATCTCTGAGAAAAATCCTCACAAGAGTATTCCTCAAAAGATTGTTGCCCACTATCGCAGAAGAACTCCTCACAGAGAATCAGTGTGGCTTTAGACAGGAGCTCCACTAACATGATTTTTGTTCTCAGGCAGCTCCAAGACAAATGCAGAGAACTGAACAAAGGACTTTACATGACGATTGTCGACCTAACCAAGGCGTTTGACACCGTGAGCAGGAAGGGTCTATGGCAAATCCTGGAATGTATAGGATGTCCTCTCAAGTTCCTCAACATGATCATCCATCTACATGAAAGCCAGCATGGCCAAATCAGGCATAGCAACGACCTGTCTGAGCCCTTCCCAATAAGTAATGGCATGAAGCAGGGCTGTGTCCTTGCACAAACCCTAGTCACAATATTCTTCAGTATGATGCTGCAAAGACACAGCAGACCTTGATGATGAGGATGGTCTCTACATCCCATACCACAATGATAGCAGTCTGTTCAACAAGAGGTAACTAAAGGCCCACACCAATATAATGGAACGACTTGTTCGAGAGCTACTTTTCGTCAGACGCCACCCTTTATTCCCATATGGCTACAGCTATGCAGCGATTGACATCTTGATTCACCGTGGCTGCAAACCTCTACAGTCTGGAAGTCAGTTTGAAGAGTCGTGGGATACCTACCACCATCACCTACAACTTCTTGAGCATTTTCATGAATGCTGCCTCCACACCATCCTCAGCAGGCACTGGACTGACCATGTCACGAACACTGAATTCCTAGAACAGGCAAGAGTCACTGGCATTATTATTATTATTATTATTAGTCACGTGCCAACAAATTATGTACAGGGGATAAGAACAGTGAAAAGAAACAATATTGTTTTTCAGCAAGAGATATATTTAAATGCAAAATGTGGACTGTAACATCTCTTGTCAACAGCATTTCTCAGTGACCATCAATTGTTGATATACTAATAATAACTATACATATCCACAGAGAAGATGATTACAAACTATGTGATTGTGGATAGCCACATGGTTTCAAATGACTTATATCTTATTAGCTATGATCATCTACTCCTTTGAGAGGCATGAGTATTCAAACATATTGATGATTATATTAACTGATGTTTTTTTGGTTTAAAATATTTTGAACTCTGAATACAGCCCTTTTCCTTGCTGCTCAACACCCCTTACTACTATAAACATAAAAATTTAAAATATGGAGACTTTATTAAATTCAACAATGACAGTGCTATTATCAACACCCCAAAACACCGGTATTAAACAGGGCTTAAAGGGCACAACTCTTAAGACTCCCTAACTTCTTTCAACCTCTAAGGATCAAATCAGACTACAACTTATACAATGTTCATTCCTTACTAGAGATGGACTATTCATTTATTTTAAAGATGCCCCTGGAGCAACTCTACAGCAGCATACTACTAGGTTTGAGGGCTACAAAGTATTTTTTAACAGCAAAACAAACCACTTTAACATCTTTCAATTATTTTATTCTCAAGCTACTGGAATTTATTCTAACAAGGAATTATTTCCTGTTTGATAAAAAATGATACAGACTGTCATGGGTGTGCCTTGCGCTCCTAATTACACCAACCTGTTTTTGGGTTTGTGTGAGGCTACCCATGTGTTTAGTGAGCAATCTCAGGATTTTAAAATATTAGCATGGTATCGCTACATAGATGAAGTGTTAGTGTTCTGGACCGGCACTAAAGTTGATTTTGAGTCATTTGTAAATTACTTTAAACCATAATGATCTGGGCCTCAAATTTAGTGTCACTGCAGACATCCAAAGAATTACATTTTTAGATTTATGCATTATGAAGGATAACAATGGCAATATACATACCAAGAAACGTAGAAAATCCACAGCTTCCAACACTTTTCTGCAGTGGTCTAGTCATCATCCTGTTCAGTTGGGTATCCCTGTAGGTCAGTACCTAAGGATCAGGCGTAATTGCAGCAGTGAAGATGATAAAAAAACAAAACAAAAAAAAAAAAGAACAGCTGAGAATGAGATTTAGAGCCAGGGATTATCCTAACAATTACCTCAAAAATTCTTCCCAAAGGGCTTTGCAGACTAATCGTATTGACCTCCTTGATAAAAGTAAGAAAAATGAGAAGGATAGACAGATAAGATGAATCCTCACTTTTGGGGATGATTGTCGACAAGTGAGAAACATATTAAACTAGCGAATTGCCCGTCAAAAAATGACGGCAATGGAATTGTAAGGTAGCTAATGCTGTTTGGTGTGTAGTACTGAAATATATAATCCAAATGAATAAATGAATATACTTTACCTATTTTGAAGCATTGTGTTGAAGAGCTGGCAATCTGTGTTGATGTTGCTGCAGCATTAGTGGTGTGGAGCTGCTGTGTAAGCGTGGTGAATTTGTGCAGTGTAATAGTGTGCGTCCGCGAGACGAAACCGTTAGCGAAGTTGTGTAGTTCCGCATTGTTCTAAAATGCCGGCTAATGTGTGGTATGCGTCTGTAGTGGAATATCCGTAGGTGTTTTGTGGTGTTTTGCGTGTTTCTTGTGGTGTTTTGCGTGTTTAGAGTGCTGTAGCCTCGTTTTCGTTTTGTTCGTCGGCCATTTTCTCGCTTAGAGAATTTTTTAGTGTCTAAACTCTTTTATTATGAGTTAAATGAAGGTGTAACTTCATTTTTTGAGGTCCTGGATGCTCCCTCGCTGTAGGTAAGCTTTTTATGTATGTGTTGTGTGTATTTATTGTGTTTTTCATGTTTTCATGTCCGCGGGTTGCAGCCAATTTTTGCGAGTCCGTAATGTGTGTTAACGTGTCTCGTATGTTGTTTGCGTTGCGCCGTAAAGTTTGCGAGGGTTGCAGTTGCTTCGCGAGGGCCGCAGTTGATACACACACAATATACACACACATTATATATACACACACAATATCTATACACACACACACATTATATACATGCACATGGTGTTAATGATCAGTGTATAATTAGTTTATATGGCAGGTCTCAGTGATTGCACATGTTCCTCAGACCCCATTATCTCCCTGTCACTCACAGTCAGCTACCCAGGCCCGGCTCCTCCAGCTCTGAGGCCTGCTCCAGTCCGCGGATCCACAGTGTTTCCTGTTCCCCAGGCCGGCCCTGCGCGGGGCATTGTGGGGAGGAGGTGGCTGCTCCATCCCAACAACTGGATTGCCGGGCCCCGGGATGGTGCGGCTACTGGCAGTGGCGGCGTCGGCCCTGCGCGGGGCATTGTGGGGTGGAGGTGGCTGCTCCATGCCAACAACTGGATTGCCGGGCCCCGGGATGGTGCGGCTACTGGCAGTGGCGGCGTCTGGCGGGTTCGGCTAGTGGCAGTGGCGGCATTGTGGGGAGGAGGTGGCTGCTCCATCCGACCAACTGGATTGCCGGGCCCCTGGATGGTGCGGCTACTGGCAGTGGCGGCGAACCGGGGCATTGTGGGGAGGAGGTGGCTGCTCCATCCCAACAACTGAGGCCCTTGCACGCATCTCTTTGCGAGGGCCGCGGGCTCGCTATGCGAGCCCGCAAGCGTGAGCAACGGCCCGTACGCTCACAATTATATATGTGATAGACATTGGCATGTGTTAACTGGGGATAGTACTCTCCAGAAGGTTCTCCCTAACCAGTCATCTATTATATACAGAGAAAATTGTGGGATTTTATTAACACATATTTTTTTCCCAACCCCCTGAAATAAACAATGTGTGGCTAAAATCAAACAAAGGGAATGTACCAATGTGGCAGATGTAAAGCTTAGAAATGTATTAACCCAACCAAACAATTTGAACACCCAGTGACTGGAAAAATCTTCCCAATTCTAGAATTTTTGTAATTCAATGGAGGTTTTGTATATTATTAAATGTGTCTGTAAAAAATTATGTTGGGAAAACCATAAGGTAGATCAGATGGCAAATATTAGAATATATTTAAGCTGTAGAGAAGGAACTTGATACTCCCCTGTCCAGACAATTAATATGATACCACAATAAAATAACATATTTAAGCAAATTTTATGTGGTGGATCATGTAAAACTAGGACCACAAAAGGGCAACCTAGAAAGGTTGATGTTACAAAAAGAATGTTGCTGGATTTAACAGCTGAGAGCCCAACAGCCATCAGGACTTAATGAGGGATTTTACTTCACAGCATTTATCCAGTAAATAGACTAAATAATAACAAATATGACTGTGGAATCAAAGTAAAAACTGATTATCTTATTAAACATGATGTACAATGGATGAGTGGAAAGTTCAATGCTTTGTTAATCTGAATTTTATGTGATGGATCAGAACACAATAGTCTAAGTCTGAGAAGTGAAATGAGAAAAATATATATCAAGATCTAGTAGGAATGCTAGGTTCCCAGGGTGTTTGCCACGCAAAAATTACTAATGTATATACAAAAAGTGGGAAAAAAATAAAGTCTTTATTAATGGGGGGTAACAACGGCGATTACTTTAAAAACAAGGGGTAAAAAATCCCAGGATTAGAACAAAAAAATAAAAATAGGCTAATGGGTGTGTGGACATAAACCACTAAATGTTGAATGTACTCTTAATAGAGGGGTTATTAGGTCCACACCTAACAGTACTGTGGAGGAGAGAGGTGATTGCTAATCCAATTGGAGTAGTCCTGTCTTTATGATAGATCCTAGGATCTATAATACATATATATACGGATGTAAAGGTTCTGGATAGCAATAGCTCATCCTATAAAAAGTCCCAAAGCAAATTACTGGGAATATTCTGACCTTTGTATATAAATATATATTTATTTTTAACGGTATGCCACAGTATGATTATACCATATTTGCTTCCTTATGAGTGAGGGTAAAAAGGTTTTCAGCAGGGCAATAAAATTCTAGGACTATTATATGCAATTTGTGCCTACCCAAGGCTACTTCTCATATAAGAATAGAACTTTTATCTTGCCCATATTGTATCCCAAAGTATAGCATAATAGAAAATAGGCCAATGGATGAGCAATGCAGAAAAGCCAGCAGGCTAATTATTATTTAAAGCATCGTTATTAAAGTGCCTAATCTCATGCATATCCAGACCACAACATTCACTCATTTGGAAACGGACAGGTAGGGTAAGCATACAACCTCTAAAATTATTGATAGTTAATACAGTACTGTTAGTCATGAAGACGCCGGCGTGCCCTTAGCTGTGAGGCATGCCACGTCATCAAAGGCCGACGCGTTTCGACGTCATCAGACGTCTTTGTCAAGGTAAGGTCTGTGAAGCCGTCCAGCCCTCTTTTTAAATGCTGCCGTAACTACGGCAACCAATTGACACTCAGTGAACCTGCGCAATGGAAGTAGGAAGCGTCTGTTGCGCTGGGATACAGTGCAATGCATATGAAAACCAGCCTTATATAAGAACGGATCTAAGGAGGAAAGTAACATGAAGGGGTGGAATGGCAAATAACCAGCCCAATTAACAACAACAATAATGACAATGAAATAGTGGAAATCTGAGTGAAAAGTAAATATGATAGGGAGAAATAAATACAAAAGTAAAATTGAAAAGTATCTAAATGGAATGGGTGCAACTAGGATGTAAATATAAAAAAAGTGGGGTAAAAAGTGCACACCAACTAATAGTGTGAGAGATGAAACATATAAAGCATCTCTATGGATGTGATAGGGGAACACCCCAGTATAGTGTAAGTGTGAAGGTAGGGTGAGAGAGCAAGAAATATAATGACTGTGTAACAGCCATGAATAAGTTGAGGGCAATTAAAAAATGAGCCATCAATTTAGGTAGTGCAATGTTATATTGTATGGCATATTAAATGCTAGATATAAAAGATAAAAGTGGCAAAAATCTGGATAAATGAACTAATAAGAGAACCAAAGGGACAAACAAAGACTACTTGAAAACAATCCCATAAAAATGTCAGTATATTCAAATGAAGGGTAAAAATGTGAAGCCTTCATTTAAACCTATTGGAGATAGAGCTTGTAATTTATAAATCCATTTTGCTTCATGTTGAAGAAGTTTTTTATCTAAGTCTCCCTGTCTAGGGCCCTGATGGACTTTCTCAAGGGCTGTGAAAGTAAGAACTTCACTTTTGCCACCATGAAAGGTCTTAACATGGCGTGCTAGAGGGGTATCTAGATCTTTTCTTATTGAATAGATATGTTCACCAATACGTCTACGTAGTTGACGTCGTGTTTTACCTACGTAAATTTTAGAACATAAACATGTAGCCACATAAACTACACTTGTGGTGCAGCAGTTTGAGAAATCCTTTAAAACATATCTTGCCCCATTGGACGGATGTTCGTAAATTTTTGTTGGTTTGATGTATCTACAAAATTTGCAGTTCCCACATTTGAAACATCCCAATGGGGGATTGAGCCATGTCTTGTTATCTTTATTTTCTTTAAAGAAACTATGTACTAGAGTGTCTTTCAAATTTTTACCTTTCCGATAAACAATTGGTATTTTTTGTGGAAGTAGATCTGCCAAGTCCTCATCACTTTTCAATAGATGCCAGTGTTTAGATATAATATCCTTTATTGAAGCAGATTCGTAGCCATAAGTTAAAATACATCTTGGATATGTATTATCTGATGTTTGAGTATTTGTCCTGTGTGATTTATTCAATAGTTCAGTTCTATTGCAGCTCAATGCATGTTGGAAGGCTTTCTTTAAGCATTTTATTGAGTATCCTCTTTCTAGGAATCTTTGTTTTAATTTATCAGCCTCAATTTTGAATGTGATATCTGAACTGCAATTCCTCCTGATTCTTAAGTATTGCCCCTTAGGGATACCTTTTTTCAGGGGTGCAAAATGTTGGCTGTCCCATAAGAGTAACGTGTTTGCTGCTGTCTCCTTTCTAAATGTAGTAGTTGATATGGTTCCTTCATCATCTTTTTGGATGAGTAAATCTAAAAACGATATTTCTTTTCTTTGGATTTCATGTGTGAATTTCAGGCCCATCTTATTTTTGTTCAATGAGTCCATTAGGGTTTCAAATTCTGGTTTAGTTCCATCCCAAATCACAAAGATATCGTCTATATAGCGCCGCCATATCATTGCATGTATAGTAAGATGCTCAATCTCTGGTTCTGAGAAGATTTTCTTCTCCCAGCAGCCTAAAAATAGGTTTGCGTAGCTAGGGGCGCATGGGGTACCCATTGCAGTCCCCTTTATCTGATGGAACCATTTGTCATTAAATAGAAAGAAGTTATATTTCAGGACATACTCTAGTAGTTGGATAATAAAGTTATTAAATTTTCCAAGGTTAGTACTTTTAGTACTCAGGAATTGTCCTACTGCTTCAAGGCCAAGGTTGTGAGGTATGCTACTATACAGTGCTTCAACATCTATAGTTGCTAACCATGTGTCTTTTGGCACCGTTAGATGTTCAAGCTGTTTAAGTATATCATTAGTGTCTTGTACGTAAGAGGGCAAATTTTGTACTAAGTCACGTAGGTAGTGATCTACAAAGATACTTGCATTAGAGGAGAGATTTCCTGTTCCAGATACTATAGGCCTACCAGGAATAGGTACCATTTGTTTATGCACTTTTGGTAGTGCATAAAAAGTTGAGATACAAGGAAATTTTGGTAGGAGGAACATGTATGCTTGTTCGTCAATAATCTTCTCCATTTTGGCTTTTTCTAATATAGACTTTAAAACCAGTCTATATTCAAGATTTGGATTCTTTGTTAGTATTTCATAGGTAATTCTATCATTCAAAATCCTATTGCACATCTCTTTGTATTTGTCATTACTTAGTATTACAAGATTGCCTCCCTTATCTGCCTGTTTAATTTGAATATCTTTACAAGACTTAAGTTCATTAAGAGCTTGGTATTCTTTTTTGGTCAGGTTGAAGGATTTCCTTAGTTTAGTAAAATCTAAACTTTCTATATCAATTGTTACCTGCTGAAGGAATACCCAGATGTTAGAGTAGTCTTTTAGGAAGGGGGTGAAATTACTTTTGTTTTTCCATCTTTTAGTGTCTTTATATGTATTACCTTCCTCAGCAGAGGCATTCTCTTCTAATAGAGACATTAGGAGTTTGAAGGTATCAATATCTTCTTTGTTCATGCCTAATTTCATATGATCTTTTTCCTCTTTATTTTTAAAGAATTTCTGTAAGGCTAATTTACGTGCAAAAAGGTTAATATCTTTGATGTGGGTACATTTGTCCGACCTTGATGTTGGCACAAAACTGAGGCCTTTCCTCAGTACTGATTCATGGTTAATATCTAAAGAGAAGTCAGATAAATTAATAATTTTCATACTATGATTATTTTTTTGTTCCAATCCTGGGATTTTTTACCCCTTGTTTTTAAAGTAATCGCCGTTGTTATCCCCCATTAATAAAGACTTTATTTTTTTCCCACTTTTTGTATATACATTAGTAATTTTTGGGTGGCAAACACCCTGGGAACCTAGCATTCCTACTAGATCTTGATTTCCAAACCAGTGGTTCAATCAACATTAAGGAAGCATAAATATAATATCATCATATTAGCGCACTATCCTTTGACACTCAGTACCTGAACCTTATTTATTAGTTTAACAATTGAAATTTCATAAACATTATATTGAAAATGACCAATTTCCTCATTTAAAATATAGATATTGATTCACTTCTTAAAGAAGCTGAAGCAAGCTTTAGTGGCAATCCTCAGCCCACTTTTGAAGTTAACCCAGACATTAAGCATATATATGGAGACCTTCTAATAATAATGAGAAAACAAGTACTCTCTGTATGGGAGATAAGTAGCCTTCAAAACTATCTTAAAAATAAATATGTTCCCAGAGGCCTAAGGTTACATCTTAATCCTGCCATAAATCTGAGTGATGAAACCTTCGTTAACAAATGGAAAGATATTCTTCTTAAATGTTCATCTGAATTAATCAGTCTGATTATTGAAACAGAAAAACATAATTTGGAACTATTAAAACCTAAGATTGTACTTTGTCAGCAAGAGTTCAATAAACAAAGCGGTTCCACAGAGTATGAATCTCTATGTAAAAAATTAAATGACAATATAGAGAGATTCAAAAGAGATATCAAAGACAGGAAACAGAAAAAATTCCTGAGAGATAAAACTGATTTCCAAACAAATAGAATATTTAGGAAATTTCCCACCTCAATACCATCACAAAGAAACTCTGATATAAGTTCTTCAGACTATGATAACTCAGATATAGATGAACATTCTATCCATAGCTCAAGAGGTAGACGCCCTGGTATGCATTATAGAAGGGAGGCATATAACACAAGAAAGTTTGCACAAACTAGAATGCCTAATACGTATAACAACGAGGGTTTTTTAGAGGAAGGCCAGTTCCCTGTGAAGGGCCCAGAGAGGAGAGACCAAAGGAAAAAGACCTAAGCACTGAGAATAAGCTAAATACAGAAAGATTGACAAAAGACCATAGTATGAAAATTATTAATTTATCTGACTTCTCTTTAGATATTAACCATGAATCAGTACTGAGGAAAGGCCTCAGTTTTGTGCCAACATCAAGGTCGGACAAATGTACCCACATCAAAGATATTAACCTTTTTGCACGTAAATTAGCCTTACAGAAATTCTTTAAAAATAAAGAGGAAAAAGATCATATGAAATTAGGCATGAACAAAGAAGATATTGATACCTTCAAACTCCTAATGTCTCTATTAGAAGATAATGCCTCTGCTGAGGAAGGTAATACATATAAAGACACTAAAAGATGGAAAAACAAAAGTAATTTCACCCCCTTCCTAAAAGACTACTCTAACATCTGGGTATTCCTTCAGCAGGTAACAATTGATATAGAAAGTTTAGATTTTACTAAACTAAGGAAATCCTTCAACCTGACCAAAAAAGAATACCAAGCTCTTAATGAACTTAAGTCTTGTAAAGATATTCAAATTAAACAGGCAGATAAGGGAGGCAATCTTGTAATACTAAGTAATGACAAATACAAAGAGATGTGCAATAGGATTTTGAATGATAGAATTACCTATGAAATACTAACAAAGAATCCAAATCTTGAATATAGACTGGTTTTAAAGTCTATATTAGAAAAAGCCAAAATGGAGAAGATTATTGACGAACAAGCATACATGTTCCTCCTACCAAAATTTCCTTGTATCTCAACTTTTTATGCACTACCAAAAGTGCATAAACAAATGGTACCTATTCCTGGTAGGCCTATAGTATCTGGAACAGGAAATCTCTCCTCTAATGCAAGTATCTTTGTAGATCACTACCTACGTGACTTAGTACAAAATTTGCCCTCTTACGTACAAGACACTAATGATATACTTAAACAGCTTGAACATCTAACGGTGCCAAAAGACACATGGTTAGCAACTATAGATGTTGAAGCACTGTATAGTAGCATACCTCACAACCTTGGCCTTGAAGCAGTAGGACAATTCCTGAGTACTAAAAGTACTAACCTTGGAAAATTTAATAACTTTATTATCCAACTACTAGAGTATGTCCTGAAATATAACTTCTTTCTATTTAATGACAAATGGTTCCATCAGATAAAGGGGACTGCAATGGGTACCCCATGCGCCCCTAGCTACGCAAACCTATTTTTAGGCTGCTGGGAGAAGAAAATCTTCTCAGAACCAGAGATTGAGCATCTTACTATACATGCAATGATATGGCGGCGCTATATAGACGATATCTTTGTGATTTGGGATGGAACTAAACCAGAATTTGAAACCCTAATGGACTCATTGAACAAAAATAAGATGGGCCTGAAATTCACACATGAAATCCAAAGAAAAGAAATATCGTTTTTAGATTTACTCATCCAAAAAGATGATGAAGGAACCATATCAACTACTACATTTAGAAAGGAGACAGCAGCAAACACGTTACTCTTATGGGACAGCCAACATTTTGCACCCCTGAAAAAAGGTATCCCTAAGGGGCAATACTTAAGAATCAGGAGGAATTGCAGTTCAGATATCACATTCAAAATTGAGGCTGATAAATTAAAACAAAGATTCCTAGAAAGAGGATACTCAATAAAATGCTTAAAGAAAGCCTTCCAACATGCATTGAGCTGCAATAGAACTGAACTATTGAATAAATCACACAGGACAAATACTCAAACATCAGATAATACATATCCAAGATGTATTTTAACTTATGGCTACGAATCTGCTTCAATAAAGGATATTATATCTAAACACTGGCATCTATTGAAAAGTGATGAGGACTTGGCAGATCTACTTCCACAAAAAATACCAATTGTTTATCGGAAAGGTAAAAATTTGAAAGACACTCTAGTACATAGTTTCTTTAAAGAAAATAAAGATAACAAGACATGGCTCAATCCCCCATTGGGATGTTTCAAATGTGGGAACTGCAAATTTTGTAGATACATCAAACCAACAAAAATTTACGAACATCCGTCCAATGGGGCAAGATATGTTTTAAAGGATTTCTCAAACTGCTGCACCACAAGTGTAGTTTATGTGGCTACATGTTTATGTTCTAAAATTTACGTAGGTAAAACACGACGTCAACTACGTAGACGTATTGGTGAACATATCTATTCAATAAGAAAAGATCTAGATACCCCTCTAGCACGCCATGTTAAGACCTTTCATGGTGGCAAAAGTGAAGTTCTTACTTTCACAGCCCTTGAGAAAGTCCATCAGGGCCCTAGACAGGGAGACTTAGATAAAAAACTTCTTCAACATGAAGCAAAATGGATTTATAAATTACAAGCTCTATCTCCAATAGGTTTAAATGAAGGCTTCACATTTTTACCCTTCATTTGAATATACTGACATTTTTATGGGATTGTTTTCAAGTAGTCTTTGTTTGTCCCTTTGGTTCTCTTATTAGTTCATTTATCCAGATTTTTGCCACTTTTATCTTTTATATCTAGCATTTAATATGCCATACAATATAACATTGCACTACCTAAATTGATGGCTCATTTTTTAATTGCCCTCAACTTATTCATGGCTGTTACACAGTCATTATATTTCTTGCTCTCTCACCCTACCTTCACACTTACACTATACTGGGGTGTTCCCCTATCACATCCATAGAGATGCTTTATATGTTTCATCTCTCACACTATTAGTTGGTGTGCACTTTTTACCCCACTTTTTTTATATTTACATCCTAGTTGCACCCATTCCATTTAGATACTTTTCAATTTTACTTTTGTATTTATTTCTCCCTATCATATTTACTTTTCACTCAGATTTCCACTATTTCATTGTCATTATTGTTGTTGTTAATTGGGCTGGTTATTTGCCATTCCACCCCTTCATGTTACTTTCCTCCTTAGATCCGTTCTTATATAAGGCTGGTTTTCATATGCATTGCACTGTATCCCAGCGCAACAGACGCTTCCTACTTCCATTGCGCAGGTTCACTGAGTGTCAATTGGTTGCCGTAGTTACGGCAGCGTTTAAAAAGAGGGCTGGACGGCTTCACAGACCTTACCTTGACAAAGACGTCTGATGACGTCGAAACGCGTCGGCCTTTGATGACGTGGCATGCCTCACAGCTAAGGGCACGCCGGCGTCTTCATTACTAACAGTACTGTATTAACTATCAATAATTTTAGAGGTTGTATGCTTACCCTACCTGTCCGTTTCCAAATGAGTGAATGTTGTGGTCTGGATATGCATGAGATTAGGCACTTTAATAACGATGCTTTAAATAATAATTAGCCTGCTGGCTTTTCTGCATTGCTCATCCATTGGCCTATTTTCTATTATGCTATACTTTGGGATACAATATGGGCAAGATAAAAGTTCTATTCTTATATGAGAAGTAGCCTTGGGTAGGCACAAATTGCATATAATAGTCCTAGAATTTTATTGCCCTGCTGAAAACCTTTTTACCCTCACTCATAAGGAAGCAAATATGGTATAATCATACTGTGGTATACCGTTAAAAATAAATATATATTTATATACAAAGGTCAGAATATTCCCAGTAATTTGCTTTGGGACTTTTTATAGGATGAGCTATTGCTATCCAGAACCTTTACATCCGTATATATATGTATTATAGATCCTAGGATCTATCATAAAGACAGGACTACTCCAATTTGATTAGCAATCACCTCTCTCCTCCACAGTACTGTTAGGTGTGGACCTAATAACCCCTCTATTAAGAGTACATTCAACATTTAGTGGTTTATGTCCACACACCCATTAGCCTATTTTTATTTTTTTGTTCCAATCCTGGGATTTTTTACCCCTTGTTTTAAAGTAATCGCCGTTGTTACCCCCCATTAATAAAGACTTTATTTTTTTCCCACTTTTTGTATATACATGAGAAAAATATATCCATAAAACTATTTTTTAGAAATAGAAAACAGAAAATTGGCATGTGCGTATGTATTCACCCCCTTTGTTATGAAGCCCATAAAAAGCTCTGGTGCAACCAATTACCTGCAGAAGTCACATCATTAGTGAAATGAGGTCTACCTGTGTGCAATTTAAGTGTCACACATTTTTTGAAAGGCCCCAGAGGCTGCAATACCCAAGCAAGAGGCACCACTAACCAAACACTACAATGACAATGTTGTTAAGAAGTACAAGTCAGGGTTAGGTTATAAAAAAAAAAAAATATTCAAATCTTTGATGATACCCAGGAGCACCATCAAAACTATCATAACCAAATGGAAAGAACATGGCACAACAACAAACCTGCCAAGAGACGGCCACCCACCAAAACTCATGGACCATGCAAGGAGTGCATTAATCAGAGAGGCAGCACAGAGACTTAAGGTAACCCTGGAGGAGCTGCAGAGCTCCACAGCAGAGACTGGTGTATCTGTACATAGAACGACAATAAGCCATACACTTCATAGAGTTGAGTTTCATGGCAGAGTGGCCAGAAGAAAGCAAAAAACAAAATGGCAATGCAAAAAGGCATGTGGGAGACTCCAAAAATGTATGGAGGAAGGTGCTCTGGTTTGATGAAACTAAAATTTAACTTTTCGGCCATCAGAAAACGCTATGTCTGGCGCAAACCCAACACATCACATCACCCAAAGAACACCATCCCCACAGTGAAATATGGTGGTGGCAGCATCATGCTGTGGGGATGTTTCTCAGCAGCCGGGCATGGGAAATTGGTCCTCGTTGAGGGAAAGATGGATGGTGCTAAATACAGGGATATTCTTGAGCAAAACCTGTACCACTCTGCGCGTGATTTGAGGCTAGGACGGAGGTTCACCTTCCAGCAGGATAATGACCCCAAACACACTGCTAAAGCAACACTTGAGTGGTTTATGGGGAAACATGTACATATGTTGGAATGGCCTAGTCAAAGCCCAGACCTCAATCCAATAGAAAATGTATGGTCAGACTTAAAGATTGCTGTTCACAAGCACAAACCATTCAACTTGAAGGAGCTGGAGAAGTTTTGCAAGAAGGAATGGGCAAAAATCCAAGCGGTAACATGTGGCAAGCTCATAGAGACTTATCCAAAGTGACTTGGAGCTGTGATTGCCACAAAAGGTGGCTCTACAAAGTATTGACTTTAGGGTGGTGAATAGTTATGGACATTTACTTTTTCTGTTATTTTGTCCTATTTGTTGTTTGCTTCACAATAAAGACAAAAAAAAAAATCTTTAAAGTTGTGGGCATGTTCTGTAAATAAATTATGTAAATCCTCAAACAATCCATGTTAATTCCAGGTTGTGAGGCAAGAAAACACGATAAATGCCAAGGGGGTGAATACTTTTGCGAGGCACTGTAAATAAACAATTGCTGTATATTGTGACAGGCTGGCTGCCACCTCCGGGGTCAATGCCCTGTTGACCATCTCTGTAATGAAGTAGCTCAGGAGGCATTGTAGCTTTACTTAAAACTTTGTCAGCAGCTACAAATAAAAAGAACACAAAACAAAGCCTAGCTTTCCTTGAAGCACTAACTAAACAGAAATAGCAGTTTTCCTCACTACCATCAACTAATGCAAAAATAAAGTGTTCATATATACAGACCTGTAAGTTTCCTGCTCCAAAAGTCTGTGGGTTTGCTTCAGCATGCAGCACTGACTCTCAGTCCAGACTGAACCCACCCTGCTGATTGCTCAGTAGTCCTTTTAAAGACAGAATGCAGCTGGGCTTGATTAGTCTGTTGCAGGAGGCTTAACTCTTTCACTTCCATGGGGAAAAAGGCCTCTGGCAAGTCTTCATACTTACATACACCCCTTGTATAATTCTATTACAATATGTATATGCCAATCTTCTTTTTTAATAAAAATATTTTTAGAAATCCTAATTTGTGGAGAAAATGCATTGCATGAAGTAAGCATAATTTTCTAAATTTGAAAACCTTCATCACTTCTTGGTATAAAATAAACAACTGATAAATGATGATAATTTGACTTAAGCTTATGAATGGGCCTAGGGCAGCAGAAATCTCAAATACATCCCATATATATATAAACCTTTGTATATTTCAAACTCTTTCCTCCCAGATTATTTTCGGTCTACTACACCCTTGTTAGGAAATTAAATATTTTAAACTTTTAATTATGACCTTCCTCTGGCATCAATCAGTTATGCAAACCAAAGAAATATAAAAATAAGCAGTAAATTGCAGTCAAAGATTAGTTTTTTTATGTATCATTTTGAAGACCAATTAGAAGAACCTGCTGAAATCATTAAACTAACCTGTCCCTCTAAGAATTTTACCACTTGGGAAACTGGACCACATCATTACATATTAACATGTTTTTGGTTACCACACATTAAGCTTGAATTATATAAAAAAAAAGGTGCCACTAATAATAACTACTTAAAAGTGAATGCTAATAAAATTACTTTAGAATAATTCTATAAACTGCTGATTCAAATGTAATTAATCTTCAAAAACAAATAACAGTGCAAATTCAGCAGCATGTAAATTTGCTAATATTGCATTACAGCTTGTTAAAGATTGCAATCTCATTATAAAGTAATCAATTAAATGATGATTACATACAGGAAATCATTTTCAATACAATAGAAAAACAGAAAGAATACAGTAACAACCTCTCTTATAGTCCTTTTTCCTCTAATCAGCAAATTGCTGGCTACAGCTAACTGACCTAAATTGAGCATCAGCCTTTTGACAGTTATTCTTTCAGTACTGAAGAGTTTTTGATAAGAAAACAGATGCATTTTATTCTCTGACATATACATTAGAAATGTAATACTCCAGTTTGTTTAAATTCACTCAAATAAAGTTTATTACTGTGCCTTTTAGCAATGATCAACAATGCCCTGGTTCTGAATCTTCTACCATGGATAAGCGGGCTATTCATGTTGCTTGTAGAATCAGGTCCTCTTCTATCTTGATTGATAGAACCGCCCTCCTCAACCTCCCTCCTCAACCCCACTTCTCAACCCGCCTCCTTAACCCCCTCCTCATCCTCAACACCCATCATCATCCTCAACCTCCCTCCTCCTCCCTCCTCAACCCCCCTCCTTCACCCCCCATGCTCAACCTCAACCCTATCTTCATCCTCAACCCCCCATCCTCAACCCCCCTCCTCATCCTCAACCTCCCTCCTCAACCCTCATTCTCGTTCTTTAACACCTCTCCTTAACGCCCTCCTCGACACCACTCCTCAACCCCCTCCTTAACCCCCTCCTCAACCCCCCTCCTCATCCTCAACCCCCCTCCTCATCCTCAACCCCCCTCCTCAACCCCCCTCCTCAACCCCCCTCCTCAACCTCCCTCCTCAACCTCTCTCCTCAACTTCAACCCCCCATCCTCAACCCCCCTCCTCATCCTCAACCCCCCTCCTCATCCTAAACCCCCTTCTCATCCTAAACCCCCTCCTCACTTTACCCCTCTAATTACCTCCCCCACTCCCTTTCCCCTCACTTACCTTCCATCTGCAGCTGCTCCTCCGCACTCCTTCCGGCTGCATTGGGACCTGGCCAATGCTAATGACGTGACGCGCATGTGACATCACGTCTTTATCATATGCCGGGTCCCGACGCAGCTGAGGAGGAGGGTTTAGGATGAGAAGGGGGGTTTAGGATGAGGAGGGGGATTTAGGATGAGGAGAGGGGTTTAGGATGAGGATGGGGGTTGAGGATGATAAGGTGGCGGGAGGGAAAGAGCCACAGGGGGGAAAGAGAGACACGGGGGGTTAAAGAGAGACACGGGGGACAGAGAGACACGGGGGGACAGAAAGACACGGGGGGGGGGGAAAGAGAGATACTGGGGGAAAGAGAGACACGGGGGTAGTAAAACCAGTATAACCCGAGGGGGCCCTTTTCAGCCTTCAAAAAAGGGCTGAAAAATGTGGCTTATACTCAAGTATATATGGTATGTGCTTTTTTAGAGCCGTATTTAATTTCCCAAATCGCAATTGAATGAGGGCCAAAGTAGGTAAGTATATTATTTATGCCTTTGCAGGTTTATACCTTTTTTTATTGATAATCATTTTGTTACTTTATTAATGTTATTATTTTATGGTAATATCTTATTATCTGCCTTCTGTTTTCGGGCTTGATAAGGCTGTTATGGCCAAACCTACTCAGCAGATCTTTCAAGTTCTTTGTGATCCTTTCACCAAGGCAGCAGATGTCTCTAAAATCCTTTTCCTTGGATGCAGCATTTAAAAATATGAGCACACAGGATCAGCATACAGGACACTAGATAAGTTGTGCTGGAACTGCTTTATTTGTGGTGGACACTTCATAACAGATTTAATGGTTGAATATTTAAACTTAATTTGATAACATTCTGTAACAGTTTGCAAGCCTTCTGGGGTTTGTATAAATCGCTGTTACAGTCATTGGCATTGTTTCATATGCAAGGTATCATAACATCCACTCCACTAGTTGTACAGGACCGGGGCAGATATCATCTTCTCTAGGGATTCTGACACATATACATCTTCTAAATATTTTATTCTCATTAATTTTCTTTCTTTCCTTTTCTCTGTCTCTCTCTCTCTCTCTCGACAGTGATAGCTGTTCTCTACTTAACATAACATAACAGCATATTAAATAACTAAAAAAAACTACATATCACAGTCCCTGTGTAAATGCGTCAGAAAAGGTACCATTTCGACATCCCACAACCACATTTACACAGGAGGCAGTCCTAATAGGAGTCATCGTGTGGGCAGTGTAATGGCCTGTTTTAAAAAATCTTAGTCCATCCTGGACAGATCATATGAGTTCAAAGGGGCTGGTGGTCAGAGCGATCATGACATAATTATTTTTTATTTATTTTATTTTTAATTTTATTTTATGTAATGTAACATTAGACATTGGATGATTTAGGGTCATTTTGAACCCCCAAGGGAAGGGTTGTGGTGGTAATTAGAGTGTCATTGGGTTCTTTGAGGACCCAAATCAGCAATACTCAAGCATGTAATGGAGCCCTATCTGTTATAAAACAAATAAGTGTTTAAAGTAACAAGGTGTGTAAACCTCACACAATTCCTATCAAATATTTATAAGCCATTATCCCTCCTAATTCTCCTGTACATTCCTATTGCTTTGAACACAGCTGGCCATCAGTTTTTCCTTAAGGCATTTCACTACAATGGCTTTGAGGGGAGCATGGATGGAAGTATGGATGATCTCTCTGAGCTCTGGCAACTTGTGACCTTTGTGTTTTTTTCAAGCTCCTTATTTCATACCTGTATTTGTGTAGTAATAATGAGACTCATCTATGACTTATCAATTACAGAGAAAAGCACAAAAAAAATAAAAATATTATAAATATTTCCCCAATCATGTCCTTTAAACATTGATGTGATTAGCTACAATCTGATCAAATATTAATTATACTAACACACAGCCTTATTAAATTGTGATTCGGTTAAATTAAAAGGGCTCTATTTAAGCACACAGCATATTTTATTTACAGAAGTTTTTAGTTCGTGAAGACCTTGCTTTTGAATAGAAGTTCACGAACTAAAAACTTCTGTAAAAAAAATATGCTATGTGCTTAAATAGAGCCCTTTTAAATTTTTGCAAATCGCAATTTAATAAGGCTGACAATTTCTTTGTTAATAGAAAGATATGTCACTGCCATTTTCTATAATGTATTCCTTTTATTAATTTTACCAAACAACAAGACTCGTATTGAACAGTTTTTCCAATAAACTAAAACTTCAGGTAGTTTTTTAGAACTGTAAATATATATTCTAATAAAAAATAATGAACAATGCTCACAATCTGCTTTGTTATTGAATGGCTATTCATCCTTCTACAGACTATTGATTTTTGGAAATGTAGTATTAGTATACTTACATGCACAAAATATTTAATGATTCTCTTGAAAGCACTGGTTAGAGGCCAAATGCCACAACTGCAGAAACTCTTGCAATTATTACCTCTCTAGAGTCCTACATGCTTTTCAATCGAGTATATTTTTTTTATGTGTCTCTAAAGTACAAAAGAATGATTTTCATTATGGAGAAAAATAAATAATATTCCTGAAAGACGTAATAACGATACTACACAGACAACTACTATAACTATTAACTACAATTTCTCTAAATGCAAATTTAACATATACCATAATACCAAAGCACACACAAGTGATATACATGTGATCAATGTAACCCTCATCTAAAGTGGGGGAAAAAAAACTATCTGGAGTCATTTACTAGCCCAAAGCTTTTTGCAGTGGCTTTCTGAGGAACTTTAATATATATGAATAGTCTCTATATAGTCAGATGAGGTTTAGTTGGTGACAAACACAAACCTAGAAGAATGCATTGTGGGTGGAAGTAGCTTATTTTGAAACATGAAGTGTGCTTGTGAATAAAGTTTTCATCCTAGAAACTATCAGATTTTTCTATTCAATTCCAAATAAAAATAACATTTTATTGACTGAAAATGAATACAAACATACACCTATACATCATTAGCCCTTGCAATCAAACTAATGTTCTGAAGCAGATATAGAAGGAATATGGGTAAGATTTTCTTTCTTACTTTGTAAATACGTGTTACAGTTTATTAAACTGAGTTGAAAAAGGGTATAGATGTATTTTCTAATATAGAATACAGTGGTACCTTGGATCCCGTCCTTAATCCATTCCGGACGTCAGTTTGAGTTCCAAAAAGGTTAAGTTCCAAGCAAGCATTTACTAGGGGTTCAATGTAAATTTAAATAATTCATTCCAGACTTCAAAATTTCCCATTTTATTTTGAACGGATGGTTTTGTTTTTAGATACAAAACCATAAAACTAAACAGACGCAATTAAAAAACAATAATTGCATCAAATAACAAAGAATTTAACTTCACTTTAACTGTACTGAGAGGACTTGAGGGCCCAATGGGATGGTGGCATTCTAGAGGAGGAGGAGAGAGGTTATTGCTTGGAGCTTTGGTTCTTATAGGCACAGTCTATACTTTGGTCCTTACAGGCACGGGCTGCACTTTGATTCTTATAGGCACAGTGTACATGTTGGTCCTTATAGGCACAGGCTGCATTTTGTTTCTTATAGGCACAGTCTATACTTTGATTCTTGTAGACACAGGCTGTGCCTTAATTCTTGCAGACACAGACTGCTCTTGTGCTCTTGCAGACACAGACTGCTCGAGCCCTTGTAGGCACTAACTTCATTACACCACAGTACAGAATTTTATTCCACTTCCTGAAATACATGCTGCACTGTGTTGCAAGTGTTGAGTTTCAAGCCAATTTTTGTCAGTCCAATGTATCAAGTTCCGAGATTTTTTGACAGTGTGATGCTTTGAGTATCAAAAATGACGAGTTCCAAAGATGACTGGAACTGAGGTACCACTGTATAATGTTCCTAGCCAACACATGGTATCCACCTATGGGATCCTTAGGGTTCTAGTGGATCTTAGGCAGTCAATACTGGATAAGACATTTTAACTTATTCTCCCCTGTACCTTTCACAATTCCACCGGTGTTCTTGTCTTTCCTTTTACAACATTAGTAGGATCTGATTTTAAATGCAAATGGACAACACTGTCTTTTAATTGGTTGTCCAGATCAACCCTACAATTGGCATAGTTCACACTGTTGATGGTATCCCTAAATGGATTCACATTTTGAGGACTAAATAAAAAATTTCTTAATAAGATCTCAGAGTGCAAGTGTTTTGATATAAATCAAAAATGCTGAAACATGCTTTAGTAACCCACAATATAAACCACAATGTACCAATTTCACAGGCAAATAGAGAATACTGATACTAAGTGACATAATCACTAGAGATGTTCGCGGATTATTCGCGGCGATTTTGGCATGTTCGCGCTCGCATCGGACGGCGAACACATGCGCTTTTGGGTTAGCCCCCTATTCATTATCATTAAGGGAAATTTGACCCTGCACCTCACAGTCAGCAGACACATTCCAGCCAATCAGCAGCATACACTCCCTTCCAGGGCCTTCCATCTGAAGGACAGCATACATTTTAGAATCATTCTGAAGCTGCATTCGTTGTGAGAGGACAGATAGTGTAGCTGCTGGAGATTTAATAGGGAAATAAATAGCCAGGCTGTGTACTTAGCTTCCACTACAGACCTGAAGGACTCATCTGATATCTGCTGCAAGGACAGCAACCCAAAAAGCCCTTTTTAGGGCTAGAACATCATTTATTTTATTTTATAATTTTTTTCTGTGTAATCTAATTGCATATGCCTGCCTGCCTGCCTACCAGCGTGTGTGTGTGACAGGCTAACACCTAACAGCTTATATTGTGCTCAGTGCAATAAAACAACACCTTTTTGACTGTAATAGATTGAATAGCAATTGCCTGCCTACAGGCGTGTGTGTGAAGCCTATTGCATCTACTCCGCCAACTTTTGCCAGTGGACAGTGATACGTCATATCTGGTGCAACCGTAGTGTACAGTGAAATAAAACAACACTTTTTTGACTGTAATAGATTGAATAGCAATTGCCTGCCTACAGGAGTGTGTGTGAAGCCTATTGCATCTACTCTGCCATTTTTTGCCAGTGCACAGTCATACGTCATATCTGGTGCAACCGTAGTATACAGTGACATAAAATGACACTTTTTTGACTGTAATCGATTGAATATCAGTTGCCTGCCTACAGGCGTGTGTGTGAGGCCTACAGCGCCTACTCTGCCAACTTTTGCCAATGCACAGTGACACTCATATCTGGTGGCACCTTAGATTGCACGCGCAGTGCCCCAAATTTGAAGTAGGAGGACCGACCAAGCATCTTTTTCCATCTCCCGCTTCCAAAAATCCATGCAATATACACGTCCCCTGATAGGTGACGTAACAGGTATCAAACTGATAGGAATAAATAGTACAACTTAATACACCACTCCTATCTGGTGGCACATTACATTGCACGCGCAGTGCCCCAAATTTGAAGTGGGAGGACCGACCAAGCATTTTTTTCCATCTCCCTGTTCCAAAAATCAATGCCATATACACGTCCCCTAATAGTGGACGTAACAGGGATTAAACTGATAGGAATAGTACTACTTAACAGTACACACCTTATAATAATGCAGACAGAGGCAACGCAGAGAGAGGAGTCTGAAGAAGAGGAGTTTGAGGAGGTGGAAGACCAAACACAGCAGGCGTCCCGAGGGGGCTTGTTGTCACCTTTCGGGGACCCTTGGTGGCTGGGTGAAGGAAGAGACCTTCAATGACATCAGTGAGGACAAGGAACGGGACATGGCTAGCTTTGTATCCAACCTTGTGCAAAGGGGGAGTTTGCGGTAGTACAAAGGGACTGTTTGCGCTTGTTTGCGGTGCATTAAACGGGGAGATAGGTCTGTTACTGTGAAGTGGGTGTAACCCTTACACTACCTGATCGATACAACATCATACCTGATGTTTTAAAGCATGTTATTCTAAACAATTTAGGAATGTTAGGTGATTCATGCCCTTTATGGCTTAAAACCAGACTCTGCATCAACTATGTAATTATCCGTGGGAGTTTTGCCATGGATCCCCCTCCGGCATGCCACAGTCCAGGTGTTAGTCCCCTTGAAACAACTTTCCCATTACTAGTGTGGCCAGAATGAGTCCCTGTGGGTTTTAAAATTTGCCTGACTATTGAAGTCTATGGCGGTTCGCCCGGTTCGCCCGTTCGCGAACATTTGATGGAAGATCGCGTCCGCTGTTCGCGAACCGAAAATTTGATGTTCACGACATCACTAATAATCACATCCGTGAGGGAACAGAGAAAGAAGTAGTGGTAATGGAAAGTATATTGTGGTGAAATCATGTTGTGTGAAACAAATATATTGATTCAAGTTGACTTTACCAGTCCTAAAATTAGAGTGGTGAAATATTGAGTTAGTCATAGTTACATAATAAGATAAGTGATGACTATCTAAGGAAATTGCAATTTCAGTTCTAAATATAAATTATGAGGAATCAGGGTCATTTAAAAATAATATATTTTATAAAATATAAGTAGTTCCTGCGTTTTTCTGTCTACATACAGTATACATAATAATATTCTAAAACCATGAGCACTAAACTTGGATTGATTTCAACATCATTGTTAACTAAGGCATATGAACATTTGTAAATTGTATTGATATTGCAACATATTTGTAAAATGCTTTGGCATTTGTACTTGTATTTGTTTTTTGAGTCCAACACCAATGAGCTAACTAGATTCCACTGGGGAAAAAATGTAGCAATGCTTTCACTATTCCTAAGAATTTCTTCTACAGTCTCTTTTATTCCAAAATCATATGACAAGCCATTATACACCTTATATTATTTATCTATTTTCATATTACTTTTAGTAATTACACTTAACTGTAAAGATTAGACTGCTAGCAAGAGACATTATAATACAAAATCACTTTCACAAAACAGTGTTGCTGTTAAAAATATTTGTGTATTAAAACTCCATAAAAACATGATGATGAAACAAATGACAAAATAGTATGAAAGGTACAATAAATCATTTTAGACACTATTGCACACAAATGAATGTATTAGAGCCCACTCAAACCAATTAGTACAAACAATAACAAATTAAAAAACAATCAGATGATGTATAAAATATGCATGCACACATTAACAGTTGTACTTTAAAAAAATATAATCAACACACTATAACAAATGATATATTGATTCAAAAATATCACAAAATCTATCATACTAACTAGTCAGAGAGCAAGGTACAAAACGGTTCACCTGCATTATCCTCATCTCCAAATACACACAAAACATAGCTCCAATAGACTGATTTTTATAGAATTATTATATTAATTTGAAATTGTTAATGCAATATATGGAAAGAAAAAACTTTTTTTAAAATAAACATATATTTATGGTTCTGAGGCAATATCTATTAATATGGTGGGTCATTTCATATGTTGATGTGGCTTAGTATCAAAAGGCTCTGTTATTCTTTCAAGCTCGCAAATAGTGGGTTATTTTCATTGACGTCATATAACTTTATTTAAAGCAAATAAGTCATTACTCCTGGAGAGTTAGTCAACTATCCCAAGAAGGCAATAAGGCCACAAAACTTTTTTAGAGTCATAATGGTTGCACAATATAGAGCTGAAAGTATAAAAAGTGATGAAGCATTGCACCTAAATTACAAAAGGACCATCTCAACATAACAAGTGAAGTGATGAAGCATTGTACATTCATCACAAAAAGGCCTCATTAACATAACAATTTGCTAAGTTTTACATTAGCATTGAAGTCAACAGTGGATTGTTTCAAAAGGATTTAAAGGGGTACTGTAAGATGGCTAAAAAAAGGCGGTTAAGGCAATGTGATTACTGTATTAAGTGCAGCAGTTGTCCCACTGATCAAGATCGCCATCTGGATTTGATCCATGGAAGGAAATGCAGCTGCTGACGGGCACGCATGAGGTGACATTACTTCTGTCCCCAGGTGGAGGCTAAGTGCCCACTGGAGCTTAACTAAGTTCCCTAATGTATAGACTGAGTTGCAAAACCGGATAGTGACTTCTTAATTGTATAATACTGCATACTAACAGCTTTAAAACATAGCCCGTAAATCCAAATGTTACAGTTATGGGTATTAAATTAGCCCTGTAAAGTTGCTTGCACCAGTCTTGCGTGTTAAGACGCAGGACGGCAGGTCAAAAAATACGGGCGTCTCGTCAGCATTGCCCATATGGTCTAATGGGTATGAGTGACGCTGCCGCAATTGGATGACATACCGCTGGAAACTAGTCAGTTTCTCCTCAAAATCTGCCAGCAGTTTCTGTTCCAATGAAGTGCTCATAAAACAACGGCACGAAATTCCCTCTTATTTATTTTTAACGTTTTTGCAATTTTTAAGGCCTTCAGCTGGATTACTTCACGTGAAATAGGCATCCCATCTTTTCTCATATCTTGAATGTAGGAATAAACCCCAGCTTCAAGTTCTGGATATTTGCCATGTTTTGGTCCCCTGAAAGATTTTCTGGTGGAAACTGAATTTTTCAATTTCTGCTCTGAGGCAACCCAACGTCGCACATTGGATTCATCCAATCCATATTTTTTCCAACCTCTCTGTTGCTTGTCGTTTTTGCATAATTAACAACTGCAAGTTTGAAACTTGCATCATAACTACGCCTCATTCCTAGGCTTGTTGATGCTTTTCTCTCCAAGTGATCAGCCATTGCAAGAAACATGCTTTCTAACATGTACTGTAACTTCTTTTGCAGGTTACATGCCTTACAGGATGTTAGAATCACTAAAACTGGAAATCGCTATTCAATTGCTACAATGCAGTCTCAAGCACGCAAATCGGCACTCTTAACTCTCAATCGCGCAAATCGGCAGTAATTTTACGTTTGTGAATCGCTATTCAATTGCTACAATGCAGTTTCAAGCACGCAAATCGGCACCCTTTACTCGCAATTGCGCAAATCGGCAGTAATTTGACGTTCCAGAATATAAGCCGCACACGTAACTTGCAAGCTCGCAAATCGGCTGTCTTTTTTTTTACTTTCGCGAATATAAGCCGCACCTATAACTCGCAAACGCAAAAATCTGAAAAAAGGTGAGGCTTATATTTGGACAAATACGGTACTTGTAATGCAAATAACTACACTCTACAGTACATTTATTATAAGGGAAAGTGATGTTAGGTCTTAGAATTAATAGCACAACATTCTCAAGCTGCAAATCGGCCCGAATAATACTTTATTTCATGTTTATATTTTGTGTTATATCTATCCCTGCAATCAATTTGTTAAGACATTAACTATAACTGGCATGTAATAGAATATCATATTTACGGTAATATTATTATTGAATTATATCTGAAATGTGGGTCCAATCGCAAACTGTTATTGAAGCACGTAGGACTTCGAAATCTACCCTCCCCTTTTTCAGTGACGTAACGATAACGATCTCTTTTTTCATTGGCACCATCGTAAGTCATAACTATGTGCTTGCTTAATTATTGGCGGGCGAGCACGCAACTCAGACGGCCAAGAAATGGTTTACGAAATAGCGCCTCTCGCTTCTAGCTCGCAACACTTCTAATGGATTAGCAACGTAAAACGACCAAATTTCAAGCACACAGCACTTACGTGCTACACTTTAGACTTACGAGACTGGAATTTAATATGGCCCCATGGCTAGTAACTTGCATGATGAAAAGCCTAAGAGGGAAGTGACAGGAAGTTGTGCTCACTTGAGCCCACAGACTTTGATACCATTGCTGTTATGCAGTACACTAACTTGGTTTGTCCAATCCTTATTCTCAAACTTACCAGGGAGAACAATTTAAAGGAAAAGGGCTAGCAAGAGATCAGATTATTGCATTTATATGATGTTTTCTGTTTGGATTAATCATTTTCATAGTCCTGCTTAAAACAGGAAAACTCTTCTCTTTACATTACAGGATGGGTATCTTATTTTTGGTATGGTATCTTACTTTTCAGACCTACTATGAGGTGGCTCTGAGGTGTATTCACTTTTCCAAGCTGACCAGGACTTTCGTAAGGATTCTAGACTTTCAGGCTGATGTTAGGTTTATTGGGGGTCGCGAACAAAGGCTAAGGTCAAGTATTTCCTAAGTTGTGGTTAACCACAAAACAAAGGACCAAAGGGATATCACTGGCAGAACACTTGACAACACTTAACCTTTGTCTAGTTTTTCAATTGCTGTCTTAATAGCCTTATAAATTATACTTGATGGGTTAATCATGTTCTTGAATTTGGTATAGAAGTGTACTGAGTCTATACCGCTTGATGCAAGTTCAAATCTGGCCAGGACCGTCGGCCAGACCCGGGACTGGGAGTGAACTTGGAATTGTGGCTTGCCACTGGAAGTGCCAACAGGTTGCTCTTAAAGTGGTACTAACCCCCAAATATTTGTATTGGATCAGTGCAACAGAAATACTCCCAAACACATTTTGCACATGGAAAACATTTTCAAAAAAATAAAAAAAAATACCCAGAGCCCTCTAGGCTCAAATAACTTAGTGAAAAGAGCTCTTGAAGTTTTATGGAACACAGCAAGGGGTTTGAACCCAACATTACACAACAACATAACTTTACAAGTGACATAGTTTTAAAAATTCTTAGCCATGAGAATAGACCTTGAGCTTGGTTGAGACATTGTCTAATGTCCACCCATGTCCGATTGTTATCCCAAAAGAGTCCATGAATCCCAGGGGCCCTGAAAACTACCCCCCCCCTTCCAGTTAGTGGAGCCTAGAGGAGGATGGATACTGTCAGATGGTCCCCTAGCTATCCCTCTCCCTTGTGCTCTTGGTGAGACAGTCCATTGGCATTCTGGTGGACTTTTTGATGCTGAAAGGTTGAATTAAAAGATTGGAGCCCTAGGCTCCAGTGAAGCAACAGCCCCTTATCTCTAACAAAGGGGGTTGTGGTAGATGACCACTGTAAATTCCCTTCCATACAGGTAATGCTGGAGAGTCTTGAGAGCCCAAATCCCTGCTAAGCATTCCTTTTGTAGGTTACATCCCTGGGCAGGAGCTTCCAGCTGAAGTAGGAGATGGGGTGCTCACAACCATGCTAGTCTTCTTGCATGATGATGGAGTGCTGGTAATCAGGAGCAGCCAGCAATGAGGAACAGGTGAGAGTGGCTTGCAGGGCGCATAAGGCAGACTCACATGTGAAAGTCCAGTTCACCATTATCTGTATTCTCTGTGATTCAGGCTTGGATAAATCACTGTAACAGGGAACAAACTTGAAATAAAACCCTTCCTCTGGTAAGTGGAGGGGACATTCTTCCTCCCAAATGGCATATCTGTAAACTGGTAGACGGCACAGAGCATTTATTTCAAGCTACCATTGAACTCAGAGACAGTTGGTTTGGGAGTAATAATGACAAGAGTTAAGTGGCTGATCCTGCGTAGCCTCCCCATGAAATCTACTACACAAGCTAGGAACTGACCCGACACTGATGAGATGCAGTAACCTTGAAACAGTGCTGTCAGTGGGTAGGTTTCCTGACTTGTGCATAATTCACCCTGGGCTTTGCTTAAAGCTTTGTAATACAGCAGGCATTTGCTTAAAATGAGCTATGTTTGAAATGGTATTTGAATTATAATCCTTTGTTGGGCCCATTTGCTTGTCACTGTCCAGATTCCCGTGATGCCCGTGGGACTTTGAAACTTGCAATGAACGGGACTTAGACTGCAATGTGTGCCAAAGGCACTAATTGTAGGGCTTGCGATGAGCGCCTGCATAGCTCATCGCAGGGCTCGTAGGACTTAGGATGCAATGAGCGCCAAAGGCCAGAGGCGCTCATTGCAGGGCCGTAGGACTTAGGACCAAAACCCGTAAAAGCAACTGCAGCCCTCGGAAGACGAGGCCCACAGTTGCGGGGCTGCACTAATTTACGAATTTAACGTCCAAAAAGAAATACAACAAAAACATTACCCACAGCAGTGATCTTTAATTCCTTTTATAGGAAAACACTATTTTGACTAATACAAACACAGAATATAATTTTTTCCCTTTTAGAGATAATATCTAAATATTAAATATCAATATTAATATTAATATATCATTCACATGTGATCATCACTAGCTCATTTTACAATTAATTATCTTCTTCACATTTAAATATTCTCTTTACACATTTTTCACTTAATAGCTTTATAGGCTTATTTTAGACGTTCACTCATATACACCATTTACGCTATATGGTTTATCACCAGTAGTATTAGCTATTTTTTGGATTATACAATCTGGGTTGTCACTCACTGAAAGGCTAGACAGACAAGAGTGTAGAAGAGGCTTTTCTAAGAAATATATTTTTACTGTTTTATTTGCAAGCCATTTAAATGGCAGAATTCAACAAAATGTATTTTGTTTCTTTAGTTTAATATATTTTATATAATATATATATATATATATATATATATATATATATATATATATATATATATATAAAATGAAAAGCATATTTGTAATTCAATTTGAAAGCTTCTTTAAAACAATTAATTATTAACCAATTTTCTAAAAAGCTCTTTTTCCCTATGCATAGTATCCCTCCCAAATAAAACAGTTTCGTAATTTAAAAAACGAAGATTATCCACCCATTTAAAAAACATATTTTTCTAAAATATCCCAGCATCTAGTATAAAATTCACTTGGTAATCCATTGTTTCTCCGTGTTTTTCCCTTTAAAATTTCTTTTCAAACTGCTCTCTAAAATGTCTTTATTGTGGGTATTAAAAGAAGATTCTATCTTAGCTAAAAAGTAGTTCTCTAAAAAAATAATCAGTTTTTTAACACATAATAAGTCAGAATAACTGTAAGAATCTATATTCTATATTCATTTCCCTTTTCTCTTTACTTTTTTTTCCAATTTTTAGAAAATAATGTTTTATTTGTAGTTTTATCTTATCCCACCATAAAATAATAGTTTCTTCTTTTCTAGAATAACTATATTGTCTGTATTGTTTTTTTTAAATCCTCTCTAATGTCTTCCTCTTCTAATGGAGACATTAGATTTCCAATAAGTATTTTTTGATTTAATTGTGAGACATTTCACACTCAAGGGTTAATAACTTATGGTCTGAAAAAATATTTTCCCATAAATATTTCAAAACAACAAAGTCAGAGGTGCTCATCAGAGAACGAACCAACCTTAGTAGGTTAGTTCTATAGCCATGATAAGGCACTCTGAGAGCAACCTCTTTTAGCTCACGTGTGCCCTTCACAGGGAGAAATATCCTGTAATATATCAGTCTGGTCCCACTCAAAAGAGTGACCCAGCCCCGAAATACCAGGCAATTCTACCCTGAACAGGAGAAACAGCAAACCCTTAGACGCGTTTTGGCCTTTATGGGCCTCGTCAGTGAGGTGCAGCGTGGACCCCTTGCTCACTGTGCCTTAGGGAGTTCAGCTGCACTCTTTTGAGTGGCACCAGACTGATATACTACAGGATATTTCTCCCTGTGAAGGGCACAAGTGAGCTAAAAGAGGTTGCTCTCAGAGTGGCGTATCATGGCTGTAGAACTCACCTATTAAGGTTGGTTCGTTCTCTGATGAGCACCTCTGACTTTGTTGTTCCACATAAATATTTCCACATAAATTACTATTAGAAATTTTAAAAACCTTTGATAAATATAAATAATATATTTAAGATTTTGATAAAACGTCACTCCAAGTAAAACTAACCTTTTCACACTCTCCATCCATCCTGCAAGCCATTATCCTCTACCATGCCTTTTAAAATACTTGCAGATTCATCCATTCTTACTTGTACACTTTCACTACCTCTACATTTACCTGGCCATACACAATTAAAATCTCAACCTAAAATCAAAGGTTATTATAAACTAAAAACTCCATTCTATCTTTTTTCTTAAAAATATAAAATTTAACTTAGAAAATTAAAAGACGCCCAGGTATTACTTCCACATATTTTTATATTTTGAAATGATTACCCTTAAATAAAATACCTACTCCTACATTTTGATTTTTTTACCCCAGGACCACATTTGTGGTCCCTTTCCCAAATCTTTTTTTTATATCATAATTTTTTAATCTGTTTTCAATCCAGCAATCCTGTAAAAATAAAATATTGTATTTCCTAGTTTTTAAAAAATCATATAGAGCCGCCCTACATAAAGGATTTTTTAGGTACCGTACAAACTTGGAACGTTGGAAAAAAAAGTAAAGATCTTACCTGGTACACTTGGCACCAAAGTCCCCAATTCCAAACATATTTCACTGGGTGAAGGACTATCAATTAGTTCTATCCCAATGTCCAAATTATCTGTATCAAGGAAGAGATCCTCTCACATCAGCCCTTCCAAAGGGTCAGACTATTTGAAGGCTGCAAGGAAACTTTCAGTATTTTCTTTATCACCTTTATGTGACTGCACCTGCACAGAAACACAGTTGTGTTCACCTGGATATCCGCTGTGAGGTCAGTTTCAGACCTCCACTTTGAAAAAAAATGTATTCCTTGGAATCTGTAAGGCAGTACACCTCCTCTTTTTAGAATGAGGAGAGGTTTCTGCCTCTTCCATTGTTGTTGGTTGTTCCACAGTTGGCGGTACCACAGACTCCTGGGACTCAAAAGGGTCTTTTGTAGTCATGACTACATTCAGGTAAGTGATTGCCACTGTCCACTTCCCATTTCTGTCTTTTTTGCAACTCGTTCTCTTCAGAAAATCTTCTTTTTCATCACTGAGGGTAATTTTGGGCTTATCACTCCTCTGCTCCTTCTGCTGCACCTCTGGTCTGTCTTTCTTCCTCAGCCATCTACTTCAAGAAGCGTTATCAGGACAGTCCAAGTACAGATTGTTACTTTGACCGCACAGGTCACACTTCTCTAAAATGCAGTTTTTTTGTTTTATGTTCCTCACTGCCACAAAATCTGCAAAAATGTGGCTTGTCACAAAGGGCGAGCCCAGAGATCTGGCAAATCTGGCAATAGGGTGGCATCTGATGTAAGAACAGTAAACATCTGTTCCTCTAGATGGAGAAAACTGGTCTCATCTATCCGTTCCACTACTTACTCCCAAGCAGTTCTGCACCAGGCCAGCCGACTGGATGTTCATGCAGTAACTGCTTAGGAATCTGATTCTCTCCTCATCCAACACATTTGGATTATACATGTGGACAGTGAGCAACTGTTCTGTGTCACCAAAGAGGGACGTTACTTTCTCACCCCTTATCAATCCTCTACACTACTCCAACACTGTTCGCATAGTATTCTGAAATCAGGGTCAGATCAAAGGTCCCCTTCCTCCAGAATTTCTGAAAACAGAAAAATGTGTCATATGCCAAACCAAGAGTCTCATGTATAAGCTTCTTTTGAAGAAAATAACCGTTGTTCCCTCTTTGAGCACCAAGAGAGCTGCTTATAATCCAGTTTCTATTTGAGCTATCCAGGAATTTTATTGAGATGGGAGGTTTCCTGACACAGGCTAGAACTGATCAATACCAGTATTTTTCAATAACACAAGCAGTTTTGGTGTGGAAGCCTGTGTAAAAATTGAGGCCAAGCTTGATTCTGGGATAAACTGCAGCTCTATTGATCATCAGCCTCATTCAATTACGTGGTCGAAACTCACTCGCTGGTGCGCACATGTCTTCGAGTGAGTTGCAAGTGGCAGTTCCCTTCTATATACACTTTAATTCAATTGCCAATGGCTGTGACTTATGACCTGGAGCTTGAAGGTCGGAAAGCGGGAGTTCAATAGTAATGCTTCTGAGTAGGAGATCCGAAAAACCCTCCAAATTGGTACTCCGTCATAAGTCGCAATTCCGAAGCAGATAAATTAACCAATGGGAAGCGTAGTACGCTAATCAACAGCACAGGCAATAGTTTAAAAGCCTGCAAAAAACGTAATTCTGTGACTGTGGCGGAACTGAGCAAGTGGACACACAGATCTAGGAGTTGGTGGATTATTGAACTTTGGAGAGAGAGGAGATTGTGTGAGAGAAGGAGTAGTGTAAGTTTTGATCTATCAGATAAATTAACCACTTATTTACAAGACACATAATTACTGATATCACATATTTACAAAAATAGATTAATACCTACGCATAGCTATACATAGCAGTAGACCACAGCGCACTCACACTTGTTGGGGGTTTCCAACCTAGACAGGAACACTGATATGTTGACATCCGGGCAAAAGTAAAAAAGAGGATGTCAGATGAGGCCAGAGCAGCCTGTGGGACTGGTGGTGGGCCACCACCAAATATAACCTACAATACATGGGAGCGGACCATCAGGCTTTCAAGGGCAGTTGGACAGTGACCGTCCGGAAACCCTGCAAGGTGAGTAACCTATACACCATCACACCCTCATATGCACACACATGAACCCCACACACATAGATAACTGACATCCAATAGCACTGTAAGGTTTCTGGATATGACTACAGATATGTGGGGCAGCAATAACCATGTGATAATGATTATATATTTATTCATTATCATAGGATTATCATAATTGTTATCAATGAAATGTCTGTCCAATACCTGTATTCAAAACCCATTCTGAATAGCAATTGCCAATGCAGTTTGTGTTAGTGTTATGTTTGCAATTTGTTCAAAGTTAATATAAACCAAAACAGTATAAATATTGGATCTATCCGGTTTAATGTGCACCACTGTGGAAGCGCACTGCCGACAACTCTTGGAACGCGGGCGCACTTGCATCGCCATGTTGTGTAACACCCTAACCCCATAACTGTAACCCCATAACTGTAACCCCCAACTTCTTAACCCCCTAACTGTGAACCCTAACTTTCTAACCCTCTAACTGTAAACCCTGCCTTCCTAACCTTCTAACTCTAAACCACTTACTGGGTATAGTAGTTCATTTATAACTGTAGATGGCGACGTTGGTGGTGATGCGCAACACTGGCACACACAAAACAGGAGAGGACCTAAATGATTTGCAATTGTATATATTTTGTAATGAGTTACCCCATCCCTATCTTCCCCATTTTACACTGCACCGTTTAACGCTGTGTCGCTTAACACTAACTTCTTGGAAGCTATCCCCAGAGTTAAATGAGGTATACAGCTGTAGATCCACAATGATTTTACATGTATTGGTATACACACTGCAGCATATGAGGATACAGACTCTGAGGGACTGCAGGTACGTGTTATGTACTAGCCTATCTTGACCATGTCTCATAAGCATGTTAACACCCATTGCTGATAATTGGTCACAGATTGGTCAGTCTCACACACTGCACAGCAGATTCAGATGAGCATGTGTCCTAATGAGCTGCACACCGCACCAGCATTACATCAATTGATGTGAGCCATGGGATCTTTCCTGTTATCTGACCCTGACTGCTGGTAGCCGCAGTCGCAGAGAGCAGCCTCTAGATGTTGGTGCATTTTACTGGAGATTAGATTGTCTTGCAGATTTAGTGGGTTAGGATGGCGGTTAAGGGTTTAGAATCATGGTGAGGGCTAGGTACACAAAAGCAGCAGCGCCATCTAGCAGCCCCTTGCCTCAACTACTGCTGTCAGCATTCACCTCAGCCAAAGGCTACAGCATCAACTCACAATTTAACACCAATGCCAGCTGCTGCACAGCAGTCACCTCAGACAGAGGCTAAAGCATCCGCTCACACTATACCACCAATGCAAGTTGCTGCACAGCAGTCACCTCAGCAAGAGGCTACAGCATCCACTCACACTCTTCTACAGATTCTAGTTGCTACTCAGCAAGTCACCTCAGCCAGAGACTACAGCATCCGCACACACTCCCACCACCGACGCTATTACTGTACCACCAATTCCAGCTCCTATACAGCAGCCTCATCAGACAGAGTCTACTACTGTACCACCAATGTGAGCTCCTACATAGTAGTCACCTCAGAAAGAGGATAATACTGTACCACCAATGCAAGCTGCTACACAGCAGCCACCAAAGTTGGATGCACCCCTCGATCCAAGACCTCCTGCACATAATAGATGGAGAAGGTGTGTGGTTCCTGAAGCTCTGGGCCCAGTGTTCAGGAAAAATAAGTAGATGTCCACCAGATCAGTGTTTGTCAAACCTCTCTCCAGGAACCAAAACACAGACCATGATTTCGGGGGAAACACTGTGTGAATACACATGTGAAGCAATTTGAGGCTCCACCACCTGTTGAATCTAATTTGCCTAATTTATTAAGAACCACTGGCCTACATCCTCCTTATCCACAATCCACAATGACCATCATTTCGTCTTGATATTCCGCTAATCAATTTCAGATTATTCCTTTATATCTGACAACACACTGTGTGTGGAATAGATCTGTATGACACTATCCATGTTTATGTTCATCTGTTTCATTGAGCCGATCTAGACAAGTTGTAAGTGCTATGCACATTATTGTTTTCTCCATTATTGTTTTTTCTTACATGGAGTGATTTCTGATGATCCCTTTTCTCACCAGATTCCGTTTGCAGTGGTGTAGTGACCACATGTGACCCTGGTAGATGCTATGCATCATGCTTATTCTGGACTATGACATTACCCCCTTCAGGTAGCACAAGCACAACCTGTTGCCTTTCCAGTATCCAACCACACCACACCCATGAGATCAATGCACAGTCTTGTCCATTTCTGATTGTGCTCTGTATATGAAATAAAATGTTTTACTGTTATCACAGTGTCACAGTGTGTTTTCAAAGGTGGGTTTATAAGACATCCACATACATCACATGTGTGTCTCATTCCCATATGTGTACACTAATGAACCCTAGTTACAATGCGATAGATCAATACCACTCATAATAGCATTAGATCTCATATAATAATTTATCATATATAATCCACATCAATGGTTAATACACATGCAAATGTCAATTTACTAATATTGTGGAGTGTCAACATTCCCCTGAGGGCCTGATAGGAATACGACAGGTGATACTGGAGTGGGTTGCCAGTTCCTTCTCTAGTGTACTGTGATTTGTCTGACCTCTCGGCTACAGTGGCCCTTAATGGTATAGCTCACAGCTTCATTCAGTTACACAAGCCCCTTCACCACCAACACTTAGCAATCCACAAGAGGACCAGGGGTACATACACCACACTAATGTAAATTGATGAATAGAAGACATAATGGGAGGTGACAAAATGGGCATGGGGGATACATCATGGCACTGGTGTGGGACTTTCCAGGATGGGTCGAGCAAAGATTATCCCTGATGCAGGTAAGATGGCTGTTGATCCACGTGCCTCTGCACATCCTCCATGTGTTTTTGCAGCCCTTCCTGAGGGGTTAGAGTAGATTAGTGGGGTGTAGGTTCCCTTGGTCACCTTGTAGATTGCTAAGTTGTGGTGGTGAAGGGGCTTGTGTACCTGAATGAAGCTGTGAGCTATAACATGAAGGGCCACTGTCGGTGGGCACATCATAGCAGAGAGGTCAGACAAATCCCGGTCCACTAGAGAAGGAACTGGCAACTCACTCCAGTATCACCAGCATGCAAACCTTGTAGAACAGCACAGGCAGAGAACTAGCTAAATGTGCTGTAGTCCATAGCGACACAGAGAGGTGGACAAGACTGAAGGACTGAGCATGAAATAAGCAAATGTTAACCTGGTACCTGATCTATGTAATGTGGGGCTGAAATATGGCCACTATTTGTGTTTCCAAATGTTGATGTGATGAGTGAGATGTATATCAGATGATGTGTGTATGTTTAGGGACCACATTCTAGCCTCTGAGTGAGAAAGGGTTAAAATGGCAGCCATTTTGATGTATTTTGCATATGTAAGACCATTACAACATATGACAATCCAATTATCTCTTTCATTTACATCCTGATCATTGGGGAATATTGTGCAAGTTATTCTAATGTCTTCCATTGCTTTATTAAGAGTTTGAAGCCTTTCAGGCCTGGGCAATGCCAAGCACGTAAGTGCATCGTGAGAACCGCTGCGGCCTTCAATTTAGTCAGAGTTAAAGAGCTATTGAAATCTAGCTGGGCGTGACTTACGTCCTCTAGATTCAAGGCTTTATTCCCAAATTGGACGGTTCATGCCGATCGCGGCTAGTCCGTCCCCCTTTCAGCATGGGGCAGCTTGATTTGGTGTAGGAATTTGCTGCCGGCGCATCCGGGAAAGGGGACGGACTATCCACGATTGGCATGAACTATCCAATTGCAGAACGAAACCATGCGAGCCATGCCTCTCAGCCAATCATAAAAGCTAAACAATTTGACTAAGAGCTTATAAATGTGATTTGCACATGCCCATGTGTTGACTGTGCTGTTAGCATGCAGTTCCAGGAGCAGGTGGAAGTTGGTTGAAAATTTTGGTGAGAGTAGGTGGATGAGTAAGGTAGATTATGTTTTTGCTTGGTTATATTTTATCTCCTAAGTATTTACACATAAGACTTACATATATTTACAGAATAAACATACCATTTTTATCGGCGTATAACATGCACCGGCGTATAACTCGCACCTCATTTTAAAAAGGAAATTTCAGGAAAAAAAACTTCAACCCCCCTCCTCAACCTCAACCCCCAAATCCTCAACCTCAACCCCCCCTCCTCAACCTCAACCCCCCCCATCCTCAACCTCACCCCCCCTCCTCAACCTCAACCCCCCATCCTCAACCTCAACCCCCCTCCTCAACCTCAACCCCCTCCTCAACCTCAACCCCCCTCCTCAACCTCATCCTCCCTCCTCATCCTCATTCTCCCTTCTCATCCTCAACCCCCTTCCTCAACCCCCCTCCTCAACCCAAACCCCCCTCCTCAACCTAAACCCCGCATTAACCTAAACCCCCCTAAATACCACCCGGTATATGTTAACGAGGCGCGCATGTGACATCACATGCGCGCCGGGCCAAAAGGACCTGAGGCCGGAGCAGAAGCAGGTAAGTGAGGGGAAAGGGAGAGGGGGAGGTATTTAGGGGGGTTTAGGTTGAGGAGGGAGGTTTAAGTTGAGGAGGGGGGTTTAGGATGAGGAGGGGGTTTAGGTTGAGGAGGGGGGAGGGAAAGAGACACAGGGGATTAGAGATAGTGATGTCGCGAACCTAAAATTTTCGGTTCACGAAACGCGAACGCGAACCGCCGCAAATGTTCGCGATCCGGCGAACATCAGCGAACCGCCATAGACTTCAATGGGCAGGCAAATTTTAAAACCCACAGGGACTCTTTCTGGCCACAATAGTGATGGGAAAGTTGTTTCAACGGGACTAACACCTGGACTGTGGCATGCCTGAGGGGGATCCATGGCAAAACTCCCATGGAAAATTACATAGTTGATGCAGAGTCTGGTTTTAAGCCATAAAGGGCATAAATTACCTAACATTCCTAAATTGTTTGGAATAACGTGCTTTAAAACATCAGGTATGATGTTGTATCGATCAGGTAGTGTAAGGGTTAGGCCCGCTTCACAGTGACTGACCAAACTCCCCGTTTAACGCACCGCAAACAACCACAAACAGTCCATTTGCACAACCGCAAACTCCCCATTTGCACAAGGTTGGATACCAAGCTAGCCATGTCCAGTTCCTTGTCCTCACTGATGTCATTGAAGGTATCTTCCTCCACCCAGCCACCAAGGGTCCCCGAAAGGTGACAACAAGCCCCCTGGGACGCCTGCTGTGTTTGGTCTTCCACCTCCTGAAAGCCACCTTCCTCCTCTGACTCCTCTTCTTCAGACTCCTCTCACTGCATTGCCTCTCTGTGCATTATTGTAAGGTGTGTTAAGTAGTACTACTCTTATCAGTTATTACAGCACATATCAGGGGGCGTGTATAAGGCCTGGATTTTTAGAACCAGGAGATGGAAAAAAATGCTTTGTTGGTCGTATCACTTCAATTTTGGGGCACAGCACGTGCAGTCAAAGGTGCCACCAGATAGGAGTGACGTGTTTGTAAGTACTACTCTTATCAGTTTAATACTTGTTACGTTACCTATCAGGGGGCGTGTATAAGGCCTGGATTTTTAGAACCAGGAGATGGAAAAAGATGCTTTGTTGGTCGTATCACTTCAATTTTGGGGCACGGCACGTGCAGTCAAAGGTGCCACCAGATAGGAGTGACGTGTTTGTAAGTACTACTCTTATCAGTTTAATACTTGTTACGTTACCTATCAGGGGGCTTGTATAAGGCCTGGATTTTTAGAACCAGGAGATGGAAAAAGATGCTTTGTTGGTCGTATCACTTCAATTTTGGGGCACAGCACGTGCAATCAAAGGTGCCACCAGATAGGAGTGACGTGTTTGTAAGTACTACTCTTATCAGTTTAATACTTGTTACATTACCTATCAGGGGGCGTGTATAAGGCCTAGATTTTTAGAACCAGGAGATGGAAAAAGATGCTTTGTTGGTCGTATCACTTCAATTTTGGGGCACGGCACGTGCAGTCAAAGGTGCCACCAGATAGGAGTGACGTGTTTGTAAGTACTACTCTTATCAGTTTAATACTTGTTACGTCACCTATCAGGGGCGTGTATAAGGCATGGATTTTTAGAACCAGGATATGGAAAAAGATGCTTTGTTGGTCATATCACTTAAATTTTGGGGCACGGCACGTGCAGTCAAAGGTGCCACCAGATAGGAGTGACGTGTTTGTAAGTACTACTCTTATCTGTTTAATACTTGTTACGTCACCTATCAGGGGGCGTGTATAAGGCCTGGATTTTTAGAACCAGGAGATGGAAAAAGATGCTTTGTTGGTCGTATCACTTCAATTTTGGGGCACGGCACGTGCAGTCAAAGGTGCCACCAGATAGGAGTGACGTGTTTGTAAGTACTACTCTTATCAGTTTAATACTTGTTACACAACCTATCAGGGGGCGTGTATAAGGCCTGGATTTTTAGAACCAGGAGATGGAAAAAGATGCTTTGTTGGTGGTATCACTTCAATTTTGGGGCACGGCACGTGCAGTCAAAGGTGCCACCAGATAGGAGTGACGTGTTTGTAAGTACTACTCTTATCAGTTTAATACTTGTTACGTCACCTATCAGGGGGCGTGTATAAGGCCTGGATTTTTAGAACCAGGAGATGGAAAAAGATGCTTTGTTGGTCGTATCACTTCAATTTTGGGGTACAACACGTGCAATCAAAGGTGCCACCAGATAGGAGTGACGTGTTTGTAAGTACTACTCTTATCAGTTTAATACTTGTTACGTTACCTATCAGGGGGCGTGTATAAGGCCTGGATTTTTAGAACCAGGAGATGGAAAAAGATGCTTTGTTGGTCGTATCACTTCAATTTTGGGGCACGGCACGTGCAGTCAAAGGTGCCACCAGATAGGAGTGACGTGTTTGTAAGTACTACTCTTATCAGTTTAATACTTGTTACGTCACCTATCAGGGGGCGTGTATAAGGCCTGGATTTTTAGAACCAGGAGATGGAAAAAGATGCTTTGTTGGTCGTATCACTTCAATTTTGGGGCACAGCACGTGCAATCAAAGGTGCCACCAGATAGGAGTGACGTGTTTGTAAGTACTACTCTTATCAGTTTAATACTTGTTACATTACCTATCAGGGGGCGTGTATAAGGCCTAGATTTTTAGAACCAGGAGATGGAAAAAGATGCTTTGTTGGTCGTATCACTTCAATTTTGGGGCACGGCACGTGCAGTCAAAAGTGCCACCAGATAGGAGTGACGTGTTTATAAGTACTACTCTTATCAGTTTAATACTTGTTACGTCACCTATCAGGGGGCGTGTATAAGGCCTGGATTTTTAGAACCAGGAGATGGAAAAAGATGCTTTGTTGGTCGTATCACTTCAATTTTGGGTCACTTTGTGACATTAGCTTTTTACGCTCAAACATGTCCTTTACAGGCACCTGACTATGGGCAGATGAGCAGGAACTGCTCAAGGCGAGAGACGGAGTGGCGGATGGTTGAGAGGGGGCAAGGAGGACAGCAGTGGTTGATGTGGCTTATGATGCTGCACCAGGAGGAGGATGGCGGCTTTAACTTTGTGTGCTGCTTGTACTCATGTGTTGGTCTGGAGTCACCCAAACATTAGGTCTTAACCTGTAGAGGATAAGGGAACCAGGCTACTCTAGACCTCATTCATCATTACAGGTTTTGACAGATCGGTACTATGCGTCCAAGCTACTGTGACAACAGATATGAGTGGCACTGTGCACTTGCAGAAGTTGGTAGAGTAGACGCTGTAGGTCTGACACACACGCTTGCAGACAACTAACTGCTATGCAATCTATTACAGTAGAATTTTTGTTTTTGTTTTAAATGTACACTACTGTTACACCAGATATGAGTGGTGTGTTAAGTAGTACTACTCCTATCAGTTTAATCCCTGTTATGTGCCTTTTTTTCCGGTTTGGTTGTTGAAGCCACAGTGCAGCACCAGAGGCCAGAAAAATTAGGCATGTACACATGCCTGAAAAATTAGGTATTGTTGATCTTGCAGCGAGCAGATAAGAAGGTAGGCCTGATTCAACGCCCCATCCCTGCATATCCACACGCAGAGATTGAGGAGGCGACCCTTACAAGGCCACGGGCCGGAGATATAAAGGGGGGCCATCCCAAATAAGCACACAAGCGGGGACAAAGGTAGTGAAGGGGACATAGAGGCCCATGGACTGACAGTCGCCATCTTGGCAGGAAAAGGGCCCAGCAATTAAGCCAAACTGACCCAGCACAGGCAGCTACTTGAGTCAAACGCTGTACAATTACACCTTAATAAAGCTGAAACATGCAGCAGCAGGGATTCTAAATGGCCACACAGGGACAAGGAGGCTAACAGCCCCCACAGTCTCTGCACCACTCTTTTTAACAGATAACCCAAGGGGCTAAACAGGGACCTTGCCCACAAAAAAAAAGCAGAATTTTATTGGAGGAATTATTAGTGTCTTTACCCCCCAAGAAGGACATAATATACGGTATCTTTAGACTAACTGATGGCCAAACCTCCTTTAGCCCCAATGCTATCCAAGAAACATTTCAAAACTTTGATCAGACCATATATTCATCCCAATCCCGCTGCAGCGGATCTGACATAGAGTCCTTCCTACTACAGCAAGAAGTCCACAAAATACCTGTACCTCAATTGGACAGCTTGAACCTAGACATATCCCAAGAGGAAGTTAAATCTACAATCCAAGATCTTAAATTTGGCAAGTCCCCAGGGCCAGACGGTTTTACTCATCTGTACTATAAGAAATTTGAGCCCTTGCTTACCCCCGCACCTAACATCTTTGTTTAACGCTATACTAAATGGAGAACCTATGCCCCCTTAATTGAATCAGTCCGACCTCATAGTCTTTCCAAAAGAGGGTAGGGACCCGAATCTCAAACTGTATTACAAGGCAGCGCAGCTGGCTTTCATTCCTCTTGCGCATTCTTCAAAACACACCAGCCGCTCTGGGTATTTATAGAAAATGTAAGCATGTCACCTTATACATGGGATACAGTAATATGGATTCCAGGCCTGTATACTTTTTTGAGAAACTTGAAAAACCCATTGATTAAGCCCTCATTAAAAATATGGACGGAGATGAACTGGACACAAAAACTGGACACTCGGGTATCAGATCTTACCCCTATCGTACCCAATCCCCACTTTAAGATACATCTTCCGGAAAGCTCTCTCAGTTGGTGGAAGACTCAGAACCTACTAAGGGTTGGTCCATGGTGGCATGACGACAAAATAATGACCTTTGAGTGGGTGAGAGATAGATACAATTTACCCCTGGCTGAACACTATAATTTTTGCAGGATACATAATTTTATATATACGATAAGTGGTAGGGGAACCCCCCAAAGAAACACCTGGCTACTCAAAAAATGTAGGGATTCCCCCTTTCAGCCTGGTATTATTAGCCTCATGTATGAACTATTTAATGAAAACTCATGGGCAAACAAACCAGACTATACCAAAGTCTGGGAGAGGGATTTGGGCACCGAGTTGGCAGATAGCACATGGGATAAAAGTTGGCAAGGCTTAAGTAGGGGATCTTTAAATTATAGTCTGCTTGAGACTTCAATAAAGGTCCTACACAGGACATATATTACTCCTTTTAAGCTAATAAATGGGATCCAAAATGGAGCAGCTCATGTTTTAGGAAGAGTGGTAATGAAGCTACATTTATTCATGTCTGGTGGGAGTGTTCGGCAGTCATAAGACTATGGGAAGAAACATGCTTACTAGCTTCTAAAATGTTTAAGATTGACCTAATAAAATATTTTTTGAAAGAAAAAATACACATAGCTAGTAGTTGGAAAACACCAAATTAAAACTTTCAGGAATTAATAAAAAAAATCAACTATTTACTGCTCAACGAGAGATTTAACCATGTAGTCTTGGATAGAATCACCCAGTTCCAGACAATTTGGGATCCCTGGATAACATCCCCATTTAGTGCCCCCCTAATATAATAAAACATTTGTTAATGGTTGAAGCGACTCGGGGGGAAGGACCGGAGTGGGGGGGGACTGGAGGAGACCCTTCAGAAGCAACCGGCGGCAAAATCATCCGAGGAAAGGAGAGGTCGCCTACTGAAGCCTGCCCTAGGGTAACCCAAGGGCGATTGAGCAGGTTAGATATTGTAAATAATAAGCTAATGCTGGAGTGATGATAGATAATAGGACTTTGGTGGTAACTGCTGATATACTCTTTACTATTGTCTGTTTTACCATGTCTTAGGTTTCTCTTAAAAATTGCAATCACAGTGAAAAAAAAGAAAATGTATTAACCAAAAAAGTAAAAAAAAGAAGGCCTAGCCACCTAATTTTAACAAAATGTCTTCATTGTAAATATGTATTTTTGCACAACTGTTGTGTTACGCAAGACTGTTCAATATGCTTTCTTATCCATTACATGCCGTACGCCTTCTGGCATAAAAATTGAAATTCAAAAATTAGATATTGTTGCAGCCGCTGCTGTTGCAGCGGCCAGAAAAATTGACCTTTGTTCCCCAGGCAGAAAGTGCCATAAAACATTGCCTCTTCTTGAACCCTAGTTGGTGGTGGATAATTCACGCAAGTCATCCGGCATTCACAGATAACATACAGCAATTTATAGCCGAAGGCAGCTCATCTCATCAGGACCATTTATAGCCGAAGGCAGCTCATCTCATCAGGCCTTTTTCAATCGAATGTATCACCCAGTGTCAGTGCCTTCGGGATCCATCCCTCATTCATCTTTATAAAGGTGAGGCAATCTAGACTTTTTTGCCCTAGGCGACTTCTCTTCTCGGTGACAAAACCTCCTGCTGCACTGAAGGTCCTTTCTGACAGGACACTTGAAGCGGGGCAGGCCAGAAGTTCAATTGCAAATTGGGATAGCTCAGGCCACAGGTCTAGCCTGCATACCCAGTAGTCAAGGGGTTCATCGCTCCTCAGAGTGTCGATATCTGCAGTTAAGGCGAGGTAGTCTGCTACCTGTCGGTCAAGTCGTTCTCTGAGGCATGTTGTTTCGCCGCTGGATATCTGAAAAGTGCGCCATGGCCGTGTAGGAACGCCTGAAATGGCCACACACCTTTCTGGCCTGCTCCAGGACGTCCTGTAAGCCTGGATACTTATGGACAAAGCGTTGTACGATCAGATTACACACATGTGCCATGCACTGCACATGCGTCAACTTGCCCAAATTCAATGCCGCCAACAAATTTCTAACGTTGTCACAAACCACTTTGCCAATCTTTAGTTGGTGCGGAGTCAGCCATTGATCCACCTGTGCGTTCAGGGCGGACAGGAGTGCTGGCCCGGTGTGACTCTCTGCTTTGAGGCAAGTCAACCCCAAGACGGCATGACACTGCCGTATCCGGGATGTGGAATAGTATCTGGGGAGCTGGGGGGGTGCCGTTGATGTGGAGCAAGACGCAGCAGCAAAAGAGGACTCAGCTGAGGAGGTCATGGAAGAGGATGGAGTAGGAGGAGTAGAGGAGGTGGCAGCAGGCCTGCCTTCAAGTCGTGGAGGTGTCACCAACTCCTCTGCAGAGCCACACATTCCATGCTTGGCAGGTGTCAGCAGGTTTGCCCAATGCGCAGTGTAGGTGATATACCTGCCCTGACCATCCTTTGCAGACCAGGTATCAGTGGTCAGATGGACCCTTGTCCCAACACTGTGTGCCAGAGATGCCATTACTTCCTTTTGCACAATTGAGTACAGGTTGGGGATTGCCTTTTGGGCAAAGAAATTTCGGCCGGGTACCTTCCACTGCGGTATCCCAATCGCTAAAAACTTTTTGAATGCCTCAGACTCCACCAGCTTGTATGGTAAAACCTGGCGGGCAAAGAGTTCAGACAAGCCAGCTGTCAGACGCCGGGCAAGGGGGTGACTTTGTGGCATTGGCTTCTTACGCTCAAACATGCCCTTGACAGACACCTGACTGTGGGGAGATGAGCAGGAACCGTAAGAGGCGAGAGACGGAGTGGTGGAGAGTTGAGAGGGGGCAAGGAGAACAGCAGTGGTTGATGTGGATGAAGATGCTGGACCAGGAGGAGGATGGCGGCTTTGAGTTTGTGTGCTGCTTGTACTCATGTGTTGATCCCATTGGCGTTTGTGATGTGACATCATGTGCCTTCGCAAAGCAGTTGTACCTAAGTGGGTGTTGGACTTCCCACGACTCAGTTTCTTTTGGCACAGGTTGCAAATGGCATCGCTGTTGTCAGAGGCAGACACACACAAAAAATGCCACACTGCTGAGCTCGGCGGTGACAGCATTCTGGTGGTGGCAACAGCATGCGTTGATTGGCGCGCTGTCTGGCTGACCCCGGGTGCTGATGCATGCTGTCTGACTGTGCCACTAGCTCGTTGCGATGACCTCCCTCTACTTCCAACTCTTCTTCTCCTCCTCTCTGTCTCCCCATCTGAACTTTCCCCCTGTTCTTCTTCTCTTCTAGCAGGCACCCACGTCACATCCACGGACGCATCGTCATCATCATCAGCCGCCTCACTTGTATATGACAACTGAACAAAGGAAGCAGCAGCGGGTACATCATCATCATCATCATCACATCGTACGTACATGTGTGTAATGCTGCCTGACTGAGACATATCCCTGTTATCTACATTCTCTAATAATGGTTGCGCATCACTCATTTCTTCAAACTGATGTGTAAATAACTCTTCTGACTGATCAATTGAATTGGCTGTGGTACTATTGTTGGTGGTGGCGGCAGGCGGGTGAGTGGTAACTTGAGAGTTGCCCGAAGCTAAGCTGGAGGAGGATGGTGCGTCAATGTTCCAAGCGGAAGCTGTAGAAGATTGTGTGTCCTGTGTTAGCCAGTCAACTACGTCCTCTGAACTTTTCAAGTTCAGGGTAATTGGCCTCTGAACACTGGGCATTATTGTAGGGCCAAAGGGAATCACAGCACCACGACCACGACGGCCTCTGCGGGGTGTCCTGCCTCTGCCTGTCATTATTTTTTAAATGTTGACTGTTGGTACCCCAACTAGACTGGATTGGTTGAACTTGGCACAGTACTTGTGAGCAGGACACACACTATGGGTAGCGGTCAAGCAAATGAACTTTGATTGACGGTTATGCAAATGCACTTAGATTTAAGAAAATAAAAGTTTGGGTTTTTTAAATGTGGACTGTAGGTACCCCAACTAGACTGGATTGGTTGAACTTGGCACAGTACGTGTGAGCAGGACACACACTATGGGTAGCGGTCAAGCAAATGAACTTTGATTGACGGTCAGGCAAATGCACTTAGATTTAAGGAAATAAAAGTTTGGGTTTTTTAAATGTGGACTGTTGGTACCCCAACTAGACTGGATTGGTTGAACTTGGCACAGTGTATTTTAAAATGATGAGAAAACATGTTCTGTAAACTAAAGAAAAATCATTTTAGGAGGTTAAGAGAAAAAGAAACCGAATGGGGGGATACCGAGCAGAGCACACCATCTACAGCCCACTGGGAGACAAACTCATCCATTCCCCCAGTGGACAAAGCCAGGTGGTACTCTGCCCGGATACGGGAGCACACCAGCACTCGGAACATGGCCTCAGGTGACAAGGAAACCCCCCCCCCCTATCAAACACTGCTTCCTGGACTTATATATAGCCAATTTGGCTAATGACAGGAGCAGGTTGACGAGGAGGTCCCTGGCCTTATTGCCTTGGGACACTGGGCGCCCAAAAATAAAAATGTGAGGGGAGAAATGCAGCCAGAACTGCAGGAGGAGGCCCCTCAAGAGTGACAAGAGGGGCTGCAGTCTGGCGCAACTAAAATAAATATGATACACAGACTCTCGCTTGCCACAGAATGGACAAATGGAGGGAGAGTCCGTGAATTTAGCTAAGTACTCTCCCGTGCTCAGTGTACCATGGAGCACTCTCCAACTCAAGTCCCCAGTGGGTCGTGGAACTAAATCAGAATAAAGTTCCCTCCACCGGGGCCTCTTGCCCTCGTCAGCTGGTAGGACCCGCCTCCAGATGGTATCGGGATGGGTCACGAGGGCAAGGAAGTGCACTGTATGGAGCACGAGAGAATATAAGCTCTTCCTCGGCATGCCGCGAAAGCATGCCGAGGGTATGTCCCTCAACTTTGAGAGGTTGGGGACAGGAGGAGCCTGAGGGGAAACACGGGGCTTGTGTCCAATGCAAACAGCCGGAGCAGGGGTGTTGAAAGGTGCATGTGGCACTCCGGCCTGCAAAGCCCCGCGAAGGAAGGTGCGTGAGTCGGGGGAGATGGCATCCCTAATCTCCTGTAGCAAGCGCCCTGAGACTTTGGGCGTCACATATCCCAAACGGAGCGCAAGCTCTAGGGGTGACACCCAATCAGAACGCCCGTATTCCAAGAGATCCCCGACTCGGGTCATCCGTGCATGACTAAGGCGCCGGATGATACAGGGGGACTGTAACATTGGAGCCCCCACTGCTGGATTAAATAGCAGGGGCTCCGTGAATATTTCATCCCCCAAAGGCACGCCCTGCCTGGTCACGGAGACCATGCTCCAGGCCTTGAGGGTTTCCTGGTAGTATGCCGGCAACACAGAGAGGTCTCTCCCAAACCCCTCGGGCCTGATCAGAAATAATTGCCGGTCATACCCCAGGTTGCGCAACTGGCGATAAAAGCTGGATGCCAGTGCGCACCACTGCGGAGAGGGATCTGCATATAGGTATCTCTGCAGGTACTAAAGGCGGAAGGTGGACAACTGGGAGCACACACAAACTACTCCCTGTCCACCCTCCACCAAAGGCAGACTTGCCACCCCTGCAGAGACTCAATGCCTTCCCATCCAGAGGAAATCTAACAAATTCCTCTGGATATTGGTGACAAACTCGGGGGTCGGACAAAGACAAATCAGCCGGTGCCAGATCTGAGAAGCCACCAGCTGATTCACCACTAGAGTCCGCCCCCTATGGGGAAAGCATTTTTGCTAGACCCCTCCATCGTCCCAGACGAGAGAGGACACTGCCCTCTAACTCCCTCCAGTCTGGGACGGAAACGTCCGCAGCGGACAGGTAGACCCCCAGATATTTAATGACATCTGCCTCCGACGTGATGTCATGAAACGTGGGAGGCAAGTAGTCTACCTGTAAATTACCCTCTAAAAGGCCTGTGCATTTGGACCAGTTGATCTGAGCGGAGGAGGCAGCTGAATATACCTCCTGGCAGTGTTTTGCCAGCTCAAGATCAACTGGATCCTGGGCCACGAGGAGCACATCCTCAGCATAAGCTGAAAGGACAATCCGCATGTCTGGATCTTTTAGCACCAGCCCTTTGAGCCTTTTCCTCAGTAGGCAGAGGAAAGGCTCGATGGCCAGTGCATATAACTGTCCAGACAAGGGACATCCTTGATGCACCCCTCGTCCAAATACCAAAGGTGCTGTTAGGGACCAATTAATTTTAAGTAAACACTCTGCAGAGGCGTACAGCGTTCTTATAAAGCCCACAAACTGTGGGCCAAAGCCGTACGCTTGCAGAGTGGCTATGAGGTAACCATGGTCCACCCTGTCAAACGCCTTCTCTTGATCTAAAGAGAGAAAGGCGAGTGACAGACCAGTCCTGCGAGAATAATGCAATAGATCCCGGACCAGAAAGATACTATCAAAGATAGTACGGCCCGGGATCGCATAGGACTGGTCAGGGTGAACCAATTCTGCCAGCACAGACCCAAGTCTAAGCGAGATGGCTTTAGCTACAATCTTGTAGTCCGTGCTGAGCAGAGAGACCGGTAGCCAGTTCTTAATAAGCCGTAGATCCCCCTTTTTGGGCAGCAGGGCAAGTACTGCCCTGCGACAAGACAGGGGCATCTCCCCGGTCTCCAGGGCTTCCCCAAGGACCAGATGGAAATCAGGTCCCAGAGTCTCCCAGAAAAACTGGAAAAACTCTACAGTCAGTCCGTCCAGTCCTGGAGACTTCTCACAGGACATGGCACGGAGGGCTTCAGAGAGCTCTTGAAAAGATAGTGGTATATCAAGCCGCTCTCTTACACCCTCACTGACTGTGGGGAGCCCCTCCCATAGCACCCTGCAGGCGTCTGGAGAAATGGGATCCGGAGAGTAAAGATCTTTATAAAAGTTCCGGGCTCTATCCCGGATACTCTCCGGATCTGTAAGGGGGGCACCGTCTTCATCTAGAAGACAGGTGATGTGCCTACTGTTACCCCCCTTTTTCTCCAGTGAGTAGAAGAGGCGCGAGCCGCGGTCTAGATCTTTGTGAAAACCTAAGCGGCTGCGCACGTATGCCCCCTTGGCCTGGTGTCGTTCCAGGTCACAGAGGACACCCTTCCTCTCTACATACTCGCTCTGCAGGGATTGGTCCCTACAAGTGAACAGCCTCTGCTCCAGATGGACTACCTCCCCCCGGAGTGACTCCAACTCAGCTTCGCGCTGCCCACTCGCACCCTTGGTATATTTCTGACACAGAAGTCGCAAATGAACCTTGCCCACGTCCCACCACAGTTTTAACGTGGCAAAGTCCCCCTTGCAACCCCTCCAGTCCGTCCAAAACTCCCGGATCAATGTCACGAGCCCCTGGTCCTTCAACAAAGCATTGTTGAAGTGCCAATAGGCGGCTCGTGGCGCTGTTGGCGTTAGCGCCACCGTCACAGACACAAAGTTGTGGTCTGTGAACGAAGCCAGCCTAATGGCACAAGAACCGACTCTTGACATATAGTGACTAGATATATATAGTCTGTCGATCCGGGAGTGGGACACCAGACCGACTCTCACCCTGACGTAGTTGAAACCGTCTGATGCCCCTGGGTTCTGCTCTCGCCAGATGTCCTCCAGGGAGAAGCGGGCGATGATCTCCCGCAGGGCTGATGCAGAAGGCGGGTACGGCTCTGGACTATTCCGGTCCAGAGCGTCGAGGGTGCAGTTGAAATCACCCCCGAGTACCAAACACTCATCTGCGTCAACCGTCTCCAAAAACTGGGACAGTCTTGCGAGGAACCTCACTCTCTCGGGCCCTCCAGCAGAGGCATATATATTAACTAGGTTAATGATGCTACCCTGCTCTCGGACCCGGAGTTGGATTAGACGGCCTGGGATAACAGCTTTCACAAGCAGCAGCTCTGGCTGAAAAGACTCTGAGAACAGGGTCACCACTCCACATGACGCCGATGTGAAGTGGCTGAAGAAGACCCTGCCTCTCCACTCCAGTTGCCACGAGGCCTCAGCCTCTGGAGTGGTGTGAGTTTCCTGCAGGAAGCTCACAGAGTACCCTCCCTGATATAAATAGGAGAGTACCTGGAACCTGCGGAAACTGTCTTGACAACCATTGGTATCAAGCGTGCTGATGTGCAAAGCCATTACTGCGTGTCAGGAATTGTGCGTTCCTCAGACCCTTGAGACTGCTGATAGGACACGCACATTTTATAGAATTTCCGGACGCTGAGATGCTCCGCAGTCCAAGAATTCTTGGCCCTAGTGCTGACCACTAGATATTGCTGGAGAGAGTGGAGAATAAACGACATATTCTTCCACCTCTCCAAGGCCAGCCGCACCTTCCTTTTCTTTTGTCCATGAAGGGTGCTCTCAAGGAATAGATCTATTTCCTTGACAGGGATAACCCACCCAGAATCTGATGTTCCTTCTAGTGGGTCACCCCTGGGCTCCTCTTGGCTGAGGGCTTTTACTCCATCCTCCCCGGCTGGAGTCAGTTTCCTCAGCTTTATTCTCAGGGACCCCCTCTTAGATGATACAGAAAGAGTCCCTTTAGCACCCTTCAAGGTAAATAATGGACCCTTGGATTGCTGCTGCACCCCTGTAGCTTCAGGAGTGCATTTAGGGGTAGCTGGCGGGACAGCAGTGGCTGGCATGGCTTCCTTAATGGAAGCCTTGGAGGCTTTATATGCCTCCTCTGCCAGTTCCACCGCTGCTTGCTCAGCTTGGATGGCACCGATGTTAGGGTCAGTGGACGGCTGAGGAGGGTAGACAGGCTCTCCCATGATGTTAACAGGAAAACCTGTTTTATCACCCTCCCCCATTTCCACTTCCTCTTGTGCCACATCCCCCCTGACAGACAAATCCATGGGGTCCTGAATGGGGGTCATGCCTATATTCCCTCCCTCCAGTAGTGACTCAGCCTGGGGCTCTAACAAAGCCTGAGGTACGTCACTAGAGGGTGACACTGGAGGAGGAGACTGACTGGTGCCCTTGAAGCTCAGCACCTCAGGGACACTGACTACCCATTCAGCAGGGGCTTTATTGGGACCCCCCTCAAAGGCCAGAGGCAGAACCTGATCTTTCTTGTCTACCCCTGCCTCACTTGGGAGACCCTCTTGCCCCTGCTTTTCCTCCAGACCCCTTTCCACATTAACCCCTATAGGGTCTGGAGAGAGAGATGTGTGGTCTGGCAGCGGCTGGCTGAGCTTAATAACCGGGCCAGACAATGTCACCGGATGAGGAGGAGATGTTTTGTTCCTCTTCTTGCTTTTAGAGGGAGGTGCTCCACTATAGAGCACTTCCCACTTATCAGCAACCTCCCTGTTGGTTTTATGCTTCCTCTTCCTGGGGACGTCACTCCTGGAAGAGGAGCTGCCACTAGCTGCCTCCCCTGCAGAGGGCTTATTATCCCTCTGCTTACACTGTGCCCCCACACTAACTGATGTAATTATGGTGGGGGCAGATTGGGACTTGGGAGATGCAGCTGTGACACTGGGAGGACCGGTGACATTCTTCCCCTTTTTCCCTGTGTCTGCAGTCTTGCTGGAGACCACAGACACAGATGGCTTTTTTTGGGGAAGAAGGGGGTTTGGAGGCCGTGGTGGTGGCTTGAGGAACGGCCTCCTTGCCTGAGCTCTGTGGGGGGGCTATGACCCTTGAGGTCCCCGCTGTTATGGGCTCAGCGGGGATGGGTGCTGTACTGACGGAGGTGCCATTTGCTGGGGCTGGGGCATGATGCTTTACATTAGGACAATTCCTACGTGTATGCCCCAACCCCTTGCAATGATAGCACTGCACCTCCGTAGTGCTGTAAAAAATCCTGTAGAGAACCCCCTCAAATGGAACCCCAAAAGACCCCTCTATGTTTTCTGCGCCCTGAGGCAGGGACATTTGTACCTGCCTCTTGAAAGAGAGCACATGACGAAGAGCTACCCCTGAGAGCACCCCAGGGGAATTTTAATAAATGGTGTTTTTACTTCCCCTGGGGTTAGCAGGTGGGGGCGCAGGAGGGAGTCTGGTAGGAAGGGGGGCACATTAGAGAGTGTTACTTTTGTGCCCAACCCTTCCAGGGGTTCTATTGGGACATATAATCCCCCCACTGTGATGCCTCTCTGTATAAGAATGTGAGCAGCAGCCAGAGTACGGGTAAAGAAAACTGCTTTCCCGTACATTTTGCTGGCTGCTACTATAACAGAGGGGCTGATGACATTAGCTGCAGCACGCAGATAGATATCAATGCTGTAGACCCCAGACATCTGACATTTAACCCCATGCTTCCTGGTGATCTGCCCCTCTGCCCCAGCGGTGGTATTACTGGGGCCAGCAGAAACCACCTGTGACCAGGTATTAGCCACAGGGGTAGGTCTGCTGGCAGAACCACCAGGAGCTGGGGCTGCCTTATCTGCCTGGGGTCTATGCTGTGCAGTGCTGCAGCTAGGATTTTCAGGGGCCATTATTCCCCCTTTTGATCCCTGAGGCTTCTTAATGGTCTTATCCCTCATGTTTAGACCCTTTTTTTTTTAGTTTATTTGTTTTATTTATTTTTATTTTTTGTTTTATGATTTTCTATTTTTTTCTTTTTTTTAAATATATAAGTGTGAAAAATAAACAAAAAGACAAAACTAAGGGAGAGAGAGAGATGATGTTTGGCAGTGGAAGGGTTAATGGCCTTTTACAAGGTGTTGCTAATTGCAACAACACAGAGATGCTTTTTAACACCTCTGTGTCTCTGTGTCAGATGTAAAAAAAGCCTTTTAAACAAAAACTTCAAATTGTTTTCCCCCCCACTGCCTACAAAGATGTTACTTGTCTTCTCTCCCACCAAAACATAAAACTCAACACCAAACAAACAAAACTTCAACAAAACCTAATAAACTTTTTAAAAGAAAAAGAGTCAAAGTAAAAAAGCTCCAGGAGTGAAAGTGCTAAGGGAGGGGTGTGGCAAAGTATCCAGGAGACAGCTCACTCTCCTGGGATAAAGAGCTGAGCCTGGCTCCCAGAAAACTAAAACTTAAATTAAACTAAGAAAAATACCACAAAAACTCCCAAAAATGAACAACACCTTGCACAAAGTGCTTATAAACAGAAAGGTGTTAAAATAAAACTTGTATTTGAGGAACTAAGACCCTAAAAAGCCTTTTGTTTAGAGCTCAAGCATGCACACAACCTCTTGGCACAGTACTTGTAAGCAGGACACACACTATGGGTAGCGGTCAAGCAAATGAACTTTGATTGACGGTCAGGCAAATGCACTTAGATTTAAGAAAATAAAAGTTTGGGTTTTTTAAATGTGGACTGTTGGTACCCCAACTAGACTGGATTGGTTGAACTTGGCATAGTGTATTTTAAAATGATGAGAAAAACATGTTCTGTAAACTAAATAAAAATCATTTTAGGAGGTTAAGAGAAAAAGAAACCGAATGGGGGGATACCGAGCAGAGCACACCATCTACAGCCCACTGGGAGACAAATTCATCCATTCCCCCAGTGGACAAAGCCAGGTGGTACTCTGCCCGGATACGGGAGTGCACCAGCACCCGGAACATGGCCTCAGATGACAAGGGAACCCCCCCTATCAAACACTGCTTCCTGGACTTATATATAGCCAATTTGGCTAATGCCAGGAGCAGGTTGACGAGGAGGTCCCTGGCCTTATTGCCCCGGGACACTGGGCGCCCAAAAATAAAAATGTGAGGGGAGAAATGCAGCCAGAACTGCAGGAGGAGGCCCCTCAAGAGTGACAAGAGGGGCTGCAGTCTGGCGCAACTAAAATAAATATGATACACGGACTCTCCCTTGCCACAGAATGGACAAGTGGAGGGAGAGTCCGTGAATTTAGCTAAGTACTCTCCCGTGCTCAGTGCACCATGGAGCACTCTCCAACTCAAGTCCCCGGTGGGTCGTGGAACAAAATCAGAATAAAGTTCCCTCCACCGGGGCCTCTTGCCCTCGTCAGCTGGTAGGACCCGCCTCCAGATGGTATCGGGACGGGTCACGAGGGCAAGGAAGTGCACTGTATGGAGCACGAGAGAATATAAGCTCTTCCTCGGCATGCCGCGAAAGTATGCCGAGGGTATGTCCCTCAACTTCGAGAGTTTGGGGACAGGAGGAGCCTGAGGGGAAACACGGGGCTTGTGTCCAATGCAAACAGCCGGAGCAGGGGTGTTGAAAGGTGCATGTGGCACTCCAGCCTGCAAAGCCCCGCGAAGGAAGGTGCGTGAGTCGGGGGAGATGGCATCCCTAATCTCCTGTAGCAAGCGCCCTGAGACTTTGGGCGTCACATATCCCAAACGGAGCGCAAGCTCTAGGGGTGACACCCAATCAGAACGCCCGTATTCCAAGAGATCCCCGACTCGGGTCATCCGTGCATGACTAAGGCGGCGGATGATACAGGGGGACTGTAACATTGGAGCCCCCACTGCTGGATTAAATAGCAGGGGCTCCGTGAATATTTCATCCCCCAAAGGCACGCCCTGCCTGGTCACGGAGACCATGCTCCAGGCCTTGAGGGTTTCCTGGTAGTATGCCGGCAACACAGAGAGGTCTCTCCCAAACCCCTCGGGCCTGATCAGAAATAATTGCCGGTCATACCCCAGGTTGCGCAACTGGCGATAAAAGCTGGATGCCAGTGCGCACCACTGCGGAGAGGGATCTGCATATAGGTATCTCTGCAGGTACTAAAGGCGGAAGGTGGACAACTGGGAGCACACACAAACTACTCCCTGTCCACCCTCCACCAAAGGCAGACTTGCCACCCCTGCAGAGACTCAATGCCTTCCCATCCAGAGGAAATCTAACAAATTCCTCTGGATATTGGTGACAAACTCGGGGGTCGGACAAAGACAAATCAGCCGGTGCCAGATCTGAGAAGCCACCAGCTGATTCACCACTAGAGTCCGCCCCCTATGGGGAAAGCATTTTTGCTAGACCCCTCCATCGTCCCAGACGAGAGAGGACACTGCCCTCTAACTCCCTCCAGTCTGGGACGGAAACGTCCGCAGCGGACAGGTAGACCCCCAGATATTTAATGACATCTGCCTCCGACGTGATGTCATGAAACGTGGGAGGCAAGTAGTCTACCTGTAAATTACCCTCTAAAAGGCCTGTGCATTTGGACCAGTTGATCTGAGCGGAGGAGGCAGCTGAATATACCTCCTGGCAGTGTTTTGCCAGCTCAAGATCAACTGGATCCTGGGCCACGAGGAGCACATCCTCAGCATAAGCTGAAAGGACAATCCGCATGTCTGGATCTTTTAGCACCAGCCCTATGAGCCTTTTCCTCAGTAGGCAGAGGAAAGGCTCGATGGCCAGTGCATATAACTGTCCAGACAAGGGACATCCTTGATGCACCCCTCGTCCAAATACCAAAGGTGCTGTTAGGGACCAATTAATTTTAAGTAAACACTCTGCAGAGGCGTACAGCGTTCTTATAAAGCCCACAAACTGTGGGCCAAAGCCGTACGCTTGCAGAGTGGCTATGAGGTAACCATGGTCCACCCTGTCAAACGCCTTCTCTTGATCTAAAGAGAGAAAGGCGAGTGACAGACCAGTCCTGCGAGAATAATGCAATAGATCCCGGACCAGAAAGATACTATCAAAGATAGTACGGCCCGGGATCGCATAGGACTGGTCAGGGTGAACCAATTCTGCCAGCACAGACCCAAGTCTAAGCGAGATGGCTTTAGCTACAATCTTGTAGTCCGTGCTGAGCAGAGAGACCGGTCGCCAGTTCTTAATAAGCCGTAGATCCCCCTTTTTGGGCAGCAGGGCAAGTACTGCCCTGCGACAAGACAGGGGCATCTCCCCGGTCTCCAGGGCTTCCCCAAGGACCAGATGGAAATCAGGTCCCAGAGTCTCCCAGAAAAACTGGAAAAACTCTACAGTCAGTCCGTCCAGTCCTGGAGACTTCTCACAGGACATGGCACGGAGGGCTTCAGAGAGCTCTTGAAAAGATAGTGGTATATCAAGCCGCTCTCTTACACCCTCACTGACTGTGGGGAGCCCCTCCCATAGCACCCTGCAGGCGTCTGGAGAAATGGGATCCGGAGAGTAAAGATCTTTATAAAAGTTCCGGGCTCTATCCCGGATACTCTCCGGATCTGTAAGGGGGGCACCGTCTTCATCTAGAAGACAGGTGATGTGCCTACTGTTACCCCCCTTTTTCTCCAGTGAGTAGAAGAGGCGCGAGCCGCGGTCTAGATCTTTGTGAAAACCTAAGCGGCTGCGCACGTATGCCCCCTTGGCCTGGTGTCGTTCCAGGTCACAGAGGACACCCTTCCTCTCTACATACTCGCTCTGCAGGGATTGGTCCCTACAAGTGAACAGCCTCTGCTCCAGATGGACTACCTCCCCCCGGAGTGACTCCAACTCAGCTTCGCGCTGCCCACTCGCACCCTTGGTATATTTCTGACACAGAAGTCGCAAATGAACCTTGCCCACGTCCCACCACAGTTTTAACGTGGCAAAGTCCCCCTTGCAACCCCTCCAGTCCGTCCAAAACTCCCGGATCAATGTCACGAGCCCCTGGTCCTTCAACAAAGCATTGTTGAAGTGCCAATAGGCGGCTCGTGGCGCTGTTGGCGTTAGCGCCACCGTCACAGACACAAAGTTGTGGTCTGTGAACGAAGCCAGCCTAATGGCACAAGAACCGACTCTTGACATATAGTGACTAGATATATATAGTCTGTCGATCCGGGAGTGGGACACCAGACCGACTCTCACCCTGACGTAGTTGAAACCGTCTGATGCCCCTGGGTTCTGCTCTCGCCAGATGTCCTCCAGGGAGAAGCGGGCGATGATCTCCCGCAGGGCTGATGCAGAAGGCGGGTACGGCTCTGGACTATTCCGGTCCAGAGCGTCGAGGGTGCAGTTGAAATCACCCCCGAGTACCAAACACTCATCTGCGTCAACCGTCTCCAAAAACTGGGACAGTCTTGCGAGGAACCTCACTCTCTCGGGCCCTCCAGCAGAGGCATATATATTAACTAGGTTAATGATGCTACCCTGCTCTCGGACCCAGAGTTGGATTAGACGGCCTGGGATAACAGCTTTCACAAGCAGCAGCTCTGGCTGAAAAGACTCTGAGAACAGGGTCACCACTCCACATGACGCCGATGTGAAGTGGCTGAAGAAGACCCTGCCTCTCCACTCCAGTTGCCACGAGGCCTCAGCCTCTGGAGTGGTGTGAGTTTCCTGCAGGAAGCTCACAGAGTACCCTCCCTGATATAAATAGGAGAGTACCTGGAACCTGCGGAAACTGTCTTGACAACCATTGGTATCAAGCGTGCTGATGTGCAAAGCCATTACTGCGTGTCAGGAATTGTGCGTTCCTCAGACCCTTGAGACTGCTGATAGGACACGCACATTTTATAGAATTTCCGGACGCTGAGATGCTCCGCAGTCCAAGAATTCTTGGCCCTAGTGCTGACCACTAGATATTGCTGGAGAGAGTGGAGAATAAACGACATATTCTTCCACCTCTCCAAGGCCAGCCGCACCTTCCTTTTCTTTTGTCCATGAAGGGTGCTCTCAAGGAATAGATCTATTTCCTTGACAGGGATAACCCACCCAGAATCTGATGTTCCTTCTAGTGGGTCACCCCTGGGCTCCTCTTGGCTGAGGGCTTTTACTCCATCCTCCCCGGCTGGAGTCAGTTTCCTCAGCTTTATTCTCAGGGACCCCCTCTTAGATGATACAGAAAGAGTCCCTTTAGCACCCTTCAAGGTAAATAATGGACCCTTGGATTGCTGCTGCACCCCTGTAGCTTCAGGAGTGCATTTAGGGGTAGCTGGCTGGACAGCAGTGGCTGGCATGGCTTCCTTAATGGAAGCCTTGGAGGCTTTATATGCCTCCTCTGCCAGTTCCACCGCTGCTTGCTCAGCTTGGATGGCACCGATGTTAGGGTCAGTGGACGGCTGAGGAGGGTAGACAGGCTCTCCCATGATGTTAACAGGAAAACCTGTTTTATCACCCTCCCCCATTTCCACTTCCTCTTGTGCCACATCCCCCCTGACAGACAAATCCATGGGGTCCTGAATGGGGGTCATGCCTATATTCCCTCCCTCCAGTAGTGACTCAGCCTGGGGCTCTAACAAAGCCTGAGGTACGTCACTAGAGGGTGACACTGGAGGAGGAGACTGACTGGTGCCCTTGAAGCTCAGCACCTCAGGGACACTGACTACCCATTCAGCAGGGGCTTTATTGGGACCCCCCTCAAAGGCCAGAGGCAGAACCTGATCTTTCTTGTCTACCCCTGCCTCACTTGGGAGACCCTCTTGCCCCTGCTTTTCCTCCAGACCCCTTTCCACATTAACCCCTATAGGGTCTGGAGAGAGAGATGTGTGGTCTGGCAGCGGCTGGCTGAGCTTAATAACCGGGCCAGACAATGTCACCGGATGAGGAGGAGATGTTTTGTTCCTCTTCTTGCTTTTAGAGGGAGGTGCTCCACTATAGAGCACTTCCCACTTATCAGCAACCTCCCTGTTGGTTTTATGCTTCCTCTTCCTGGGGACGTCACTCCTGGAAGAGGAGCTGCCACTAGCTGCCTCCCCTGCAGAGGGCTTATTATCCCTCTGCTTACACTGTGCCCCCACACTAACTGATGTAATTATGGTGGGGGCAGATTGGGACTTGGGAGATGCAGCTGTGACACTGGGAGGACCGGTGACATTCTTCCCCTTTTTCCCTGTGTCTGCAGTCTTGCTGGAGACCACAGACACAGATGGCTTTTTTTGGGGAAGAAGGGGGTTTGGAGGCCGTGGTGGTGGCTTGAGGAACGGCCTCCTTGCCTGAGCTCTGTGGGGGGGCTATGACCCTTGAGGTCCCCGCTGTTATGGGCTCAGCGGGGATGGGTGCTGTACTGACGGAGGTGCCATTTGCTGGGGCTGGGGCATGATGCTTTACATTAGGACAATTCCTACGTGTATGCCCCAACCCCTTGCAATGATAGCACTGCACCTCCGTAGTGCTGTAAAAAATCCTGTAGAGAACCCCCTCAAATGGAACCCCAAAAGACCCCTCTATGTTTTCTGCGCCCTGAGGCAGGGACATTTGTACCTGCCTCTTGAAAGAGAGCACATGACGAAGAGCTACCCCTGAGAGCACCCCAGGGGAATTTTAATAAATGGTGTTTTTACTTCCCCTAGGGTTAGCAGGTGGGGGCGCAGGAGGGAGTCTGGTAGGAAGGGGGGCACATTAGAGAGTGTTACTTTTGTGCCCAACCCTTCCAGGGGTTCTATTGGGACATATAATCCCCCCACTGTGATGCCTCTCTGTATAAGAATGTGAGCAGCAGCCAGAGTACGGGTAAAGAAAACTGCTTTCCCGTACATTTTGCTGGCTGCTACTATAACAGAGGGGCTGATGACATTAGCTGCAGCACGCAGATAGATATCAATGCTGTAGACCCCAGACATCTGACATTTAACCCCATGCTTCCTGGTGATCTGCCCCTCTGCCCCAGCGGTGGTATTACTGGGGCCAGCAGAAACCACCTGTGACCAGGTATTAGCCACAGGGGTAGGTCTGCTGGCAGAACCACCAGGAGCTGGGGCTGCCTTATCTGCCTGGGGTCTATGCTGTGCAGTGCTGCAGCTAGGATTTTCAGGGGCCATTATTCCCCCTTTTGATCCCTGAGGCTTCTTAATGGTCTTATCCCTCATGTTTAGACCCTTTTTTTTTTAGTTTATTTGTTTTATTTATTTTTATTTTTTGTTTTATGATTTTCTATTTTTTTCTTTTTTTTAAATATATAAGTGTGAAAAATAAACAAAAAGACAAAACTAAGGGAGAGAGAGAGATGATGTTTGGCAGTGGAAGGGTTAATGGCCTTTTACAAGGTGTTGCTAATTGCAACAACACAGAGATGCTTTTTAACACCTCTGTGTCTCTGTGTCAGATGTAAAAAAAGCCTTTTAAACAAAAACTTCAAATTGTTTTCCCCCCCACTGCCTACAAAGATGTTACTTGTCTTCTCTCCCACCAAAACATAAAACTCAACACCAAACAAACAAAACTTCAACAAAACCTAATAAACTTTTTAAAAGAAAAAGAGTCAAAGTAAAAAAGCTCCAGGAGTGAAAGTGCTAAGGGAGGGGTGTGGCAAAGTATCCAGGAGACAGCTCACTCTCCTGGGATAAAGAGCTGAGCCTGGCTCCCAGAAAACTAAAACTTAAATTAAACTAAGAAAAATACCACAAAAACTCCCAAAAATGAACAACACCTTGCACAAAGTGCTTATAAACAGAAAGGTGTTAAAATAAAACTTGTATTTGAGGAACTAAGACCCTAAAAAGCCTTTTGTTTAGAGCTCAAGCATGCACACAACCTCTTGGCACAGTACTTGTAAGCAGGACACACACTATGGGTAGCGGTCAAGCAAATGAACTTTGATTGACGGTCAGGCAAATGCACTTAGATTTAAGAAAATAAAAGTTTGGGTTTTTTAAATGTGGACTGTTGGTACCCCAACTAGACTGGATTGGTTGAACTTGGCATAGTGTATTTTAAAATGATGAGAAAAACATGTTCTGTAAACTAAATAAAAATCATTTTAGGAGGTTAAGAGAAAAAGAAACCGAATGGGGGGATACCGAGCAGAGCACACCATCTACAGCCCACTGGGAGACAAATTCATCCATTCCCCCAGTGGACAAAGCCAGGTGGTACTCTGCCCGGATACGGGAGTGCACCAGCACCCGGAACATGGCCTCAGATGACAAGGGAACCCCCCCTATCAAACACTGCTTCCTGGACTTATATATAGCCAATTTGGCTAATGCCAGGAGCAGGTTGACGAGGAGGTCCCTGGCCTTATTGCCCCGGGACACTGGGCGCCCAAAAATAAAAATGTGAGGGGAGAAATGCAGCCAGAACTGCAGGAGGAGGCCCCTCAAGAGTGACAAGAGGGGCTGCAGTCTGGCGCAACTAAAATAAATATGATACACGGACTCTCCCTTGCCACAGAATGGACAAGTGGAGGGAGAGTCCGTGAATTTAGCTAAGTACTCTCCCGTGCTCAGTGCACCATGGAGCACTCTCCAACTCAAGTCCCCGGTGGGTCGTGGAACAAAATCAGAATAAAGTTCCCTCCACCGGGGCCTCTTGCCCTCGTCAGCTGGTAGGACCCGCCTCCAGATGGTATCGGGACGGGTCACGAGGGCAAGGAAGTGCACTGTATGGAGCACGAGAGAATATAAGCTCTTCCTCGGCATGCCGCGAAAGTATGCCGAGGGTATGTCCCTCAACTTCGAGAGTTTGGGGACAGGAGGAGCCTGAGGGGAAACACGGGGCTTGTGTCCAATGCAAACAGCCGGAGCAGGGGTGTTGAAAGGTGCATGTGGCACTCCGGCCTGCAAAGCCCCGCGAAGGAAGGTGCGCGAGTCGGAGGAGATAGCATCCCTAATCTCCTGGAGCAAGCGCCCTGAGACTTTGGGCGTCACATATCCCAAACGGAGCGCAAGCTCCTGGGGTGACACCCAATCAGAACACCCGTATTCCAAGAGATCCCAGACTCGGGTCATCCGTGCATGACTAAGGCGGCGGATGATACTGGGGGACTGTAACATTGGAGCCCCCACTGCTGGATTAAATAGCAGGGGCTCCGTGAATATTTAATGCCCCAAAGGCACGCCCTGCCTGGTCACGGAGACCATGCTCCAGGCCTTGAGGGTTTCCTGGTAGTATGCCGGCAACACAGAGAGGTCTCTCCCAAACCCCTCGGGCCTGATCAGAAATGATTGCTGGTCATACCCCATTTTGCGCAACTGGCGATAAAAGCTGGATGCCAGTGCGCACCACTGCGGAGAGGGATCTGCATATAGGTATCTCTGCAGGTACTGAAGGCGGAAGGTGGACAACTGGGAGCACACACAAACTACTCCCTGTCCACCCTCCACCAAAGGCAGACTTGCCACCCCTGCAGAGACCCAATGCCTTCCCATCCAGAGGAAATCTAACAAATTCCTCTGGATATTGGTGACAAACTCGGGGGTCGGACTCAGACAAATCAGCCAGTGCCAGATCTGAGAAGCCACCAGCTGATTCACCACTAGAGTCCGCCCCCTAAGGGAAAGCATTTTTGCTAGACCCCTCCATCGTCCCAGACGAGAGAGGACACTGCCCTCTAACTCCCTCCAGTTGTCTGGGACGGAAGCGTCCGCAGCGGACAGGTAGACCCCCAGATATTTAATGACATCTGCCTCCCACGTGATGTCACGAAACGTGGGAGGCAAAGAGTCTACCTGTAAATTACCCTCTAAAAGGCCTGTGCATTTGGACCAGTTGATCTGAGCGGAGGAGGCAGCTGAATATACCTCCTGGCACTGTTTTGCCAGCTCAAGATCAACTGGATCCTGGGCCACGAGGAGCACATCGTCAGCATAAGCTGAAAGGACAATCTGCATGTCTGGATCTTTTAGCACCAGCCCTGTGAGCCTTTTCCTCAGTAGGCAGAGGAAAGGCTCAATGGCCAGTGCATATAACTGTCCAGACAAGGGACATCCTTGACGCACCCCTCGTCCAAATACCAAAGGTGCTGTTAGGGACCAATTGATTTTAAGTTAACACTCTGCAGAGGCGTACAGCGTTCTTATAAAGCCCACAAACTGTGGGCCAAAGCCGTACGCTTGCACCAGAAAGATACTATCAAAGATAGTCCGGCCCGCATAGGACTGGTCAGGGTGAACCAATTCTGCCAGCACAGACCCAAGTCTAAGCGAGATGGCTTTAGCTACAATCTTGTAGTCCATGCTGAGCAGAGAGACCGGTCGCCAGTTCTTAATAAGCCGGAGATCCCCCTTTTTGGGCAGCAGGGCAAGTACTGCCCTGCGACAAGACAGGGGCATCTCCCCGGTCTCCAGGGCTTCCCCAAGGACCAGATGGAAATCAGGTCCCAGAGTCTCCCAGAAAAATTGGAAAAACTCTACAGTCAGTCCGTCCAGTCCTGGAGACTTCTCACAGGACATGGCACGGAGGGCTTCAGAGAGCTCTTGAAAAGATAGTGGTATATCAAGCCACTCTCTTACACCCTCACTGACTGTGGGGAGCCCCTCCCATAGCACCCTGCAGGCGTCTGGAGAAATGGGATCCGGAGAGTAAAGATCTTTATAAAAGTTCCGGGCTCTATCCCGGATACTCTCCGGATCTGTAAGGGGGGCACCGTCTTCATCTAGAAGACAGGTGATGTGCCTACTGTTACCCCCCTTTTTCTCCAGTGAGTAGAAGAGGCGCGAGCTGCGGTCTAGATCTTTGAGAAAACCTAAGCGGCTGCGCACGTATGCCCCCTTGGCCTGGTGTCGTTCCAGGTCACAGAGGACACCCTTCCTCTCTACATACTCGCTCTGCAGGGATTGGTGAAGTGAACAGCCTCTGCTCCAGATGGAGTACCTCCCCCCGGAGTGACTCCAACTCAGCTTTGCGCTGCCCACTCGCACCCTTGGTATATTCCTGACACAGAAGTCGCAAATGAACCTTGCCCACGTCCCACCACAGTTTTAACGTGGCAAAGTCCCCCTTGCAACCTCTCCAGTCCGTCCAAAACTCCCGGATCAATGTCACGAGCCTCTGGTCCTTCAACAAAGCATTGTTGAAGTGCCAATAGGCGGCTCGTGGCGCTGTTGGCGTTAGCGCCACCGTCACAGATACACAGTTGTGGTCTGTGAACGGAGCCAGCCTAATGGCACAAGAACTGACTCGTGACATATAGTGACTAGATATTTATAGTCTGTCGATCCGGGAGTTGGACACCAGACCGGCTCTCACCCTGACGTAGGTGAAACCGTCTGATGCCCCTGGGTTCTGCTCTCGCTAGATGTCCTCCAGGGAGAAGCGGGCGATGATCTCCCGCAGGGCTGACGCAGAAGGCGGGTACGGCTCTGGACTATTCCGGTCCAGAGCTTTGAGGGTGCAGTTGAAATCACCCCCGAGTACCAAACACTCATCTGCGTCAACCGTCTCCAAAAACTGGGACAGTCTGGCGAGGAACCTCACTCTCTCGGGCCCTCCAGCAGGGGCATATATATTAACTAGGTTAATGATGCTACCCTGCTTTCGGACCCGGAGGTGGATTAGACGGCCTGGGATAACAGCTTTCACAAGCAGCAGCTCTGGTTGAAAAGACTCTGAGAACAGGGTCACCACTCCACATGACGCCGATGTGAAGTGGCTGAAGAAGACCCTGCCTCTCCACTCCAGTTGCCACGAGGCCTCAGCCTCTGGAGTGGTGTGAGTTTCCTGCAGGAAGCTCACAGAGTACCCTCCCTGATATAAATAGGAGAGTACCTGGAACCTGCGGAAACTGTCTTGACAGTCATTGGTATTTAGCGTGCTGATGTGCAAAGCCATTACTGCGTGTCAGGAATTGTGCGTTCCTCAGACCCTTGAGACTGCTGATAGGACACGCACATTTTATAGAATTTCCGGACGCGGAGATGCTCCGCAGTCCCAGAATTCTTGGCCCTAGTGCTGACCACTAGATATTGCTGGAGAGAGTGGGGAATAAACTACATATTCTTCCACCTCTCCAAGGCCAGCCGCACCTTCCTTTTCTTTTGTCCATGAAGGGTGCTCTCAAGGAATAGATCTATTTCCTTGACAGGGATAACCCACCCAGAATCTGATGTTCCTTCTAGTGGGTCACCCCTGGGCTCCTCTTGGCTGAGGGCTTTTACTCCATCCTCCCCGGCTGGAGTCAGTTTCCTCAGCTTTATTCTCAGGGACCCCCTCTTAGATGATACAGAAGGAGTCCCTTTAGCACCCTTCAAGGTAAATAATGGACCCTTGGATTGCTGCTGCACCCCTGTAGCTTCAGGAGTGCATTCAGGGGTAGCTGGCTGGACAGCAGTGGCTGGCATGGCTTCCTTAATGGAAGCCTTGGAGGCTTTATATGCCTCCTCTGCCAGTTCCACCGCTGCTTGCTCAGCTTGGATGGCACCGATGTTAGGGTCAGTGGACGGCTGAGGAGGGTAGACAGGCTCTCCCATGATGTTAACAGGAAAACCTGTTTTATCACCCTCCCCCATTTCCACTTCCCCTTGTGCCACATCCCCCCTGACAGACAAATCCATGGGGTCCTGAATGGGGGTCATGCCTATATTCCCCCCTCCAGTAGTGACTCGGCCTGGGGCTCTAACAAAGCCCGAGGTACGTCACTAGAGAGTGACACTGGAGGAGGAGACTGACTGGTGCCCTTGAAGCTCAGCACCTCAGGGACACTGACTACCCATTCAGCAGGGGCTTTGTTGGGACCCCCCTCAAAGGCCAGAGGCAGAACCTGATCTTTCTTGTCTACCCCTGCCTCACTTGGGAGACCCTCTTGCCCCTGCTTTTCCTCCAGACCCTTTTCCACATTAACCCCTATAGGGTCTGGAGAGAGAGATGTGTGGTCTGGCAGCGGCTGGCTGAGCTTAATAACCGGGCCAGACAATGTCACCGGATGAGGAGGAGATGTTTTGTTCCTCTTCTTGCTTTTAGAGGGAGGTGCTCCACTATAGAGCACTTCCCACTTATCAGCAACCTCCCTGTTGGTTTTATGCTTCCTCTTCCTGGGGACGTCACTCCTGGAAGAGGAGCTGCCACTAGCTGCCTCCCCTGCAGAGGGCTTATTATCCCTCTGCTTACACTGTGCCCCCACACTAACTGATGTAATTATGGTGGGGGCAGATTGGGACTTGGGAGATGCAGCTGTGACACTGGGAGGACCGGTGACATTCTTCCCCTTTTTCCCCGTGTCTGCAGTCTTGCTGGAAACCACAGACACAGATGGCTTTTTTGGGAAAGAAGGGGGTTTGGAGGCCGTGGTGGTGGCTTGAGGAACGGCCTCCTTGCCTGAGCTCTGTGGGGGGGCTATGACCCTTGCGGTCCCCGCTGTTATGGGCTCAGCGGGGACGGGCGCTGTACTGACGGAGGTGCCATTTGCTGGGGCTGGGGCATGATGCTTTTCATTAGGACAATTCCTACGTGTATGCCCCAACCCCTTGCAATGATAGCACTGCACCTCCGTAGTGCTGTAAAAAATCCTGTAGAGCACCCCCTCAAATGGAACCCCAAAAGACCCCTCAATGTTTTCTGCACCCTGAGGCAGGCACATTTGTACCTGCCTCTTGAAAGAGAGCACATGACGAAGTGCTCTCTCTCTGCACCCCAGGGGAATTTTAATAAATGGTGTTTTTACTTCCCCTAGGGTTAGCAGGTGGGGGCGCAGGAGGGAGTCTGGTAGGAAGGGGGGCACATTAGAGAGTGTTACTTTTGTGCCCAACCCTTCCAGGGGTTCTATTGGGACATATAATCCCCCCACTGTGATGCCTCTCTGTACAAGAATGTGAGCAGCAGCCAGCGTACGGGTAAAGAAAACTGCTTTCCCGTACATTTTGCTGGCTGCTACTATAACAGAGGGGCTGATGACGTTAGCTGCAGCACGCAGATAGATATCAATGCTGTAGACCCCAGACATCTGACATTTAACCCCATGCTTCCTAGTGATCTGCCCCTCAGCCCCAGCGGTGGTATTACTGGGGCCAGCAGAAACCACCTGTGACCAGGTATTAGCCACAGGGGTAGGTCTGCTGGCAGAACCACCAGGAGCTGGGGCTGCCTTATCTGCCTGGGGCCTATGCTGTGCAGTGCTGCAGCTAGGATTTTCAGGGGCCATTATTCCCTATTTTGACCCCTGAGGCTTCTTAGTGGTCTTATCCCTCATGTTTAGACCCTTTTTTTTTAGTTTATTTGTTTTAGTTATTTTTATTTTTTGTTTTATGATTTTTTACTGTTTTCTTTTTTTTTTAAATATAAAAATGGGAAAAAGAAACAAAAAGACAAAACTAAGGGAGACAAAACTAAGGGAGAGAGAGAGATGATGTTTGGCAGGGGAAGGGTTAATGGCCTGTTGCAAGGTTTTTGCTAATTGCAACAACACAGAGAACACAGAGGCTTTTTAACCCCTCTGTGTCTCTGTGTCAGATGATAAAAAAGCCTTTTAAACAAAACTTCTAATTGTTTCCCCCCCCCCTGCCTACAAAGATGTTACTTGTATTCTCTCCCCCAAAACATAAAACCCAACACCAAACAAACAAAACTTCAACAAAACCTAATAAACTTTTTAAAAGAAAAAAAAGTCAAAGTAACAAAGCTCCAAGAGTGAAGGTGTAGTGCTAAGGGAGGGGTGTGGCAAAGTATCCAGGAGACAGCTCACTGTCGGGGTTAATACGACATATTATTTTCTATATAATATAGAATACTGAATATTGAGTTCAGAATCAATTTATAGACACATATTCCTTTTTATAAAATAACATTTATTGAAAATATCAAAAATCAACTAGTCTAATGAAAAATGTAATATATCAAATCAAAATGCAAATATAACACAGTAATATATCAAAATCAAATGCAGATAAAACACAGTATAGCCAGTCAGATAAATAAAAGAAAATCAATACATCATATTGTAATACTTATTATTTATGATATTTTCTATGCAGTCCTAAAATTTCAATATAAAAGTGTACTTCATTCACATGAACAACAAAACCTGGGATAGCAATCCATAGAACAAAATGATAAATCAATTAATAAAATTCATTCTTAATAACGTTTTGGCATGTACTAACAATGTCTAATGATATTAAAATATATATGCAGCTATACAGGAATATATTGAAAATCATACAATAAGTAAAGTATTTTATAATATAATTGATAAGTTAGCTCAGTAAGTTAATTTGTCTGTATTGGTCAAAAAGAAAAAATGAGATATCTAATTTTGTATCAAAATTTATATCCGGAGTATAAATTTCAATGACAAAAGGAAATCTAAATAACTTTTTGATAAGAAATAAACCAAACAGAGAAATTATGGTAATGATTTTCAATTATATCATAAAATAAAATATCTCAATTTATACATTACCAATTATGACAAAATTCCACTGGAAAATTCCAAAGTTGTTTAGCTTTTCAACAAGATAGACTTTTATCTTCTTTCTCTCTTTCTCCTCTCTCCTGTTGTTGTTTTTGTTCCTAGATCCTGTTTCTATCCATAATTATACCTCTTGCTTATTTGCCTATCAGAATCCCAAATCAGTTAAAGTATCTATTAACCAATAAAATCTTTTCATGATGTCATCACTTCTTTAAATTTTATAAAGAATATATTTTTCTATAGAGATATTTATTCCTTTAACCATAAGATGGCGCTCTCAGACCTTTGAATTGTTATCCCTTTTAATTAGCTAATGACCCTTTGACCCTTTACCTATAAACAAGATGAAGTCATAAGAATGTTATCAACTAGACAGATTTACTATACTGTTTACTAGACTTAATGTCTATGAAGCGAATATTTCACATGTGAATATTTAAGGAGTGATTTTATTACCTAGACTTATGAGTTCAGTCAGATATTTATCTCTTATAGAACAATGGATTATTCAAATCATGGATAGTTCACTGGTGGGCAGCTGTAAAAACATATCTTTCACATAGATATTTTCAAGTAATAGAATTGCATGCATAGGTATATATATATAAATATAACAGCATATAAAATATTAATACAATGGATATAAAAATAGTGGTTAATAATTGGAATATCATATTATACTATAATATTCATATAAGATAGAACTTTATTCATACAGAAGTTCTGACATATCCCCCTCTCTGAAATAATATCGCTCTTTAATAAAGTAGGTGATATTATTACAGTTGTAAATATGAGAAGTCAGTGGTTCCCGGAAAAACAGATACTCAATCCTTGATATGCTGTACTTCCAATGTAAGTCAATTGAATGGGAAGTAACCTTGGAATGCAAATTGTAGTAACAATAGTCTCATTCACTACAGTTATTAAGTCATTTAGCTTGGAGTTCCGATTCTCTTTGCACCATCTTCAAGGAATCCCGAAGTTCCCTAGATTCCTTAATTAATGTTTCATATAATATAGAGTTTATTATTGACATAGTGGTACCTATAATAGCTCCAAGTATAATCATTATCGCAGCCCCAATAAGGAAACTGATAAATCGTTTAGGGCGTCGGCTGTTGGAACTGTAAGACTCAGGAATAAAAGTTTTCCTTAATTGTTCCAACATCTCCTTAACAGTAGCTTGTGATCGACCAATGTGTTCACGATACCACACTTTGGTTTCCTCCATCTGTATATTAGATATGTTAAATTGCCTTTCAATCATCATCTGTGGATCCACGCTCATGAAAATCTTTTGCAATGTCAATCTCCTTCCAGTGAGAATAAACCCTGGAGCCTCTTGGACAAGGATTCCTGAAGAAGGGCCTGGTTCCACAATAGGTTCCATTCGGACCTCTTGGCAGAGGATCAGCATCACCCATATCAGAGTTGTTTTTCTTTCTTTCATTTTCAATTACTAGGAAATAAAAACGAAAAGTTTTAATAGTGTATTCTATACAATGTAAAAATAGGATAACCTTATTAGACAGGGTATTCAAAGTCACATTATTCATCAGGAGTACCATCAATGATCCTTAATTGAGATCTTGGGTGACAACTTTTTTTTTGATTAATATGAACCCATCTTTCAAACATTTCACCATTTTTTGGAATTTGTATTTTATACACAACAGGTGAAATTTTGTCAATAATAGTATAAGGTCCTTTCCATGAAGGCAAAAACTTTTTCTCTTTCACTTGGTTTCGTTGAAAATTGTACAAATATATCTGATCTGTGATCTCGTACTCCTTTTTGGATGTCTTAAGATCATAATAAGTTTTAGTACTTACAGCAGATTTCTCTAAATTTCTTTGTGCAAAAGCAAATGCCTGCTGTAAGTGTTTCCTCAGATCCTCTATATATTGATGGGTTGTAGCAGCATTCACTAAATTATGGTCTTGGGTTCTGTAAATAAGGTGTTGTGGGAGTACCATACGTCTCCCCGTCATTAATTCAAATGGCGACATCTTTGTTGCCGTACTAGGTGTAGATCTTATAGCCATTAATACTAAAGGTAATTTTATATCCCAATCTTTACCTGATTCTTTCACAAATTTCTTTAAGATACTAACAATGGATTGGTTGTACCGTTCCACATTACCACTAGAAGCAGCACGATAAGAGATATGTAATTTTCTCTTAACCCCTAGGATTTTCCACATACGGTTCATTACTTCACTGGTAAAGTAATTTTCTACCCATTTGGTAAATATACATGTAACCGTTAACATATATTTATTACCCCTAGATGATGTTGTTACTGGGCCAATAAAATCTATTTGGATATCTGACCAGGGCATAGACATCCCTCTTTTCTGAAGAGGAGCTCTATGGGTAGGTGTATTAGGTTGATATTGGGGACATACCAAACATCCCTGACAGTATGTCTGGACATCTTTCAACATGTGCGGCCAATATGCGAAATCTCGCAGTATTTCATAGGTGATTTTATCCCCTCTGTGAGCTGATGTTGGGGCATCATGGGCATGTTGTAACATTAGACCTCTATATGAGGTAGGAACCACCCATTGCTGTATTCCATTCTTAGATGTACGAATAAGCAACCCATCTAAGATGCTAAATTGGGCTTTTGACTTCATTAAAATTCTCAGGTCTTCTTTACCTACAACATCTATCTCATTCAGAGGATATTTAGCTGGATCTTGTATATGGTTATAAAATATACCTATGATTGGATCCTCTTTCTGACTACTGATTAAATCAGAATTGGGAGTATCTTGGGACCATTGAGCTGTAGACAATTCTGTACTCTTTTGGATTTGTTGTCTTGTTATAGCCTGAATTTGAAATGGACCCAAAAGATGATCCACATCAACAAGCTCCCCATCTAGGGCACCTTGTTTTGCCAACTTATCAGCCAAATAATTTCCTTCTTTATCCTGTCCCATTATCTTTGAGTGGCCCTTTGTCTTCTTCCAATATATAGTCATTCCATTAGAGATTACCATCTCATCAATAGTATGTATTAACCTCCCATGTTTCACTGGTTTCTTCCGGGCATTTGTCATTTCATTATGTTTCCATACCTGTAAGTATTCTACGAAACTATTACGGACATATTCCGAATCAGTGATGATCACTAATTCCTTAAGATCATGCTCTATTGCAGTTTGGATAGCGCGATATACGGCTACCAATTCTGATATTTGACTAGTCTTAGATCCTATTTTATATCTTTCAGGTGGAATCGGGATATTATCTTTCCATACGTTTCCGATTCCTGCAACCAATTTGTTATCTGTTCCCTCCTTAATATGATATGCACATCCATCCACGTAGACTGTGGGTAGAGTATTACATAATACCTCTTCATATATCTTATGGGGAGATAATTTGTATTCCTTCATAAGGTCCACTTCGGACCAATTTTCTCTAAGAGGATCCTCGGCGGTACAATCATGTAAATCAGCTAACCCTTGGGCCACTGGATTCCTCTTATTCTGTGCATATCTAATTTCCAAAGGCCATCCTTGTAAGGATAAAGTCCATGCGGTTATACGGCTATTTGACAAATTACCGGCCCTAATTTTATCACTCTGAATGTATTGTAATGGTTGATGAGCGGTTTCTACTATAATTTTCTCACCTTGGATAAAATTTCGGAAATTCTGTAAGGCCCATACTGTGGCAAACAGAGCTTTCTCACAGTCATTAAATTTTACTTCTACAGGTGATAATGTTTTACTTGCATACGCAATAATTTTATTATGTTGGTCATATTTCTGATATAAAACAGCGCTCAAGCAAAAATCAGTATATCCAGTTTCTAAAAAGAATGGTTTACCCATTGTAGGATAAACTAGGCAAGGAGCTTGGCTGAGTTTTTGTTTTAATTCGTTTACGGCTTGATCTTGAATTTCCCCCCATTGCCATGGCTCTCCTTTCTTTAATAATCGAATGAGAGGCCTAGTTACCTCTGCATAGTTATCAATAAACTTACGAGAATAATTAGTGACACCTAGAAATGATCTTAATTCTTTTAAATTTGTAGGGGTTTTGGTTTTAAAAAGAGCTTCCACTTTCTTTTTCTGTGGATTTATACCTTCAGGAGTTATTTCATGGCCTAAAAAATTAACTTTAGTGCGGCACCATTGTGCCTTTTGAAGAGATAGTTTAACTCCTGCATTTTTCAATTGATCTAGAACATATCTGATTTCAAAAATATGTTTATCAAAATCGTTATTTTTAATCAAGATATCATCTACATATGTTAATGTCCCTCGCTCTTGAGCGTCAGGCATTGCCTTATGTAAAAATATAGCAAACTCATGCCCTGAATTTATAAAGCCAAATGGGGTTCTAGTCCATGTATATTGCTGTTTCCCAAAGGTGAAAGCCAGTTTATATTGGTCCTCTTCATTTACTTTAATGGTTCAATAACCTTGGGCACAATCAAGCGTAGTAAATAATTTAGATCCTTGTATTTGTGCTAAACATTGATCGATATATGGAACGGGCCATGCAGACATGTACACCCGTTTATTTAATTGTCTCAAATCAGCGCATAAACGCCAAGTTCCATTTGGTTTCAAGACACCTAGAATAGGGTTATTAAAAGAACTGTGCACCGGTCTAATAATTCCCCTAGACTCTAGGTTCTTGATAATATCTGCCAATGATTCATAAGAGGCAAGAGGGAGTCGATATTGTTTCACAAATACAGGTGGCATATTTGGGTCAGTTTTAATTTTAGTGACATGTAAATTTGTCAAACCACAATCATATGAATCTTTAGAGAACATATCTTGGTAATCAATTAATACTTGTCTTAGTTTTTGGCGTTCAATGTCATTAGAACATCCGCTAGCTAAGGCTATCTGTTCCTCAACTCTTTCTCTAAACCCAGGGAATACCTCAGGCTGACTAATCTCATAAGTCTCCTCCAATTGTGTAGACAAATCAGTAGTGATCATACTTACCTGCGTCTCAGTGTTCTGATACTTCTCATATTCTTGTTCATCAATTGTTTGGTTAAAAACAAGTTCGTTATCCATAATATCACAGTTACTTTCAGTGAAACTAAAGGGATAAATAGACTGGACAGTAAATAATCCCTCAGGTTGTGTGTCAAAACACTGATCCATAATCTGGTCATCATTTACATAATTCTCTGGTATCAAACCAATAACAATATTTATAAACTCAGAAGTAAAATACTCAGAATCTATAGCCATACCTATTAGGGATCCCTTCTCCAAACGTATTGGATGGGATGCTGTGTTATTTACCAGAATAATGAATGATACCTGTGTTATAGTAATTAGAGGTGTATGAGTGAGGGTGAGGCCTTTTTGTTGCATCTGATGACTAAGATTTACAAAGGCATCAATACCTTTAATCTTTTGACCCCTTTTTACCTGTAAAGGGAGAGGAAATTGTGCCACCCCCTCTGGTACTGTAACACTTTGGTCCATTTGCACGGTTACTGCATAAGGCATTTGTTGTGCAGATTTCAATGCTTCTGAGTCATTTAGGAATTCTAAGGGCTTATCCTGTAGTCTGGACCAAATAACATTATTGATTAAATCAATTTGGGATGCAAAGCGATGTAATAGATCATTTCCAATATAGATTGGATATTGGGAATCCTGAATAACTAAGAATAAGTGCATAATCCTTTTACCCCCAATGAAAAGAGGTAATAAACATTTTGCCATAATAGCATGAGTTGAAGTTTCATGATCTATTTTACATACCCATTGATCATCGGGTTGTGTATTTCGGATTAAATTAATATTCTTTATTTGTTTTAATAAGCTCTCATTAACATAGCTATGCTCATGTTTTAGAGCTAGTTTTGCTTGTTGAGAATTTCTCATACCTGGAATATCAACAGGAATAAATAAACCTTCATCATTGGTTTCTATTTCCACTAGAAATCTAGAGTGTTTACTTATGTTTAAAGGCTTAGAGTCGTTCTTATTTAAAGAGATAGTTAATACATTTCCCTCTATTTGAATATTTTTAATATGCGCCTGATCAATTTGGATCACATTTTCATTATTTATTTGTTCTCCATTAATGTCTTTACATTTAAGTACTGTCATTTCAGGCATTCGATTATTTTGGAAGTGAATCTCTACTGATTCCTCCTTTTTCTCAAAAACATGACAGTTCCTTTGCATATGAGGTTGTTTAACCTGATCATAATTGATGGGAAATTTAACTTGTGACCATATCACACCATCAATAAAATCAATTACTGGACTAAATCTTCTAAGTAAATCAGTCCCAATTATAATTTTGTAACTAGGAATATCCACTATAATAAATGGATGTTTCATTTGTTTATTTCCTATTCTGATATCTAACCACACATGGCCTACAGTATTAACTTTAATACCATCAAAATTTCTAACAGTTCCCACGAATGGTTTCAAAATAGTTTTCTTTTTGGTTTTACTCTCAATTTCCTCATAGGTCTCTTTGGAAATTACAGTGACTTGGGAACCTGTATCAATTAATGCTTTATGATTTAAGGTTTCAACATTCTGTATACCAATGGAAACATAATATCGGTTCTGTATTTCCTCCATTTCACATAAGAAATGTGTATGTCTTAACATCTCTAACTTCTTCCATTGTTTATTTTTATTTGAGAAGTCAGATTGTGGAGTATGATCTATCCAATTTATAACTATTTCTGTAGGATTATCAGCAATTTCCTGATTAACATTTGTTTCACTTTCAATAAACTGAACAGGTAATAAATCATCTGTCATGACATTGCAATGCTCTTCTATTTCAACTATTAATCCTTTACCGGTAGACTCTGGTTCAATCTGTGTTACCTCATGTGAGCTTAAAGGTTCAACACCCCTTCCTTGCTGAATAGGAATTTCTGAAGGGAAAGGGAATATATTATCAACATTCTTTTTAGGACATATTTTTATATTTTTATTTGAATCAGGGGATTCACAAGTATCACTTCTGTTTGTGTTATTGATCATTAATCTATTTTCACAATTAGTATTTAGTCATTGGCTTTGGCTTTGAGAATTTTGACCATTTTGGGTAGGATCATTTCTCACTGACTGAGTAGTAAATCCTGCCATAAATGCAGCCATCTGTTGTGTCAAAAGTTTAACCTGCTCTTCTAAATTAGATGATGGTTTAGAATCTTGGTTTTGGCTATATCTTTTAACCCTTTGATTCTCTGAATAATTTGAAGTGTTAGGCATTGGAGGGGTTAATCTTCCTTCTGCACTAGGAGATTTTGTTCTCCAGACATAATTTTTAATAGGATTGTTTCCTCTGTAATTTGGACTAACATAAAAAGAATCATTATTTGTATTTTGAGATTTTTCACTTGCAATTTTTACTGGCCTAAATGATAACTGTGCCTGACTTGATTTGTTCGAATTTTTAACCACATCTGCGTAAGATTTTGTACCTGTCTCATACTGTAAATTAGGTTTAACAGAAATTTCTGCCACAGTTTGATTATTAAATTTTTCCCTTCGCTTATAATTATTCCCATCATCAAGCTGAATCTCATATATTTTAGTACATTCATTTACCAACCAACTTAAAGGCTTGGCGTCATCAAAATCACGCGCCATATTTCTCTGAATGTACAAAGGTAGTGCATGGAAGTAAATTCTCTTAAATTCAGGAGATTCTGGGTCTGTCTTTTTCGCAGTCTGTCTATAAGCGTGTTTTAAGGTGATTAAAAATTCTTTTGGACTTTCGTCAGGCTTACATTTTAGATTATGAACTGCTTTCATAGCAGCCTGTGGGTTTCTATACTCAGAAAAGTATTTTCTCACCTCAGATTTATATATCTCCCAATCATTTATATCGCTGTCATGGAGAGAGGTGAAAAATGAGGTATAAGAGCTATCAAATGACCAAGGGAGGTATGATATTTTATCATTAGCCCCCCTTATCCCTAGTTCAACCATCACCCTTTCTAGTGAATCAAGGTGGTCTTCTATGGACAATTTTGAATTTTTGGTGTAAGGTTTAATTAATTTTCTTATAGCCTGGGCTTTCTCATGGAAAGATAGTCTTTTATTTGATCGTATATCTTCATCACTGTCAGTCTCATTTTTAGAGCTATGTAAGATTTTTATAGGTGATCGTTTATGTTTATTCCTTGAAGGTACTATTTCTAATTCTTCCTCAGAATCACTAAAATCCTTCATCACAATCTTGCTTGAGGCGTAATCTTGAGCCCTATTTAAATCCATTTTTAGATTTTCAACATCTTGTTGGTATTGTTTAATCTCATTCTTAGCTATAGTCAGTAATTTTTGGATCTTTTTATTCTCTACAAGTATCTCAGCCTCATGAATTTTCTTGTCAGTTAATTCTTGAGTTAAAATTTCAATCTTTTGTTGCAATTTCTTCTGTTCTATTTTTAAATCCTGACAAGCCTGAACATACTTTTGTGCTAGTTTATCAGCATATTCAGCTTTCTCATTTAAGTATTCACATTTCTCAGACAATTCCTCAAATTGAACTAATTTTTGACTTTCCTCACCGGTATCTCTTGCATGCTCAGCTACCAATTTATTTATTTCTGCCTGTAATTCATCGCATTTCTCTAAATATTTACCATTTAAATTTTGGGCTGCGTTAAATGTCTCTGTCGTTTCAACAACTGTTTTCCTTAATTCTTGAATTTTGATAAACTGCTGCTCTGCTAGCTGTGTTTTTTCTCCATGTAAATCTCTCAGAGTTTGACAAGTAATAGCAATGTCTTGGATCTGATTATTTAAATCTTTTATGGTAATTTCTTTTTGGGAATTTTGATATTTCCAGCTTCTGGCTAATTCCATCCAAACAGTAGATAACCTAGCTAAATGCTTCTTTCTTTCTGATTTAATTTGAATTGCATTTATAGTGCTCATCATGGTTGTTAACAAAATTTTATCTTTGAACCAATCATCAATTGTATCACCATCAATTTCAGGATGTATTTTAGCCAAATATTCTGACAACTGTTCCCTGTATTCACAAACAGGATATACATTTGAAACTAAAGTTTTAACTAACAACTCTATTCCCTGTTTACCATGACCAATTATGTCATCTAAAGATAATGCTCCTACTGTTTCAGAACCAAAAACACCTTCAGCCATTTTATTTTATTTTCAACAAATGTTATTCAATAAAAAGTTTTAAATCAATTAAATAATTGACCACGTGTCTATAAAGATATATATCTCACTGGGGCCTCCAAATATGTCGGGGTTAATACGACATATTATTTTCTATATAATATAGAATACTGAATATTGAGTTCAGAATCAATTTATAGACACATATTCCTTTTTATAAAATAACATTTATTGAAAATATCAAAAATCAACTAGTCTAATGAAAAATGTAATATATCAAATCAAAATGCAAATATAACACAGTAATATATCAAAATCAAATGCAGATAAAGCACAGTATAGCCAGTCAGATAAATAAAAGAAAATCAATACATCATATTGTAATACTTATTATTTATGATATTTTCTATGCAGTCCTAAAATTTCAATATAAAAGTGTACTTCATTCACATGAACAACAAAACCTGGGATAGCAATCCTTAGAACAAAATGATAAATCAATTAATAAAATTCATTCTTAATAACGTTTTGGCATGTACTAACAATGTCTAATGATATTAAAATATATATGCAGCTATACAGGAATATATTGAAAATCATACAATAAGTAAAGTATTTTATAATATAATTGATAAGTTAGCTCAGTAAGTTAATTTGTCTGTATTGGTCAAAAAGAAAAAATGAGATATCTAATTTTGTATCAAAATTTATATCCGGAGTATAAATTTCAATGACAAAAGGAAATCTAAATAACTTTTTGATAAGAAATAAACCAAACAGAGAAATTATGGTAATGATTTTCAATTATATCATAAAATAAAATATCTCAATTTATACATTACCAATTATGACAAAATTCCACTGGAAAATTCCAAAGTTGTTTAGCTTTTCAACAAGATAGACTTTTATCTTCTTTCTCTCTTTCTCCTCTCTCCTGTTGTTGTTTTTGTTCCTAGATCCTGTTTCTATCCATAATTATACCTCTTGCTTATTTGCCTATCAGAATCCCAAATCAGTTAAAGTATCTATTAACCAATAAAATCTTTTCATGATGTCATCACTTCTTTAAATTTTATAAAGAATATATTTTTCTATAGAGATATTTATTCCTTTAACCATAAGATGGCGCTCTCAGACCTTTGAATTGTTATCCCTTTTAATTAGCTAATGACCCTTTGACCCTTTACCTATAAACAAGATGAAGTCATAAGAATGTTATCAACTAGACAGATTTACTATACTGTTTACTAGACTTAATGTCTATGAAGCGAATATTTCACATGTGAATATTTAAGGAGTGATTTTATTACCTAGACTTATGAGTTCAGTCAGATATTTATCTCTTATAGAACAATGGATTATTCAAATCATGGATAGTTCACTGGTGGGCAGCTGTGAAAACATATCTTTCACATAGATATTTTCAAGTAATAGAATTGCATGCATAGGTATATATATATAAATATAACAGCATATAAAATATTAATACAATGGATATAAAAATAGTGGTTAATAATTGGAATATCATATTATACTATAAAAATTCATATAAGATAGAACTTTATTCATACAGAAGTTCTGACATCACTCTCCTGGGATAGAGACTTGAGCCTGACTCCCAGAAAACTAAAACTTAAATTAAACTAAGAAAAATACCACAAAAACTCCCAAAAATGAACAACACCGTGCACAAAGTGCTTATAAACAGAAAGGTGTTAAAATAAAACTTGTATTTGAGGGACTAAGACCCTAAAAAGCCTTTTGTTTAGAGCTCAAGCATGCACACAACCTCTTGGCACAGTACTTGTAAGCAGGACACACACTATGGGTAGCGGTCAAGCAAATGAACTTTGATTGACGGTCAGGCAAATGCACTTAGATTTAAGAAAATAAAAGTTTGTTTTTTTTAAATGTGGACTGTTGGTACCCCAACTAGACTGGATTGGTTGAACTTGGCATAGTACTTGTGAGCAGGACACACACTATGGGTAGCGGTCAAGCAAATTAACTTTGATTGACGGTTATGCAAATGCACTTAGATTTAAGAAAATAAAAGTTTTTTTTTTTTTAAAGTAGACAACTAGTAAACAATATTATATTGTATGCGTTGTGCACACACAGTATAAGCTGTGAGCCTGACACACACACTTACAAGCAGGGGCTAGCAGGGAGACAGGCAAATGAAGTTAGATTACACAGAAAAAAAACGGGAAAAAAATGATGTTATAGCCCTAAAAAGGGCTTTTTGGGGTGCTGTGTTTACAGCAGAGATCTGATGAGTCCTTCAGCACTGCACTGGACACTGAATAAACTTGCCTAGCTATGGTTTTCCCTATTGATGCAGTATCACCTACACTCTACCTCCTCTCAGTAAGACTGCAAGTTAGTTCTGATTTCAAAATGGCTGCTGTCCATGAGGTTGAAGGGTGTGGAAGGGAGTGTATGCTGCTGATTGGCTGGAATGTGTCTGCTGACTGTGACATGCAGGGTCAAAGTTTTCTCAATGATAAAGTATTGGGGGCGGGTCGAATCTCGCATATGTTCGCTGTTCGCCACGAACGCGAACATGCTATGTTCGCCGGGAACAATCCGCCAGCGAACTATTCACGACATCTCTAGTTAGAGAGACACAGGGGGGTAGAGAGATATCGGCGTATAACACGCACACATCATTTGCCCCCTATTTTCAGGGAGAAAAAGTGCGTGTTATACGCTGATAAATACGGTATTTGCTATACACATAGATTAAAAACACACATAGGGACATATATATATTAGGACACCCCCCAATCCCTCACACCCCTCCCCCATTAATTATTTTTACACATAGTACATACGCATGTGTTTTTCCACACACACCTATTCCAGGAATACTTGGTTTTCTTTATCCCTCTTTTGATTTGTAGGTGCACTATTTTTGGATGCCTTATATTATATTACTAGCATATTTACACTTAAGATTTACACATATTTACATATTACACATATTTGCAAGACACATAGGTTAAATAAGACACATAGAGACATACATAGAGTTAGATAGTTACACACACACACCCCGTCCCAAACCTCACAACGCATTCCCCAACAATGATAAATCACACATAGAACATACACTTTTTTCCCACACCTATATCACAGTTAAACTTTTTCTGATTTATCCCTATTCTATTTTATTTTGGAGATGGAGAGAGGACGGAGGAGTTGGGAGAGGAGGAGAGGATAGTGGAGGAGGAGCGGCAGGAGGACATCTGGAGTGGGGAGGAGAAGGTTAGGAGTGAAGAGGGCAGAGAGGAGGAGGAGGGAGAGAGAGAGGAGGAGGAGGGAGAGAGAGAGGAGGAGGAGGGAGAAGAGGATAGTGTAGTGGCGGGTGGATGGGGGCCCCTAGCATCAGGCAAACATAGAGGAGGGACAGAGGGGAAGGCACCTTTTTCTGGGGGGTGGGTAAGTTGGGGAAGGGACAGGCCTCAGAGACAGGTCAGGGAGGCCAGGGTCCCCAAACACAGTTGAGAGGGCAAGGGGCCAGGGCACACAATTATTTCCCAAGGAGACACTGGTCCTTCTAGCCGCATCCATGCCCGACCCATCATCCTCATAGGGAAGAGAGAGGTGAAGCCTGGGCCTAAGGCATAGGCTTGGGAGGAGGTAGCAGCAGTTGTGGAAAATAAGTGCAAAGTGCCTAGGAGCGTAGGGTCTGTAAAACACTGTTACGTGGATATCAGGGCCAAGGTGAGGAGGAAGATGGCCAGAGAAGAAGAAGAATGACCTATAAGGAGTGGCAGAGGGTCACAAGGGACCTCCTAAGATCACCGTCCGCTGCTGAAGCTTCAGCCCGGTGGCCCAGCAGGACCAAACAGCCATGTCAGGTGAATATGACATACACCAACGTGCCACCACATGTGCATCACACACACTACATATGTACATGATGACCAACAAGGACACTGACATGTCAGCTCCATGGAATTAACAATGGATAGATGGATGCATCATTAAATGAAGCATTCCTGGGCACAACAAAAGTAATCAAGCAATAGAGAGTCCATGTAGGAGATAAGTATAAGGAATTACAAGGGTTGTGTTGAAATGTAATGGTGTAGTGTGCCTGTAATAGCTTTCAGCATGTTGCAGCATTCCTTTTCAGATTTGCACATGCATGACCATTACAACCGATGTAGAAATAAAATATTTTATTTTCCAATATTTCATATGTGGGACTTGTTGTGCATGTCATTGTAATGCCTTTCATTGCTTTCCCCATGTTTTAAAGTGTATTGGTATCTTTATATTGTCATTTACTTTTTTCAAATCTGGTGGATAAACCCTTCCTGAGTCCTATTTGGTACCCGTGAGTTTTGGGCCTCCATTTTGCGTTTGCTAGCTTTTTTGCAGCAACGTTGTTGAGCGATTTTGTCAATTGAATAGTTATTTGCAATTTGCGCAATCCAAGGTTTTGCATCCTGGACAGATCAAAGGCTTCAGAGTGGTGTTAGCTCAGAGTTGTACGCCCGTCATTTCCGCATGGCCGAAAATCAGAACCCGATCTGAGCTCGCAAAAAGACACCAATTGAATAGCAACATTGCCTGCGATTTCCACTTGCGACCTCGGATTTCAAGAACGGAGCAATTGAATAAGGCTACATATAAGCTGTCATCCTGACTGCCGTTTATGTACAGCACCCTGTTATGTTATTATAAAAGTAATTGAGGAATAGAGATGTCGCGAATAGTTCGCCGGCGGACTGTTCCCGGCGAAAATAGCATGTTCGCGTTCGCGGCGAACTACGAACATATGCGATATTTGACCCGCCCCCAATACTTTATCATTGAGCAAACTTTGACCCTGCATGTCACAGTCAGCAGACACATTCCAGCCAATCAGAAGTATACACTCCCTTCCACACCCTTCTACCTCATGGACAGCAGCCATTTTGGAATCATAACTAACTTTCAGTCTTGCATAAGGAGAGTGTAGGTGATACTGCATCAATAGGGAAAACCATAGCTAGGCAAGTTTATTCAGTGTCCAGTGCAGTGCTGAAGGACTCTTGTGCATTATTATTATTTTTATTACTACTATATAATGTGTAGATGTACCAGCTGGGCATGCTCTTGTGCATTATTATTATTATTATTAGTAAAATACTACTACTAATAATAATAATAATGCACAAGAGCATGCCCAGCCAGTACATCTACACATTATATAGTAATAATAATAATAATAATAATAATAATGCACAAGAGCATGCCCAGCCGGTACATCTACACATTATATACTAATAATAATAATAATAATAATAATAATAATGCACAAGAGCATGCCCAGCCGGTACATCTACACATTATATAGTAATAATAATAAGAATAATAATAAAGCAGAAGACCTCCCCTGTGTCTCCCCCCCCACTCCCTCCCATGTGTCTCTCTCCCCCCCTCTCCCCTGTGTCTCCCCCCCACTCCCTCCCATGTGTCTCTCCCCCCCCTCTCCCCTGTGTCTCTACCACCCTTGCCTGTGTCTCTTCCCCCTCTCCCTTTCCCAGTGTTTCTTTCCCCCCTCTCCTGTGTCTTTTCCCCCTTCCCTCTTCCCTGTGTCACTCCCCCCTCCCCTGTGTCTCTACCCCCCTCTCCCTTCCCGTGTTTCTTTCCCCCCTCCCCTGTGTCTTTCCCCCCTTCCCTCTCCCCTGTGTCTCTCCCCCCTCATCTGTGGCTCTTCCCCCTTCTCCCCTGTGTCTCTACCCCCTCTCCCCTGTGTCTCTACCCCCTCTCCCTTCCCCTGTGTTTCTTCCCCCCTCCTCTGTGTTTTTACCCCCTTTCCTCTCCCCGGTGTCTCCTCACCACTCCCTCCCATTAGTATCTTCCCCCCATTCCCCTGTGTCTCTACCCCCCACTCTCTCCTGTGTCTCTCCCCCCTCCCATGTGTCTCTTCCCCTCACCTCTCTCTTACCCTGTTTCTCTTCCCCCTCTGCCCTGTGTCTTCCTCCCCCTCTCCACTGTGTCTTCCTCCCCCTCTTCCCTCTCCTGTGTCTTCCTCTCCTTCTCCCCTGTGTTTCCTCCCCCTCTCCCCTCCCCTGTTAGCTATTATACGCATACATACATACGATAAGAAATCTGGGGGGTGGGGGGTTACACGTTACCCCCCCCCCAGTTCCAACACCCATGTGTACTGTATAATATTGTATTGCATTATGTTATATTATATCACTAGCGACTTGCCTGGCACAAATGACGGGGCAATAAAGTTTGAAGCCATGGCAATGCTGTTTGCCACACAATGTGATGCTTTTTGTACTCTGAGGACCTTCGGCGCTCATTGTGAGCCTCTTCCCTCGTGTCCTTCATGTTTCGTGCTTTGCAACGATCAATCTTCGGTGCTCATCGCAAAGACAGATATATAAGTACAGTGTTAAATATATAATTTTTTCTGTGCAGTGTAAATTAAAAAATGTATTCAGGTCTCAGAGCATAATAAAGTGATTTAGATTTGTAACTGCTTTGAGAGTGCTATCGCTGGCAGCCAATGAGCAGTAATCCAGATATATAACTGTAGAGTAAAAAGTAAAACATTTTAGTGTAGTGTAAAGTCTACATTTTTATTTTCCATTACTAATTAATACTTATTAAATGAATGCACGATAATAACTATTGTGAATGAACAAATGTATTAGGAAGTGCGAAGCGTTAATGTATGTAAAGTAACCGCAGTGTAAAATATGCTATTAAGCGTATTTTTTTTATATATATATTTTTTTAATAATAATGAATTAATTAATTACTAAAATACTTTACCTATTTGTAATTAATATATCCAGTGATCAATAACCTGAAGAGCTAACAATCAGTTTTGATTTTCCTGCAGCTTACAGTGTACATTTGGACTGTTGGTGACCCGAGGTGTAAGTGTCATCAATTTGCGCAGTGCACGAGGGGAAACCGCTTGTATAGTCGTGTTGTAAAATGGCGGCGATTGTGTATGTGTTACGTGGCTCGCCAGCAGTTTCCATTATTTCTAATAGTGTATTTTGTACCTCGTCTGTTCCTAGGTAAAAGTCGTACATGGCTGGCGATGTTTTGCACGGTTTGGGGTCGTGTAGCCTTGTTTTCATTTTTTCCGGACGCCATTTTTTTTGTCGCTTAGCCGATTTACAAGTGCAAACTGGGGAAGACGTTACAGATATCACATATATAGTTGTGAGCAGCCGGGTTGTTGCTAACGCTGCGGGCTTGCGAAGCGAGGGCCAGAGTTGCTGGCAAGGAGCGCCGAAAGCTCCCACGTCGGCTGCAATGAGCCGCAGGCGGGACTTACACCGTCAAATTTACGGACTTACCATCCAAAAATACGGGACTTAGAAAAAAAAACATTACGAGCTCACAAAAATACGACCTTAACGCCCGAACCGCACGCACTTAAAAACATTAAAAACACAATAAATACACACAACAAACACATAAGAAGCTTACCCACAGCAAGGCGGGCACCGAGGACCTCTGCAAGTGAAGTTACACCTCCATTTAAGTCCAAATTCATGAGTTTAGACACCCGAAAATCACCTGAGAGAAAAAATGGCTCTTGAAAAAAAGAAAACGAGGCTACAGGACCCTAAACACGCAAAACACATACGGATTTTCCTAAAAAGCCGTACGAGGTAAAGATACACTATTAACAAGGGTGCTAAATCATCCACACCCGCTTACCACATACACATTCCCCGACATTTTACAACACTAACTTACACAATGCAGAAGTACCCAGCTACCCTAACGGCTTCCCCTCGCGCACGCAGCCTAATACACTACACACTGCACACATTGCTGACACTTACACAGCAGCTCCACAGCACTGAAAACCTACATTGTATGCTGCAGGAACATGAAAACAGATTGTCAGCTCTTCAGCACAATGCTTCCTACATAAATTACTTACAAATAGGTAAAGTATATTCATTTAGTAATTATTTCATTAGCATACAAAAATACATATACACAAAAAAAACATTATCACATTAAACATAAAAGCCATTCACTGAGCGCCTCACAACGAGCGCCAACGCTGCTCATAGCACACAAAGCCTTGCAATAAGCGCAAAAAAAAATCACCGCCGACCAAAGAATAACAGCAAAAGCGCCTATCAGAAAAAAAATACAACCAACAGCCTCGCAATGAGCGCCGAAGGATCTCCGACCGCCAACAAAATGAATGTCTCGTCCAAACCATTACCTGCCTTACAATCTTATTGCCGCCATTCTTTGACGGGCAAGTCGCTAGTAAATATATAAAGATCAAGATAATAAAAGTATCAGGAAATGTAACACAAAGATGCACGCGCGTCTGAATAATACGACAAATACGGATTTTTGTCATAAATGATATGATCGCAGTATTGGGTCATAAACCCTAAACACTGGAATCTGTTACATACAATTTACTGATGATGTCATTAATGGGCTTCAAGGGGGGGGGGGGATCTCTTTTCATACTTGTTGAGCGGTGCAAATCCAACATACGCAGAGCGGAAACACCACATCTGTGGAACACACAAAGGGGTTCACTCTGGGAGAAAAAAACAAACAAATATGAAATATTTAATAATCATAATTTGATGTTACCAACTGATAAGGAAACGAAACTGAGGTTATTATATCTAATAGTAGCAAGCCTGGGAGTACTGGGAGTAATAATACTGCAGCAGGAGGTCAGGACTAATGTCACCTATAGACCCCCAGACAGATAAAGGTCAGTACTAATGTCCCTCTATAGACCCCCAATCAGATAAAGGTCAGTACTAATGTCCCTCTATAGACCCCCAATCAGATAAAGGTCATTACTAATGTCCCTCTATAGACACCCAGTCAGATAAAGGTCAGTATTAATGTCACCTATAGACCCCCAGTCATATAAAGGTTAGTACTAATGTCACTCTATAGACACCCAGTCATATAAAGGTCAGTACTAATGTCCCTCTATAGACACCCAGTCAGATAAAGGTCATTACTAATGTCCCTCTATAGACACCCAGTCAGATAAAGTTCAGTACTAATGTCCCTCTAAAGACCCCCAGTCATATAAAGGTCATTACTAATGTCCCTCTATAGACACCCAGTCAGATAAAGGTCAGTACTAATGTCACCTATAGACCCCCAGTCATATAAAGGTTAGTACTAATGTCACTCTATAGACACCCAGTCAGATAAAGGTCAGTACTAATGTCCCTCTATAGACACCCAGTCAGATAAAGGTCATTACTAATGTCCCTCTATAGACACCCAGTCAGATAAAGGTTAGTACTAATGTCCCTCTATAGACCCCCAGTCATATAAAGGTCAGTACTAATGTCACTCTATAGACCCACAGTCAGATAAAGTTTTGAAATGTTTCTTGGATAGCATTGGGGCTAAAGGAGGTTTGGCCATCAGGTAGTCTAAAGATACCGTATATTATGTCCTCTCTTGGGGGGTAAAGACACTAATAATTCCTCCAATAAAATTCTGTTTTTTTATGTGGGTTATCTGTTATCTGTTAAAAAGAGAGGTGCAGAGACTGTGGGGGCTGTTAGCCTCCTTGTCACCGTGTGGCCGTTTAGAATCCCTGCTGCTGCATGTTTCAGCTTTATTAAGGTGTAATTGTACAGCGTTTGACTCAAGTAGCTGCCTGTGCTGGGTCAGTTTGGCTTAATTGCTGGGCCCTTTTCCTGCCAAGATGGCGACCGTCAGTCCATGGGCCTCTATGTCCCCTTCACTACCTTTGTCCCCGCTTGTGTGCTTATTTGGGATGGCCCCCCTTTATATCTCCGACCCGTAGCCTTCTCAGGTCCCCCCCTCAATCTCTGAGTGAGGGTATGCGGGCTGGGGCGTTGAATCAGGCCTACCTTCTTCTCTGCTCGCTGCAAGATCAACAATACCTAATTTTTCAGGCATGTGTACATGCCTAATTTTTCTGGCCTCTGGTGCTGCACTGTGGCTTCAACAACCAAACACAAAAAAAGGCACATAACAGGGATTAAACTGATAGGAGTAGTACTACTTAACACACCACTCATATCTGGTGTAACAGTAGTGTACATTTAAAACAAAAAACATTTTTTCTACTGTAATAGATTGCATAGCAGTTAGTTGTCTGCAAGCGTGTGTGTCAGACCTACAGCGTCTACTCTGCCAACTTCTGCAAGTGCACAGTGCCACTCATATCTGTTGTCACAGTAGCTTGGACGCATAGTACCAATCTGTCAAAACCGGTAATGATGAATGAGGTCTAGAGTAGCCTGGTTTCCCTGTGGGTTTTAAAATTTGCCTGCCCATTGAAGTCTATGGCGCTTCGCCGATGTTCGTCGGTTCGCGAACATTTGCGGCGGTTCGCGTTCGCGGTTCGCGAACTGAAAATGTTATGTTCGCGACATCACTATTGAGGAAGTCTTTTCAGTCAGCCCTGATAAACAAAAGCAACATGCTAGTATCAGCCCAAGCTGCCCCCAGACAGTGAGACACACATCGAGCAGCAATATATTAACATGGAATCAGATCCATAATTATCAGCAAACATGAGTATGGATCAACTAGATGATGATGCAGCAGATTTTAAACAGGATCCAGTCTCACCTTCTAACGTGATCTGTGATCAGAGACAGTCACATGGTTGCTCCACCATCACAACCGTGGCCCTGGATACTTCTCTGCATGGTGATGTGTTCATGTGCCTAAGTAGTGGCTGTCACAGCTTTACTCAGCTTTGTACTTGAGGATCCTAGAGGTGCCCAGCTTTCCTAAATCTCAGCATGCCAAAAGCCCTCACCAATAACTTGGATCAAACAATGCAGCTGGCTGTGCTGACTGTTACTATGTCTTTCACCATGGGAGTACCATATCCAAAACAATTTCCTTGTTATACTATTCATGCTGGTACTTTCACTAATATCCTATCTTGGATCCTGCAAACAGGGAATTGGGTAAACAGTGCTGATATTGACTGAATAGACTGCTTTTACTTTGGATCCAATGGACAGCTGTTTTGGCTCACATATGTCTGAATTCCACTGTTTATCTCTCAGTTGTTCCTATTATTATTGTTAATATTGTGATCACTATTTTATAAGGTTATCTGCATCAAGCTCTTATTGGAAATGTATTATTGTTAGTCTTTCAATCTACTCTCTATACTGTTATTATCATAGCACTGAATAAAAGTTTTGAGGCACCCGTTCTTTTTATATTTCACTTGCATTTAGGGGTCATTGCTGCTTCTTGCTAGTATACTTTTCCATTATAAGCACTATTAACATTCTCTATCTGATTTATACAGTTAGGGAAAAAAGGATTTGATCCCCAGCTGATTTTGTACGTTTTTTTCCACTGACAAAGAAAAAATCAGTCTATAATTTTAATGGTAGGTGTATTTTAAAAGTAAGAGACAGAACAATAAAATAAAAAATCCAGAAAAAGGCATGTCAAAAAAGTTATAAATTGATTTACAGGTCAATGAGTGAATTCAGTTTTACTTGGGGGCAAAACCCTTGTTTGCAATCACAGAGGTGAGACGTTTCTTGCAGTTGGCTCCCAGGTTTGCAAACATCTCAGGAGGGATTTTGTCCCACTCCTCTTTGCAGGACCTCTCCAAGTCATTAAGGTTTCGAGGCTGATGTTTGGCAACTCGAACCTTCAGCTGCCTCCACAGATTTTCTATGGGATGAGGGTCCCGAGACTGGCTAGGCCACTCCAGGACCTTAATGTACTTTTTCTTAAGTCACTCCTTTGTTGCCTTAGCTATGTGTTTTCGGTCATTGTCATACTGGAATACCCATCCACAACCCATTTTCAATGACCTGGCTGAGGGAAGGAGGTCTCAGCCAAGATTTGATGGTAGATGGCCCCTATCCAGCATCCCATTGATGCAGTGCAGTTGTCCTGTCCCCTTAGCAGAAAAACACCCCAAAGCATAATGTTTCCACCTCCATGTTTAATAATGGGGATGGTGTTCTTGGGGTCATAGGCAGCATTCCTCCTCCTCCAAACACGGTGAGTTGAGTTGACGCCAAGGAACAAAATTTTGGCCTCATCTGACCACAACACTTTTACGTAGTTCTCCTCTGAATCATTCAGATGTTCATTGGCAATCTTCAGACGGTCCTGTACATGTGCTTTCTTGAGCAGGGGGACTTTGCGGGCACGCACATTGGGCTCCATTTGCGTGTTACGGGCTTGCTCATGAGTGACTTTGTTGCAATTTAATAGCATGATTGGAAATGTAGAGGTTACGGGATTGACAGATCAAAGAATTTACAGTTTCAAGGTTCAACTTATCACAAATGGTAGGCTATTTTGGCCCTCCGGTGTCTTAACCTGCAAGTCCTCTGCGGGCTTTGTTTTATGGTGCTAATATAATAGCCGTTACACATGAAATTGGAGTTACGGTCTACATTTTAAAACGTAGACCAAAGTTAATGTGGCTATAGATTTGCAGCACTGTATGGCTTCTTTGCTACTTTTCTTTATTTTGCACTCACCCAGTTCATCTCTCACTGGGAGAGTAATTGGTTGAAAATTATTTATTTTCATAATAGGTTGAAAGTTATGTTTTTCAACCCAGACTGCAAATTTGCTAGACCGTCTACCTTCTTAATGATTAACTTTCAGAAATACAGCTCTAGTGCTTATGTAACCACCTCCATTCTTTTGTTAACCCATGAGAATCCTTTAGTGTTAGCTGTCTTTGGGCTTATGCTGGCTTGCTTCCAGAATGCTTTGGGGACCTGAAATTGCTGAAAGTAATCCTTAAGTTTTAGTTGATAAAGAGGTGATACTACTAGCTACTGAGTATTATAAATGTAATCTTTTATTTGTCTGTCTTCATAAAGAGTAATTTGCTTTGATAGCCACTCTGATACCTTCCCTATACATATGCCTCTAAAGAGAAAGTGCTCACACAGTTAGGACAGATAAACCCTTTTAACATTTTGCTATCATAATGTTCTCTTCAAGCAGTTTAGTTAGAAACTAGGATTGGCTATAATTTTCATGTGAAACCGCCCTCCCATATACATTTTTTTATTTTTATTACCTGACTTCTTCTACAATGTTCCTAATCTCCACATTCCATTCTCTCCTTTCCTTCTCTTTTTTTTCCCTTTTTCTTTATTTATCCCCAAAAAATGAAAAACCTGAAAGCACAGGAGCTTGACTACACAAAATCTAATGGACATTTTAGTAAATACTATTGTGCTATATTGTGCAATAATTATATTTCTTTACTGTGCCTTTATTGTAAGATTTAGTTTCACTGGTGCAACTGCTGTATTATCCAGTTTTTTTCAATAAAATTGAAAATCAAAAAATACATATGAAACATAATTTTTTTACAACAGACAAATATACATATACGGTTATTTCAGTTTATCGTTATATTATTTTTGGGATTGTGATGGAGAATGCTTAGAGGAGAGGGAAAAGTGGGGAGGAGAAGAGGATGAGAGGAGAGGAGGAGAGAGAGGTGGCCCTTTGGAGTGGTGGTGAGGGGTGTGGAGGTGAGGATGGTGGGATAGTCAAAGGCTCTCCATGCACAGGGTCAAAGGGGGAGGGGTCTGAACCCAGGGGCTTGGTTGTTTCAGAGGAGGGACAGACCTCAGGTCAGAGGGGAGAGGATAGGATCCCAATCCACAGTCAGGAAGGCCAGAAGCTGGGGGCAAACACAGTGCCAGAACTACAGACAAGGGGAGATGATGGTCCTCCTCCGTGCCATGCATGATCACCCCCTTATCCTTGCAGAGGAAAGGAAGTTGGGCCCGGGCCCAAGGCCCAGGTCCGGAAGGAGATAGCAGTTGCAGTTACAGCAGTAAGCTTGACAGAAAGGGATGTGAGTTCTGTTAAGCATTGCTTCAATGACTGCTGGGCAAGTTGAGGAGAATGATGGCAGAGGAAGAGAGAGTAGTGAGAGCACCAAGTGGTGGCCCCCAAGTGTCTATCAAGTTCAACAAGTGGGAGCGGGTGCTCAAAGAGATGTAGAGTCCAATGCCTGTCGCTGGAGCTCCAGGCCTGGTGGCCCCAGAGGATCCAGCCTCCTTGTCAGGTTAATATCAGATACACCAACATGCTACCACATGTGCATCATTCACAAATAGAAAACCCAACACCACCAATGACCCTGACATATCAGCTCCAGGATTTACCAAGGGATAGATGGATTGTTCATGCGTCATTAAGTCCATTAAGCTAACAAATCACTTTTATTAGTGGGCAGAACATGAGTAATCATCCACTAGAGAGTCTTGTATGGGTGTCTCCACTGCACCATATGCACACACAGTCTCTCAAGGGATGGATGTGGAGTGGAGTTTACTAGCCTATCAAGTAAACACCTCTCAACAGCATGTTAACAACTATTGTTGAAATACGGTCACTGACTGGTTAGTATGACACACTGCCCAACAAGTTCTAAAGACTAAGTGTATGCATAAAAAGAACGCTGCAGGAATCAAGATATCATTATGAGCCAAAAAAAATCAAGCTCATAATCCAAACAATTGATCACATCTAGCAAATGATATTTTAGAAATGTAGTGAAACATCCTGGTTCAAGACAACAAAGGATAATTCAATATTACTAACACATATACCATTTTCTCTAATTTTCAGCTAGCAGGAAATCTGCATCCACTAGTGTGCCAGAGGCGGGCCGGATGTGCAGGATTATGGCCCTGCCCAACAGGAACTGTCGCAGGAGGAGGAGGCAATGAGAGGTTCAGAGGGCCTGTGATATGAGAAGGAGGATGAACAGTTCATATGGTCAATGAGGGCACCTGCTAAACCTTCTGCCACACTTGTGGCATCTGACCCCACTGGCCCTTTCCTCCAACAAATTGACTTATCACCCTGGCCCTACTACTGGACAGACAACAGGATGTAGGGGCTGCACATATTTTTTGATCTTCTCAACAGCACTCCTCAGTGACAATCTATTGGTACAAATGTTAAGATATTTTAATAGTTACTATGTAACTATGTAGCCTGGCTACAGAGTATAGGATCATGGTCTGTGTGAAGGTGATATATTGAACGCCGATGGGTACATCTCATCACATTACGTTACATTTTCCATTAACTGAAGGTCACTGAGGAATGCTGCTGAGAAGAGATGATGCAGTCCCTATATGTTTAAAGCAATTTTTTTGGCAAAATTCAGGTTGATGAAGGCATCTTCTTCATCTGCAAGCATTGTTAAAAATATCAAGTAATTGAAATATATTCTATCATTGACATCCCCTCCTAAAAACGTAGCTCTCACGATATTAATTAAATCATATATATAGTTTTATAATACATGATTGTTATTAGCATAAATTTAGACCAATACAGCTATGGTGGGGTACTTGCAAAGTCCCACAATGGCATGTTAATCAAAGCCAGCACCTGTATACCAGATGTATGTGATATCAATGTGGCTAAACAATTGTGGTGAAACAATGGTGGCTAAACAGTGATAGCACTCTTGGACCACTGACTTTGGTCACAGCTAAACATTCATTGTGATATGACACATCATTATTAATGTTCATGGCTAGTGATTTATCATGACACCTACCTAATGGTTAGCAATGCTTGCAGATGAAGACCAGGTAAGTTGGTATATTGTTACAGTTATGGTGTTTAGCACTGTACTGTACATGCATTTTTAAAAAATGTTTTATCCTCTTCTGCCTTTTTTAGGTTTTGACCAACTTTTTTTCATATTTCTGTTGTAGATGTAATAACAACTTCAAGTAACATCACTTACAGAAGGGCAAAAAACTTGAAGGATTTACTAGTCCACAGCCATTATGATAAAAAACAAAAAAAAAAAAATTGGCTAGAACAAATACAACAAGGATGTTCATCATGTGGAAAATGTAAATCCTGTGCTCACATTTTAACCACTAAAACTTTCACAAATGCAACAGATACAAAGACCTATACAATAAAACATAAAATAAATTTTCTAACAGAAGGAGTAATTTATCAAATAGTCAGCAAATGTAAAAAAAGTACATAGGAAAATCAGGCAGACAGCTCCGACGAAAAATAATGGAGCAAATACATGACGTATTGAAAAATGCTGAAACCTCTGTTGTTAGACATGTCAGAATTCAACATAATAATAATCTGAACTGTCTAAAAGTTATTGGCATAAATCATATCCCTTTCTCAATAGGAAAAGGTGACAATGATTGGAAATAACTATGTAAAGAAGCAAAGTGGATATTTTGGTTAGATACTAAGGGCCTCATTCTATTAACGGCCGTAGAAGATGTGTGGCCGCAAGGACCGGCAGAAAGCTACGTCCGTATTCTACTCCCTTGCGGCCGAGTGCTCTGGCCGGCTTCCGGCCGGTGCCCTGTTATCCCTTGCGGCCGCCCGCGCCGCAGTGAAAGCCTTTGATCTTATGGAGCCGCAAGAGTTTCGGCCGCAAGAAAGCCAAGATCGCTATTCAAATGCTACGCAAACCCTTCCGTCAAGGCCGTAATTAGCTAAAACCGAGCCGCAGCTTACTTACACCAAAAAGGTCCCGCAAGGCTCTTACTTACAAATTGGGGCACCAATTAAGCACATAAAAAAACCATCCTGTACTTTGATGAGATGTGAAAGTGATTGGAGGTGTTAGAATTCATAGCACAATATTCCTCAACAGTCAAGTCTGAAAATCATTTTTATTGTAATTCACGTTCAATTTCCAGGTCCAGAGTACCACGGGCTTGGAGCACATCAGATCCGTCAAGTCCGTAAATGGGTAAAATAGACCCACAGGTCGCAAAGGGCTTACTTATAAACTATAGCACTAATTAAGCAAATAAAAAAGCAATCCTGTACTCTTATTAAAAGTGAAACTGATGTTTGGTCTTAGAATTAATAGCTCAACATTCCCCTACTCTCAAATCTGCAAATAAAGAAATTTAATTTCATGTTCAATCTTCGTGTTCTATCTATCATACAAGCCCTCACGGGTTTGAGTAACGAGCTACGGGCTTGGAAGACAATCACCCTCCAAGCCCGCACGGGCTTTAATAACGAGCTACGGGCTTGGAGGACATTCACCCTTCAAGTCCGCACGGGCTTGAATAACGAGCTACGGGCTTGGTCATTGAAGGCCGTGGTACTTGGACGGATTGTAATCCTAAAAATCAAAGATTATAATTTGGCGATGTGCAAGCTTGAGAATGTTTTGCTATTAATTCTCATGTTTCCCATCATTTACAGTGCTTTGCAGTGCTGGATTGAATATATATTGGCTTCTACAATGCTTTGAGTTTGCAGCCTTCAACCTCTCGAACCCGTACGGGTTTTAACAACGACAAGCCCGCGGGACTTGGGACGGAAAATAAACAGGAAATGAAATTTGGGTGATGTGCAAGCTTTAGAGGGGAAATGAGATTTGGGCAATGTGCAAGCTTGAGAGGGTGTTGCTATTAATCTTCGTGTCCCCCAATATGTTGCCTATCATTTACAGTGCTTTACAGTGCTATTTTGAATGTATATTTGCATTTACAGTTTTCCGACTTTGCGGCCTTGAAACACAATTTACGGGCGCGCTGGAAACACTTGCAGAAAATTTCTTAATTTGTATCTGGCCGTAAGAGGGACCTCCTTGTGGCACCATCCATTTGAATAGCAGCGTAGCCGTAGCGCTACACAGGGCTGTAAGATGGCCCTAAGAGTCTTATGGCCTTAATGAAGAATTCACTTATACCTCATTCATAACATAGTAACCTTGGATTAGCAACACATAGTGTTCATTAATGAAGAATATTTATAAGTAAACACCTAAAAAGCAAGATAACAAAGTAGGAGTCCAGAAGTGCATTTTTTTTTAAAGGAATTTATTTCAAAAAAATTCATTAGTAAAACCACCATAGGTATAAAGCATATCTCTATAGCATAAATAATTTAAAACACATATTCCTATAGTATAAATAATTTTGAAAAGCACTTGATAAAAAGTAAAGAAGAAAATAGATAAATTATTTAAAATGATCCTAATTCCATAATACATAAATGGTATTTAAAAAACGTTAAATAAGTGAATATGATTTATAATCTTATGTTAAGATAATATATATCAAGATATAAATAATTCATGTAAAAAAGTGAATAACAAATGTGATCCTTTTTTAATTTGCGAGCTAGATCTAGGGGTCTAATAGAATATAGATTTTCTGTAACTTAAAATTAGTTAGCGCTCATAATATTTGAGCTTTGCTAAAACCAGTGGAGTTCTAAGGCAAATGTTGTGGCTTTGGCTAGCCCGTAATGATTCTGGACGGATAATTTGTATTCTGATTGTGAGTAGCTAATAGAATATGTAGCAATTTTAAGGGCAGTTTTTAAGTGTGTATACATTTACGAATTGGCCAATAGGGCCCACAATTACTAAGTAAATGCAAGAACAATTATAATCCAATTTAGCTTGTGACTGATCCAACTAGTTTAGCTGCATATAATGTATTAGGTATAAAATGACATTGTTTATATATATTACCTGTTGTACATGGTAAAAAAGCAAAATACAATAAACTAAATTTCTTAAGAAATGATGGGAATGAAATGTTTACTAATAGATGAATTTAGCATGGTTTTTCTAAATTACTCATTTATTTACTTTAAGATTAGAGGAGGAATGTAAAAATAATGAAGATTTGTTTGGAGGGAAGCATGTAATTATTACTTAACACATACTGTACATTGACAATTCCTTTTTCATAGTTTAATAACAATGCTGTTTGTTGCATTTACACATTCTTGATAGCCAACGATACTTGGTAGCCAACAATCTTTGTTGAAAAGAGAAAATATACTTTTGTTTTATCTATGGACTTATGCCTGTGTTTTTACAGAACTTACAGAATGTTGTAGCAAAAACCATACCCACAAACCACGTTTTACTCCGAAACCCAGTCATGATACCAAAAAATAGAATCCTTAGATCATTTTCTTATTATCAGATTGTTTTTATACAAAACGTGGGTCAGCAACAAAAAACATCCAAAATGGCTGCTGCTGACTGACTGACTGAACACAAACATAAGCATAGCTTTTTATATTTGCCTACATAAAGAACATGGTATAAACCATTACACCCTCTATAAAAAATGACACATCCCAGCAACAGCCAATAAGATATTATTTATATTATGAAATCCAATAAGTAGTTAGACATGTAGTTTGCATGTGTCAAGCATGCCCGGTACGTCTGCGTAAAAAAAAACCTACTTGCTATCTCTGTGCATAGGTCAAGTATGACATCCTTGAGCTATGGCATTGTGTATTACCGAAATACATATTGTTTAGGCTAAATAGTTGATTGTCTCCTGAGGACAATTTATTATGGGAAGAAGGACTTGTTTGCAGTTATAGAATAAAAAACAATTAATTTAACTAAAAGCATAGTTAACTGTTTCATACCTCACGGCCTATAATGAAAAAAAAAATACTGGTTCAGGGCTAAATTTCACAAGTGCTACAAGAAGTGATGAATGAGATTTTATATATATATATATATATATATATATATATATATACACACACTAAAATGTAAGGATATTTGCATGTCTCTACAACAAGGACCTTCAAATGTGTTGGTTTATTTGTATAAGTATGTAGGTTATTTAGGAAAAAGTTGTTTTATATTTTCTTTTGCCTTTAAATATTAAAAAAATGCATCAATAAAGACTAGTTGAATATTTTTTTACACTGCAACTAAACAGAATAAAGTTACTTAATAAAAAGTTTATCATACCAAAACTGAGAAAAACACTGTTAAAGAGTAGCTGAATTTGCAGCCCAGGATGGGGCAACTTAAAACTGGAAAAACACAGGAAATTGAGAAGGTAAGGTAGCATGCAACTTTAACGTCCCTCCCTTTGCATGCAAAGGTTTTTTGATAACATAATTGATGGCATCAACTGTGACATTAGGTGACATCAATCATGACAGCACATATGATGTAAATGACATCACTCATGACATCATCCATGACATTACCAATGAAATCACTTAATGCATTTATAATTGTATACTTAGTTAAATTGTTAACTTTTGTATATTTCAAATTTCTACAAATGAAGGTGATTTAAAAATACATGGCTAAAAACATTTCTTAAACTTATCAGTATTAGATATTAAAATTGTATGTTAAAATATCTTCAACAGGCTGTGGAACTTGCATTTATCTTGAAAAGACTATGAAGTAGGGTCTTGAGAAGAGGGCTGTGAATCACTGCTCTATAGTTAGAAGGTTAACAGCTTGTTGATTTTTTTTCTACATTTTTCGAGATACAACAAAAATTACTACAACTTTTAGTCATTGCTTATGTATAAGTTATGAGTTTACCATCATAAGGTTTTTATTACATAGACACTTAAATTGATGTGCAATTTAAATGAAAGCATAATGTTTTTGGTATAGATGATACCTTTTAATGATTCATACATTTAGCCATTTATATAAAAAAATTCATATCATCATATTGATTGATATTCTTCTATGGCTAACACATTACCATACCTTAAAAACAAAAAGGGTGTAGGGTAGAGAAGCGCAAAAGCACAATGGTGTAGCATATCAAGGAATAAGTTATTAACATAAAACAAAATCCAATGCACTCACATGTAAACAATCAAAAACACGTATTGAGCTTTGACACACCCATGTGGATCGGTCCTCTAGACGTTCTCCTTGCAGGGTTATGTCTCTCCAAATATGGATAAGAGTAACGTTGGAGATACCTCCTTGGGGAATATGTACCTCACATGGGGATGGGGAACATGGTAAATAATCTACTATAGGGAGTACTACACAGGAAAATCAGACTACTATAATGCTGATAATATGGTCCTCAGATGGTATAGAATCACGCTTCTGGGGTGGGCTATCCCCACTGCAATAAACTTACCTCTGTATGTAGACAAAACCAGAAATCAGTGTGTCTAAAGTAGTTATCGCCCCAGTAGAAAAAAATAAAAAGAGAAAATATATAAAAAATATATATAAACTAGCAACTTGCTCATCAAAAATTACAGCAATACAATTTTAAGCCTAGCAATGCTGTTTGCCACACAACCTGAGCACCTTGGGTGCTCATCGTGAGCCCCACATTGAGCGCCAGGGGCGCTCATGGCGTGGCTTACAATGAGTGCCTTCGGAGCTCATTGCAAGCCTCTCCCCCCGTCTACTTTACGGGCCTTGTGATGAGCGCCTCAAAAATAACGGCAATAAAATTTAAAGCCTGGCAATGGGGTTTGCCACACATTGCGAGCCCCCCTCCCCCTCTAACCTGCATGCCTCGCGATGAGAGCATTTGGCTCTCATCGCAGGCCTCGCAATGAGTGCCTTTAGTGCTCATAGCGATCCCACCCTCTTCTTCTTCCCGTGTCTCTTTCCTCCCCTCCTCCTGTATCTCTTCCCCCCTTCCCCTGTGTCTCTTCCCCCCCTCCTGTGTGTCTCTTCCCACCTTTCACCCCTCTCCCTCCCCTTTGTCTCTTTCCCCCCTCTCCTTCCCCTGTGTCTCTCCCCCTCTCCCTCCCATTTGTCTCTTTCCCCCCTCTCCTTCCCTTGTGTCTATTACTCCCCTCTCCCTCCCCTGTGTCTCTTCCCCCATGTCATTACCCCCCTCTTCCTCCCCTGTGTCTCTTCCCCCCTCTCCCTCCCCTGTGTCTCTCCCCCTCTCGTGTCTCTTTGCCACCTCTCCTTCCCTTGTGTCTATTACTCCCCTCTCCCTCCCCTGTGTCTCTTCCCCCATGTCATTACCCCCCTCTCCCTCCCTTGTGTCTCTTCCCTTCTCTCCCTCCCCTGTGTATCTTTCCCCCTCCTCTCACTCCCCTGTGTCTCTCCCTCCCGTGTCTCTTGCTTCCGTGTCTCTCCCTCCCTCATTCCTCCCATGTCTCTCATCATCCGGGCGCGGCCACGGCTGCACGCTCGTGTGCGCGCCCCCCATGCAATGCTCATACGCGGCAGATATCGTGCAATGTGCATGCGCAGCACAGTGCCGAGGAAGATGCGATTGTCAAACTGCAATTTGTCGCAAGCGTGATGACAAATCGCAGTTTGACAATTATAATATGTGATAAAATAGGGTCACAATACTACCCTAATAAAAAATAAGCAGATAAAATACTGTAACAAGTAAAACCAAAAGTGTTTCAGCCTGCAAAGGCCTTTCTCAATGGTATAATTATAAGATAATCCAAAAATCCTCACCCTGTGTGTTTATAAAAAGTGCCTAATAAGGGTAACTCACCACTCCCTTGTTAATTGCAGATATTTGCGCCAAACAGAGGGCACATGAGTACTTCTGGTTCCTGTTAGTGAAAACAGGATATCCGGTTTTGCGCAGTGGCTTGTGGGAATTGTAGTTCAGAATAGCTAACAATGGAAGAACATTACTATTGTAGCAGTTCTCAGCTCTGGATTGGCAGAGCTTTAGGATGTAAGTATATATTTAAACTATAGGGAAACCCATGTGTAAAGAAATGCTTTAAATAAGGGGTTGGGGGAAATTACCATACCTTGCTTAAGATAAAATATTTTAATGTTTATTTATAACATTTCTGCCGGGACTGGGGAGCTTCAGTTCATTGAGGGAATCATGAATGCCAACATGTACTGTGACATACTGAAGCAGCGCATGATCCCCTCCCTTCGGAGACTGGACCACAGGGCAGTATTGATACATGATAACGACCCCAAACACACCTCGACCACTGCCTTGCTAAAGAAGCTGAAGGTAAAGGTGATGGACTGGCAAAGCATGTCTCCAGACCTAAACCCTATTGAGCATCTGTGGGGCATCCTCAAATGGAAGGTGGGGGAATGCAAGACCTCCAACATCCACCAGCTCAGTGATATATATATACTAGCGAATTGCCCGTCAAAAAATGACGGCAATGAAAGTGTAAGTGAGCTAAGGGTGTTTGGTGTATATAATGTGGCTGATGTAGCGTCGTTCGTTTTCTATGTCGTGCGAGTTTTTCGTAATAATATTTTTCTATGTTGTGCAAGTTTTTCGGAATATGCGTAGCTGTTTGGTGGGCGTTTTCTAAATATCCGTAGGTGTTTGGTGGTGTTTTGCGTGTTTATGGTATTGTTTTTCGTGTTTAGGGACGTTTAGCCTCATTTTCGTTTTGTTCGGCGGCCATTTTTTCTCTTGCTTAGGTGATTTGCGGGTCTCTAAACTCCGAAATTTGTGGTTAAATGAAGGTGTAACTTCACTTGCAGAGGTCCTCGCCCCCCTCCCTGCTGTGAGTAACCTTTTTATGTGTTTGTTGTTTGCATTTGTTGTGTTTGTAATGTTTTTGGTGTTGCGCGGTTGCGTCCTTGTTTTCTAATCTGGTAGGTGTTTTTCGGCAAATCCGTAGGTGTTTGGTGGTGTTTTGCGTCTTTAGACTGCTGTAGCCTCGTTTTCGTTTTTTGCGGCGGCCATTTTTTCTCTCGCTTAATGAATTTTTTAGTGTCCAAACTGCTTTAATTTTAATTAAATTGAGGTGTAACTTTGGTTTTCGAGGTCCTGGATGCTCTCTGTTGCTGTAGGTAAGCTTTTTATGTATTTGTTGTGTGTATTTGTTGTATTTTTGATGTTTTGATGTGCGCGTTTTTGCAAGGTCGTAATGGGTGGTAACGTGTCTCGTATTTTGACGTAAAGTTTGCGAGGGTCGCAGATGCTGGCACTTACCTGCACACCATTTGTGCCTCCATTGCTGTGGCTCAGGTGCTGGTATGCCTCCACTGCACTCTTTCTGCTCTTTCTGTGCAGCTCCCCCTCCTTGCCTTCTGTCCCTGCTCTTGTCTCACCCTTAATTCTCCCCTGTTTCCCCCTTGTCCCTATCCTGTCTGTTTGCTTCCCCCTAGCTTCCTCTTCCTGCCTGTGCCACCTATCTCTCCCTGTCATTTTCTCTGCTCCTCCTGGCTTCCCTTTCTTCCTCTTTTTCCCTTACCTTCTGCTCCTCTTCACCTTTCACGCTTCCCTGCTGGTTTCTTCTGCTGTCTTATGGCCTTCTCTGGCAGGATCATGGCTGCAGAGACTCCAGCCTCACCCTGAAGCATCCCATTGTCTAGCAATGCTCAAATCTCACCCTTTCCTGATTTCCAAAGCTTCAACACCAAATTCAAAATTTTAAATACCCACTTCTGCAGTTTTTTAGTCCTACTTCTTAATACTATCTCCAATTTCACTTTTCATTAACTACATCACATTCCCTTATCACGTTCTTTAATTTCTTATACAAAGTTGCACCAATCACTACTCCTATCTAACTCACTTCTTAAAGAGACAGTACACTATCATAAACCTTACTCTCTTCACACCATTTCACTATAGGTATTAACTGTTATCTTAACCTCTTAATTCTTACTCCTTAGAATTAAAGGAACAGCACCCCAACTACGGATCTCCCTGTATCTCCCATTTACAAGGTTCTACACTTTTTTTGCCTCTGTCTTCAAGCCAGATCATTATCACACTTGTCCACCTTCTGCCACCTTCCTATCAATACTTAATTCACAATTAAAGTGTCACTAATCACTACTCCTATCTATCTGACTTCATAAAGATACAGTACACTATTATAGTAATTTTCTCCTTTCACACCACATTACCCATTCCACTGTCACTGTCAGTATTAAACACCATCTTAACCTCTTAATGCTTACTCCTTAGAATTAAAGGAACAGTACCCCATCTACGGATCTCCCTGTATCTCCCATTTACAATGTTCTACACTTTTTCTGCCTCTGTCCTCAAGCCACATCATCATCCCACTTGTCCTCCTTCAGACACATTCACTATCATTACTTAATTCACAGGTAAAGTGTCACTAATCACAACTCCTATCTAACACTTCTTAAAGAGACAGTACACAATTATAGTCATTTTCTCCATTCACACCTATTACCTATTCCACTGTCACTAATCTAGTATTATCTGCCGTCATAACCTCTTAATCCTTACTATCCAGATTTAAAGATATGGGACCCCAAATACGAATTTCCCTGTTTCTCTCATTTCCAAGATTTATTCTGTCTCTGTCCTCAAACCAGATCATAAACACAATTGTCCACCTTTAGCCACATTCACTATCATTGCTTAATTCACATTAAAGTGTCACTAACCTCTACTCCCATCTAACTCACTTCTGAAGCTGGATCATCACTACACTCGTCCACTTTCAGCTATATTCACTTTCATTACTTAATTCACTGCTAGTATCCCTTAATTTCCACATTCACTCCCTTATTTCTTTATCTACGGATCTCACTGTCCTATTAACTATTACTATACATTCGCACACCATATATCGACTTAGACACTCCATAATTGCAATTTCCTCATGCTTGCTCAAAGCTTGTCATTTAACCTTCATGCACATTTTAAGACCTTCCTTCGAATCATGTACTCTATGAGTTGTTTTTATTGCCATACCTATTCAATCTCAAATCAAGTCGCTGATTGCAGAGCTCATAGCTCTAAGTCTCTAAGCCATCATAGGGCTCCAATCATAATACTTCTTCATGACAAACTCTGACCCGTTCTTTAATTTCAGACTATTGTATTGATTAATCATCTCCTCCAATGACATAGGGGATAACACAACTATTTCCCAAGGAGATGTCTCAGTGTCAGTGAAATCAAAAGACCCCCATCTGGCTTATCCCAATCTTGCAGAGCTTTTCTTCCCAGGCAACTTCATCTCCTGGAAATCCACCATCAGTACTTCATTATCCACCAATGCCACCACCAAAATGGCCTATGGATTTCCTGAAACCAAGCAAGTTCACAACCTCACCTTTGCAACCAGGTATCTCACTAGTCAAGACTTCACTCTTGTTGAAGATCACTGCACCTATTCAGTTTTCAAAGACTAGTCACACTCCCTTGTCATCACCTACTATTTCACTCACAATCTTTCAAGTCCTGTATCCACTCCCTGCACTCACTAACACTCTACCTAAAAAACAAGTCAGACCCCTTTACTAAGCATCTCCGGCCAGCCTTTAACCACCATTACTTTCATTCACTACATTAGAATTGTTCTTACCAGACCTGGCTACAATCCTTTCTCCTACTCTGGGAACTCCTTCATATTTGGGGCAGCCTCAATGGCTTCCAAATAAACATGACATCAGTTCATGTATTCAAAGCCATGGGCTGCTAAAAACCTATTTCTCAATTCTACCCCATTCTCACTCTTATAACATAAGGAAAGTTCCCTCATCACCTTCTTTCATTCGTTATATGAAGTTGCACTATTCACTACTCCTACTCAACTCACTTGTTAAAGAGAGACAGTCCACTATTACCTCCTTCTCACCACATTACTGTCACTAATTCAGTATTACTGCGATCTTGAACCTTGTAAATTCTTACTCCATAGATGTAAAGGAATAGTTCCTCAATCACAAATCTCCTTACATCGCCTTTTCTGTCACTGTCCCCAAGCCAGATTATTATCATGCTTATCATACTTCGGCTATATTAACTATCATTACTCATTCACCATTGGTGTACCCTCACTTCTATATTATCTCCCTAATTTTCATATTTACTGCAAGTATTTAACTATCCAATTCACCTAGACACTCCATCATTGCACTGTTTTTAAAGCTTATTTTAAGCTATATACAGTATTTAACCTTCAGGCCCATCCAAATGCCCAGTTTGAGACACTCTTTCAAATCACTTACCTCTGGAAAAATGTTTTATAGTCATACCTATTAGTTCTCAAATCAGTCTTCATCTCCCGGCAAGCAGTCAATCTCCTCTTCGACTGTCCCACGCTTAATACATAATCATGGTATTCATAAACATGGTATTCAATACCCAGCACCTGCCAGAAAGTCAGAACTGCATTGGATCCTCCAAGCGGCCAGTCCCGCTCAACCTAACGCTCCTACTACTCCAGATGACCAGTTCACTCAGTTTCAGAGTAAAATTGTGGACATAGATCGATCATTTACTTAAAGCTTATTCAAATTACGAATCATTTATGATTCCATGACCAGTAACTTCATGAATGTTTTCTCTCTTCTTCACCTGTCAAAATATTTCTTAAGTCTTTCACGCATGACTACCCTTCACTTCCTTCCAGGTCACCCATCACAAGTGTCAATCTTCACTGACTGGAGGATTTAGTCAATTCAAAAAAGACTGGGACAACCTAATATTATATTTGCTTTAACGGGAGCCCCTCAATTATTTGGTACTAAGCATTTATCCCAAGCTTTCTTGAATTTACTAAATCACTTTATTAATTTATGTAGCTATAATTAGCACTTTCAATACCTCATGTGAATTTTCAATATATTTAATATCAGTACTGTTGTCACTTTAGTCACAGGTCACTTTACATTTTTCTATATAGCAGGATTTCATCCTAGCTATTCTTATATTTTTGGCACTTTTTTCCCATTAGCACTGACAGTGGTGTTTATTAATTATATAGCAAAATATTGGTGTCTTGTTACAAGATTTTATTATGGCCCAGTGTTTTTATTCACGATCAATAAATGTTAAGTTTTAACGGTTACTTTTGATCCCACATTTGGTTCTAAGGCATGCACCATTTAAAAAGGGATCCATTTTCTTTTCTTTCCTTCTCATTTTTGTATATTAGTACTTCTACTTGACTGCACTTCTAGATCCACATCATTGTTTTTGCTTTGTGAAACATTAACAAATGTTAAACTAAACATAACATAACTATTCCCATGAATTACAAACTAATTAAGCCATAGAATATTATGAACTGTGAGCTGTTCTTCCACTCTAGAAAAGAGGAGGCCACATATGAAGTGTCTGAAAGGCACATGAGACCCCTGGGTTACCTTTTGCCCACAATTGGTTTATACAGTAGTTAACGCTTTGATAATATGTTGTAATCAAAGGGTTGAATAATAAGGGAATATAGATGGAGTAGAGTAGAGATGATGAACTGGAGAGATATTTATTTAGATTCCAGAGACAGCAAGAGAAGTTAAGGGGATTAGAACGTGTAAATTGCAGGTAAGTAGTTAAGCCAGCATTATGAGTTAATGATGAGCATGGAGAGAGTGAACATGAGAGAAAGGTTGAAAAAAAAAGGATTAGGTGAGAAGACAGAGGGATGATAAGAGAGAGAATGGAAGTGAATTATGAGAAAAGAAGTAAATAACATATTATTTGTAAGCAAGCCATAATCCCTTTCCCTTATTTCAGATTCAAAATGTCCTAAATATCAAAAAAGGTCAAGTACATTTTTAAAACAGTGCACAGTAATTAGTATTTATTTTCTCATATGTACATATATATATATATATATATATATATATATATATATATATATATAGTTATACCTTAACTAAAGTTTAAATGCCATGCAAACTTTACAGAAACAGAAAGCTTTATTAATCGTATCAATACTCATAATAGAAGGATATAAGAAATTATATGTAAATTAAGTCGACTGTTTTTGCTAATAAAAGATTTATGTATTGTGCTTTGCAAACCTATACGTTCTTTTAACAAGCAAAATTGAGAAAATGGCCAATGTCATCAGTTTTCATATGAAATCTTTTTTTTTAATTCGCCATTAATTAACATAAAAAATACCGCAGCAACACTTTAACCAGAAAATAGCGGTGCTTTAAACAGAGGGTTGAGGAGGGGTACAGCAGAAGCCATTAATGAGGTAAGCTAATTTTAAGTGTATTTCTTGGCTAAAACTTTGCTGCTATTTGCACGTGTATTTTTTTATGTTAATTGATTGTAAACTAAAAATACATTTAATATGAAAAGCTCGTACCTGGCCCTTTTAAAGATTAAACATGCTCTCAATTGGAATAATGGAAATATGATTGCTTCCATTGGTAAAAGGACACAAAAGCAGCTTAAACAAATATATGGCTGCCAGTATCAGTGAAAAATTGCATATAATAATTAGAAACTTACGGGCTGTATTTTTTAATTTCTCATACATTTCTCTTATTATAAGTTTTTCAAATAAACACATAGTAGGTATGGGACTACAGTGGTAATTTACATAGGGTCACAAAGGGATCTGAGCCATAGAGGGATAGTACTATTGTACATTTATTTGTGGAATTGATAAACACTCAAGTTAAGAAGTGTTGGTTATTGAATATCAATTACAAGACATTTTAAAATGCAAAAAAAAGCACACTGATCTATAAATGCCTATCCACGCTTATCCAGTTTTATGTAACCATCACCACAGCTGCTACATTTTCTTTAGCTTTTTGCATTTTGAATGTACCTGACAATAGCCTTAATTAACAGCACTTTTTTCTGGAGTGAATCCATTTCAAAATACATATTCATAGCTGTTTCTGCAGTGAATAAATGTAAATGTTCTCTCAGATCCATTAAGCAATGCTGCTCTCTTGTGGTAGTTTTTTGTAAAATCATTTCAGAGAAAACTAAATGCTATCAAAATAAAGTATAATCATACTGTATAATATAATAAATGTTAAATTTACCACTGTGTTCCTACATTTTTTTAAAGATTTTAAAATGTGTAAATAGGTAAGTTTAACTAACAAGATAAAATGACTATAATTAACTAAATATATGTTTTTATGAAAGCACTGAGTTTGTTTTAATACAGAGATAAATACATAATATTTATTCTTTATCACTGTATTTAAACAAGTTTCTATTTTGTGTTTTATTTCATTCTGGCTTTAAATTTGTCTTTATGTATTTTTCACCAAGAGGAAATGAATAATGAATTATATTATACAAAAACATCTTGTTATAGCGTATATGTGTTTATACCTATGTTATTATAAGTCTCAAGTACAGAAATACAGAAAAAAACATTTTTTTGTAAATAAAGAGCAATAATAACAGTGTGAGCATGACTACCATATATTATGTTTAAGCATATACAGCTTTGTTGCAGATGTTCATGCTACCTCTGTTTTATCTTTTGGTTACAATTGGTAACACTTTATCAAGCATGAAGTATATGTACAGATATCCGCTTACATGCTATTACATCACACACGTAAATCTAAGCCCTGAGAAATGCCATTTGAGTGCTCAAAATGTCCATAAAATCTTAAACCTTATTATTTTCTAAATTCGGCATCCCAGCTACCACCATAGCAGTTCTTATGGATCCTCATGGACTCTATCCTCCAATGGGGTCCAAAAGGACCCCAGAGTCTCTAGCACTACCCTCCATAAAAAAATGTCCCGATGCTCAGTCTTTAGCCCTAGATAAAGGAGGCACACCCATGTTGTTAGTAGAAATCAGTGAATTAAGACCTCCGTCTCTGGCCACCTCCACAAAAAAACTGTGCAACTCAACAAAAGAAAATAAACTACACATTTTTTTCTCATTGGCTGTTTCTATAGCCAACCAGAGAAGGATAACAGTAGAATGAAACCTTACTCTGATTGACTGACACTTCAACCTATCAAAACAGGGAAAATAGAGCACTATGATTTCATTCAATGTCTTCTAAATGATTAGATTTTTAACCAATAATAAATCGGGCAGGAGCAATTCAAATTTTAAATCCTGATTGGCTGAAATATGATTGAGATTATTCTGCAGGAGGAGCTCACTTAGTTAGTTTAGAGCTCCTTGGTTTTTATACGTGGAGGTTCTGACAATTAGGAGCAAAGAGACTTCAATCAAACATGAAGAGGGCCTATTTTTACTAGTAACATGCATGTGTCCACTTTATCCAGAGCCAAAGATTGAGGTTTAGGGGATGTGTTAGGGAAATATTACCATGCAGAAGAAAAGAACACAGCACACAAAGGGTTTACCTGGTACCAGAAAGAAACACAAAATAAAACACATAGTATAGTGATTAAAATAGTCTCTGTTTAATAATCATTTCTCACAGTTTTATAACATAAGTGTACATGCAAGTTTCCCTTTACCGCCCTGTTGGCTAGCAATCAATGACACAAAAAAGAAAACTGCGGTGTCTGTCACAGATGTGAGTCAACCGTATATTTTGCAAAGAAACAAGTTATTTTTGCAATCCCAGTCTCCATCAAGGGACAGTTCCTATAAGTTATTTGATGTTTTACAACAAAATCTCTGATTTCAGAATGGCATCCTCTTAAGAATGCATTTTTAAGCTGTTGTGCATACGGGCTTGTATCTTCATAGGGTTCAGGGCGGATCACCCCGGTTCTCAGTATGCCCAGATATTGTTCTACTTCCTCACCATCCTTCTGCATACATTTGTTAATGTTTATCCAGTCTGCATGTTCCCTGTGTCTGTCTGCCACTCTTTGCAACAAAGCCTGTAGGCGTTGTCTTAGCTCATCTGAATCAAAAGCTAAGGGTTGTGGGGGATTTTGTGCGCCTAGTGGATTCCAATCCCCCTCAGTTTATACCCAGTCTGGTCCCAGAATCTGTCTCATGCACCTTTCAAATTCTATTCCATTCAAATTAAAACTTTGTATCGACTTTTGGAACTTCAATCTAAATGTACCAATATTATCTTTGAGGGTTGGGATTCCTTCGAGTGCTCTTCTTACATCTGCACAGTGGGTCCCTGAATTTCTCCACCTCCCCCACCAACATTTTCCCCTGCCTAGGGTTAGAGACTTTTTCATAAGAGGGTACAATGAGGAAAATGAAACGGCGCACTTACTGCCATAGGTGTTCTGTGGAGGTCGCCTATCCTCTGCGACCTTTCCAGTGGCTGTTGTGATCCATAAGGAGGAAGAGAAAGTATGCTTTCCTCTGGGGGTGTCTCCTCTTCTGGAGCCGTGGGAGGTTGTGCTGGCTGCAGAGCGGGGACTGTCACAAGACTTGTTGGTCTTAGCAAAAGCTGTCATCATCCTCGGAATAAGAGGAAACAGTATTAACACCACATTGTTTCAGTACCTTACAGGCAAGTTCAGGGATTGCTTTTATCCTATTTTCCATATTCCTAAACAAGTTCTCATCTTTTCTACTAAGTCTACAATTCTTATTAATCTCTTGATATTTTTCTGTTTTCTATCTCCCTGTTGCCCTAGGCAACGACTGCAGTTTTGCTCCATACTTTATTTATTATACGCGCAGTGTTTTATAGTCTCTCCCAACAGGCTCTGTTGGACGGCTGACCCTCAGTGGTTTTAAAAATACATACTGTCCTACATTTAATCCTCAATGGTCTCAGAATAAGCTTTCACCCCCTACACAAGGTTGACCCTCAGTGGTCTTAGAAAATTTCCCAACCCCCATTACAATTGTAAATTGCAGCTTACCGTAAGTCCCAGACTTAAAGAGGTAGAAAGTTCTTAACTTTGTATAAAAGTGAAAACTCATACCTTTGTGTTCAATGTCCCTTCCTTCTCGCCCTCCGACTCTCCAGCAACACCTGGCTGTATATGTCAGGCCAGAGGTCTTTCCTTGCAGGAGTCCCAGATGCCCCCATGCACGGTTTCAGATCTCGTACTTCTGGAGAACGGGAAAGATTTTGACTTCCAGCTCGAAGGACTAATTTATGTTAGGGAAATATTACCCTGCAGAAGAAAAGAACACAGCACACAAAGGGCCTCATTCTATTATCGGCGGTAAAACGGCCGCAAGGCTGCGATTCCTTGCGGGGGTTCCGTTACCTCGCAATTCTATTATACGGCCCCGCAAGGAACTCCTCCTACGGCCGGCCGTAAATCTTGCTACCGGCCGTAAGCTCAGAAATCTTAAAAGTCAAAAATAAATTGAAGACAGCTCTGTAAAGCTCTGTAAATGCTAGGGATCATATTGGGGGACATGAGGATTAAAAGTAACCCACTCTCAAGCTTGCACATCAGCCCAAATCCGAGTTGACATTAACTGTTTATTTTCCGGCCGCAGCGTGGGCGGGTCTGAGGTGCTCCAAGCCCTCTGGACTTTTTACATGGATATTTGACATATATTAAAAAATTATTTATTTACGGATTTAAGTATAGGGGAATGTTGTGCTATTTTTGCTAACACCTAAAATCACTTTATAGTCTCCTCAGAGTGCATGATGGCTTTATTTGGGCTATATTTTGTGCTTAATTGGTGCTAGCGGGACCTTTTTCCTGCAAGTAAGCTGCGGCTCGGTTTTAGCCTTGCAGAGAGGGTTCCCGGAGCAATTGAATTGCATATAGGATTTTCTTGTGGCCGATTATCTTACGGCCGTTTTAGATCAAAGGCTTTACTCTGGTGCGAGCGGCCGCAAGGCGCCGGCCGCAAGCCTGCCGGAATCCCCGGCCGGAGGGGAATAGAATAGCCGGATAGCTTGCGGCCGGTCCTTGCGGCCCTGCATCTCCTACGGCCGCTAATAGAATGAGGCCCAAAGGGTTTATCCGGTACCAGTGAGAAACATAAAATAAAGCACACAGGTATAATGATTAAAATGGTCTCTGTTTAATAATAATTTCTCACACAGTTTTATATCATAAGTGTATGTGCAAATTTGCCTTTACCGTCCTGTTGGCCAGCAATCAAGAACAGAAAAAAGGAATCTGCGGTTGTCTGTTGAAGATGTGAGCCAACAGTATATTTTGCAAAGAAACAAGTTATTTTTGCAATCCCAGCAAATACAAGGACAAACGCTTTAGTTTAGACAAAATTAGTTTCTTTTAACGTGTGGATTTAATCCAAGAAAGGTAACTACAGAACATTCTGCAGAATTAATCTATTAGCAGGTGGTTAAACTCTAGGCATATATGAAATTTTACCTCACAGGGTGGTGTAACTTACTTAAATTTACAGGTGTAGTTTTAATTTTTTTGTGTAGCTCATTTTTAATTTTGTGTATTCTGTAATTTTTAACTTTTTTCATAGTCTTTTTATTTTCTGTAGTTTTTTATTTTCATATACCATGAGAGTCCATAGTGACTTATATAGTATTTATGTTAATGTTAGTTACCTAGGGGTTCATAAGAATGCCCATGGTTATAGTATGGTATACAATGGGGTCCATAGGAATCCCCATTGTATAGAGGTCCATGATTTTAGTTTAGTATACCAGGGGCTATATAAGGATCCTCATGGTAACAGGGATCATTTTATGTGCCATTTGGGACCTGATGGTGTTAATGAACCCCAAATCCCCCAGAGCTCAAGTGGTGAGGGGAAGGGTGCCTGATGGAAAATTCATACCTTTGCAGTTTAGGAATCCTGGGGTATATTCAGCTCATAGAAGGTAGCAGGTCATATGCACAGGGGTAATAAGATTTTCTTTCTTATTTAGCGCATCCTCTGCCATGGGAAGGGGGATATATAAATATATACTGGACGGGGAAAAAGTATTTGACCACCTACTGATTTTGAATGTTTGTCCACTGACAAAGAAATTATCAGTCTATAATTTTTTTGGTAGGTGCATTTTAACAGTGAGAGATAGAATAAAAAAATAAAATTGCATGTCAAAAATGCTATAAATTGATTTGCAGGTCAATGAGGGAAATAAGTATTTGACCCTTCAACTTAGTACATGGTGGCAAAACACTTGATGGCAATTACAGAGGTCAGATGTTTCTTGAAGTTGGCCACCAGGTTTGCACACATATCAGGAGGGATTTTGTCCAACTCCTCTTTGTAGATCCTCTCCAAGTCATTAAGGTTTCGAGGCTGATGTTTGGCAACTCGACCTTTCAGCTCCCTCCACAGATTTTCTATGGGATTAAGGTCTAAATACTGGCTAGGACACTCCAGGACCTTAATGTGCTTCTTCTTGAGCTACTCCCTTTAGGAGAGTGCTCCTAATCTCAGCTCGTTACCTGTAAAAAACACCTGGGAGACAGAAATCTTGCTGATTGATAGGGGATCAAATACTTAATTCCCTCATTGACCTGCAAATTAATTTATTACTTTTTTTACATAATTTTTTCTTGTTGTTTTTTTTTTTTTTATTCTGTCTCTCACTGTTAAAATACACCTACCATTAAAATTATAGACTGATCATATCTTTGTCAGTGGACAAACATTCAAAATCAGCAGGGGATCAAATACTCCCCCCCCCCCCCCCCCCCCACTGTATGAATATGGGCGAATGATAGGCTATTGTAATAGTGGCACCGTTCCATAGCATTGCTATGGAGACTGCTGAGATTCACACGCAGAGCCTCCTACAGGTGTTCTTTATAGAGACTGGAAGCATAACTAAGAGCTATAGAGCTACAAGCAAACCACACTAGTATGAGTTAATTTTACTGGATTATTTTCTTAGGAACCATGGAAGAGTTTGTATAAACTGTCTAAACCATGCTGTAAACCTAGGTTGTCTCTCAACAAAAAGTATAAATGCTCACAATTGTTGGTTTTTGGAATGACACTGGTTAAGAAGTCATTGGTAATCGCCTCAGAGGTGGTGCACATTGTAGCTGTTGCAGTGACTCATGTAGGATTGTGGGCTGCCTTGTGACTGCACCATGATGCAGCTAGATCTGGGATCCCTTGCTGAAATTGACATGTCTCTCAGAGTAATTCGACATTATCAAATACTGCAGACAGAATACTTCCTCATGATTTGTTTACATCTCATTGCAGAAAATTCAGAATTTGTATGGATTGAAAAGTGTTTGTATGGTCCTATGTGAAGTACAGGAATTGTGCACTGTTCTGTGAAATTACTGTATAATTATGCAATAAATTGGAAAAGAAAAAGTTGGCACCAGTATAGTTTTTTTGTATGACACGTATGTTCTCTAAATGCCACATTTTAGTAGAAGAATTCTCCCCCTAATCCACAATTATCCCAGCCGACTCTGCTTTGCCTATTTCAATTGTAAGCATTTATACTCTTTGTTGAGAGACATTTATAACCTAGGTTTACAGCATGGTTTAGACAGTTTATACAAACTCTTCCATGGTTCCTAAGAACAGAATCCAGTAAAATTAACTCGTACTAGTGGGTTTTGCTTGTACATGCAACGTCTGTAGAAGATTCCTCTTTACATACGGCTTTGAAACTTACTATAAATATACTTACTGTAAGATTTTTTTTTATTGATACAATGCTTATTGCTGTCTGTAATTTTAAAAGATGTTATATTATGAACCTTTGTTTTGTCACTTCAAAATCAGGTTGCACTTTAAAATCCCCTTCTCCCTAAAAAGCTGGATGTTATCATTTATAGCATTGCATAAAACATAACGAATCACATCAGCTATGACATCATTCACAACTTTACTGATAGAGGTGCTAGATGGTATTCAACCTTATTTCCAAAGGTTTGACAGAGTTTTTTTTTATACAGCACAGCATATTCCCTTTAATGTATTTGGATACAATATGCAGTGTTAAGGTTAGAATTTGCAAATCGGTTTGAATTATTTAGCAAATTAACACACATGTCTAAGCTTTGGTGCTTTTTCCAGGACACAATTCTAATGGATTTATTCACTAAAATGAAAGATTCTTCTCTAGTGAAGTGCCTCAATTCCTGTTTCCTAAAGACCATGGGCCTCATTCTATTATCGGCCGTAAATCGGCCGTAAGGCTGCGATTCCTTGCGGGGGTTCAGTTAACTCGCGATTCTATTATACGGCCCCGCAAGGATCTCATCTTACGGCCGGCCGCATATCTTGGAACCGGCCGTAAGCTTTGAAATCTAAAAACTCAAAAATAAATTCAAGCCTGCACTGTACAGCTCTGTAAATGCTAGGGATCATATTGGGGGACATGAGGATTAAAAGAAACCCACTCTCAAGCTTGCACATCAGCCCAAACCCGAGTTCAAATTAACTGTTTATTTTCCGGCTGCGGCGTGGGTGTGTCTGAGGTGCTCCAAGCACTCTGGACTTTTTACATGGATATTTTACGGATATTAAAAATAAAATATTTTATGGATTTGAGTACAGGATAATTATGTGCTATTTTTTCTAACACCTAAAATCCCTTTATAGTCTTCTCAAAGTGCAGGATGGCTTTATTTGAGCTATTTTATGTGCTTAATTGGTGCTAGCGAGACTTCTTTCCTGCAAGTAAGCTGCGGCTCGCTTTTAGCCTTGCAGAGAGGTTTCCCGGAGCAATTGAATTGCAAAACTCTTGCGGCCGTTTTAGATCAAAGGCTTTCCTCTGGCGCGAGCGGCCGCAAGAGATAGCAAGGCACCGGCCGCAAGCCTGCCGGAGCCTCCGGCCGTAAGGGAATAGAATAGCAGAATAGCTTGCGGCCGGTCCTTGCGGCCCCGCAACGGCTGCGGCCGCTAATAGAATGAGGCCCCATGAGTCTCATTCAATTGACCCCTCGGGAGTTGCGGGCTTTGGTAATGGAGGCCATAAGTTATTTTGTGGGCTCTGACCAGGTTACAGGCTCCGGCCTCCAATTCCCTGCAATGGTTAATATTGCAAGTTAAAGCCTGTCCAAGCCTTTGATCTTTCAAAGCCGCAAGAGTTAGAATTGCTAAAATCCCAAATCGCTATTCAATTGCTCCAATTCCCCCCGCTAACTCACAGCCTTATTAAATTGCGATTCGGCCGATTGAATAGGGCTCTATTTAAGCACATAGCCTATTTTTAGAATTTCTGTAAAAAAAATAGGCTATGTGCTTATATGTAGCCCTATTCAATTGGCCAAATCGTAATTTAACAAGGCTGCAAGTCGCTAAGGCCGCAAATGGCAAAAGTCAGACCACAAGATACAGGTTCCAAGGAGGACTCGCAAAGGGCTTAAAGACATGTCCGGATCCAAAGCCCGTAAATCTACAATATTAAATTTAATTTTTAAATGTGTAATTTCAGGGTTAAATCAATCTCAGGAATCAATGAGTTAATACATATCAGGCCACCCTCATGGACTAGCAGCCCTATTAATTTGAAACCTGTAGTGGCAACATGAGAACCACAATGGCTTTGGGCTCGAAATATGAGTTACAGAGCTATTAAATTAGACCATGGCATGAGTTACAGGCTTAAAATGAAAGCCCGTAAATCCTTTCCATGCCCACAAGCTGTAAAGAGGACGGACGAGCCGCGATCGGTCGGAACTATCCAATTGCGGTATAACGTAGTGCGACACAGACCTCTCCAATAAAAAGCCTTCTAGACGAATATGATTGACAGTGGGAGCTTATAAATTTGAGTTCCAGACGCCCATGTGTTGACTGTGTTGTATTTTTCATTCGAAGAAGCACGCAGGTTCCGGAGTTGGAGGTTACAGTCTTTTGGAGTGAGAGTAGGCGCTTGTTGAGAGAGGTAGTTTGCGTTTTTATTGATTTTTTATTCTATTGCATGCGGATTTAAACTTAATACTTACTCATATTTACAGATTACACATGTTTGCAATACATATAGGTTAAAAAACACACCTAGAGACATATATAGTTAGGTCAGAGAAGGGACTGTCCTCAGGGACATGTCAGGAAGGCAAGGGTCCCCGTCCACAGTTGAGAGGGCAAGAGGCTAAGGGCAAGCACAGGGCCCACTATTATACGCACTGGGAGAATGTGGTCCTCCTCTGTGCGATCCGTGGCCGGCTCATCATTCTAACAGTGTGGGAGGGAAGTTAAGCCTGGGCTGACGTCTCAGGCTTAGAAGGAGGTAGCAGCAGAGGTTACTGTGGAAGGCACTGCGCCAAGGTATGTGAGGTCTGTCAAGCAAGGATACAATGACATCAAGACCAAGGTGAGGAGGATGATGGATAAGGAGGACCAGGGTCATAACCTGACCTATAATAAGTAGGCAAGGGTCACCAGGGACCTTTTGAGACCATTACCCGCCGCTGGAGCTTTAGGGACAGTGGCCCAGCAGGAGCCAGCATCCATGTCAGGTGAATATGACATACATGTGCATCACACATACTACACTTGTACATGATGACCAACAAGGACACTGACATGTCAGCTCCATGGAATTAATAAGGGATAGATGGATGCGTCATTACATCCATGAAGCTGACAGATCACTGTCATTTCTGGGCACAACAACAGTAATCAAGCAATAGAGAGTCCATTTATTGGTGTGCCCACTGCAGCCTATACATTTACAGAATGCAGCCAGAATCAAGATAGGGCTAGGAGCCAAGAACGATTAAGACCATATACCAAAGAATAGATCATATCTAGCACATGATAGCTAATCTGAGTTGCAATTAGGAGAAGCATCCATGTTCAAGCCTAGATGTCAGATAATTATATATGAACACATAGCAATATATTATTCTTTATATTAATGACATATACCTTTCTTTTCTATCTTTCGGCACCCAGGAGGTGGTCTGGGTCCAATGGTGAGCCAGAGGCGGGGTTGTCGGCTCCATCCGAGCAGGATGTGCAAGAGCAAGGCCCCCACCAGCAGTAACCAGTGCAGTGAGAGGAGGAAGGAATATGATCAGAGGGCCCTGGCACAGAGTAGGGGGAGGTCATTTAGGTGGTGGGGACACCCACTGGACCTCCATCCACACCAATGAGATTTGAACCCACTAACCTCCTCCTCAAAAGACTGAAGCCCTCCAGGGCCCTCAAACTTGACCTACAGCCAGCAACCACTTCCTTCCCCACACAGCAGTGTGATGGTCTGGCTGCCACTACCACCTGCCACACCAACACCTCCAGCTGCATCACCACAGGCTCCAGCCGGGCCCCAGACCCTCCCCACTCCATCACTGCCACCTCCTCATTCAACCCTGGCACAAAGACCTCCATTGCCACCACCAAGCCTGGCTGCACAGGTGGAGATACTGGCCCTCATGCACCAGCAACTGGACTGTCTCTGGGAGATCCAGGCCAGCATCTCTGCCAATCATGCAGAGGTTATGCGCAGCCTGGCAAGGTGCTCTAGGAAGGAGAGGAGGCATCATCTAATGACTGGACTTCTCCCCAGCCCCGCCTCCTCTACCCCTGAGGCATCCCTGGGGTACCCGCCCCTTCTCTCCTCCCACCATGCCTCTGCTCCCGCCACTAATGCTGTCACTGGCTCCCAAGGGGTTGCTTCCCCCTGCCCCCCCCCCCCTCACCACCACTAGCAGGGAGACGGCAGCCGGCCCTGGAGGATGTGGGCCTTGTGGCTAGGCATTCCTGCATTGTGCAAGTAATTGTAATGCCTTTCTACGCTTTCCCTATATTTCAAAATGCACTGGTGTGTTTATATTGTTATTTTCTAGTGTTTAAAAGATGTCTTTAAACCATTTGCGGGTCCTATTTGGAGGCCGTAATGTTTTTGCCTCAATTTGTGGTTTACGTTGCGATTTAATAGCAAAATTGGAACTTAGCAGATACACGCTTGAGAGAACAAAGGATTTGTGGCTGCGAAGTTCCACTTTCCAAGTTCCACGTTAAGCCACAAGTTGTGACTGGCTTTCTTTACGGGGCCAAATTAATATCTGCATCTTTTACGGGTTACTTTACTTTAGTTAGCTACAGTTTTACACTTTGAGCTAATTTAATAGGGCTGTATAACATTGGCTTCCTACAATTTTATTAATTTGTACATTGCGGGTTTGCTGTCCGATCGCATATCACACCGCAAATCGCTAATTGATTGACATATCATCTACCTGTATTACTGACGTAATGATGACGGACTCCTTTTATATTGGCTGTTTCTAACTCAGGAGTTATGGCCTTGCTTAATTGATCATTAGCATGCCCCGGAATGCTACAAACGAATGCATGGATTACGATTTGCACTATCAGGCCGGGACTTGCAGTCTTGTCCAGTTGAATAGCACTCTAAGTCTAGCATACTGCAGGCCCACAGCAGGCCCGCAGTCAAAAGGCCTACATCCCACAAGTTGCGGCCTCCGAAGTGAATGAGGCTCAGAGTTTATTCCTTCAACCCAAGTGTGCTCTGTTTTGGTTGCATTGTACATGATTAAAGATGACACTATAAAGATTGCAAAATTACAAAGCATGGAATTGAAAGTCATCACAAAAAATCATCACTGTTAAAATATGCATGATGTGATGTAACTAAATCATGTATATGTTGCCATGTTGCAAGAATCTACAGGGTTTAATCATGCTTCTAAGGTGTTTTCACAGCATAAACAGAGAAAGAAGAGAATGAAGAGAAGGATCTTCTTCTTTGGCATGGTAATCCACTCTGAGAACAGCCTCTTTTAGCTCACTTGTGCCCTTCACAGAGACATTTTCTGCAGTATATCAGTCTGGTCTCACTCAAAAGCCCCGAAATACCAGGCAATTGTACCCTGAATAGGGGAAGCAGCAAACCCTAGATGTGCTTGTTTTCCTGCATTCTTCGATTTCTGGAAGATACTGTACTTTCTTTCATTATACATTTTGATATTATAAATGTTTTCTTTTCATTATTTTATTTGATAAGCATTGATCACCCTCTCCTTTCTATTCTCTACACTATACATATTAAGAGTCTGTGCTTGTTAACTACTATGATTTCCATTAGACCTAATGGAGCTGCTCAAGCAGTTTTAACTTCTACTTTTCCACTGTACAGATAAATGTGTACTCCTTTTGTTTAGCAGATATTAGAAAAATAATTCATACAAAATGTAAAATGTTTGTCTTTTTCCTACTCTAGTTTCTCTGAATAAAATGTTACCAGGTAGAGCTGACAGCCATTTATGTGATTCAGTATACAAAGATTTGATTACAGCCACCAAAAGCACACTTTCTTTAGCCATTACTGAAATTAGATTTGGCAACTTGTTTCCACGACTACAAGAATTTGCACACAAAGGAAGACTTTCTCAGACTTCCCTACTTGTACAGTGAACTATTTGACTTTATTATTAATTTGGCAAAGATTAAAACTATATTTTATACTACCCATAGCTGCATCACCAGACAACACATCCTGTTCAGTGTCCTATGTGCATAGTTGGAATTTATAAGACTCATCCTTATTTATTTTATGAGAATCTATGTACTCTTTTTGTACCCAAACTATCTTCTAAAGTTCATTATCAATCCATACAAAATAACTATGCCCAAGAAAACAAACTTTTTTCTACGTTCACCACCTCCCTAAACAGATATTAAACTATATAGTACAATGTGCCCTTATTTATTTGTGTCTTTGCACTGATAGGGCCTAAGAGAAATAAAGAGATAATGCTACCTGGCCAAGTTATTTCTTAGATAAACAAATTCTACCTGCTCTTCAATAATATGTTTCCTAGCAAGAACATTAGTACCAAAGGGTACAATAACATCAATGATCGATGTCCATGTGAGCTGTAGCTCCAGGAAAGCACTTTACCTCCTCGTTGTTTTGTTGATCTACTCATCTTAAAATTGAATAACTCACTACTAGTTGCTTCCTCCTTTTTTTGATCTCGTATTTCTTATTTATGTTTCCCTGTATGTTATAAATCTAATCATCCTGAACAGTTCAAAAAATAAATCATAACCAGATCAACACAGTATAACATCAATGTAGTTAAACAACCAAACACTTTGACATAGGGCATTAGATGTTAACTAACATGTATATCAATCAGAAAATCACACAAGTACCGTATATACTCGAGTATAAGCCGAGTTTTTCAGCCCTTTTTTTAAGGCTCAAGTCACGTTCCCCCCGTGTCTCTCTAACCCCCCGTGTCTCTCTAACCCCCCCCTGTGTGTCTCTACCCCCCCCCAGTGTGTCTCTAACCCCCCCTGTGTGTCTCTAACCCCCCCATGTGTCTCTAACCCCCCCGTGTGTCTTTCCCTCCACCCTCCTCAACCTAAACCCCCTCATCCCCCCTCCTCCTCCCAAACCCCCATAATTACCTCCCCCCTCTCCCATCACTTACCTGCTTGTGCTACGGTCTCCGCTCCTTGACCCGGCGCCAAGGGAGGATGAGGATGGGGGGCTTGAGGAGGGGGTTGAGGATGGGGGGGTTGAGAAGGGAGGATGAGGAGGAGGGATTGAGGATGGGGGGTTGGGGATGGGGGGTTGAGGATGGGGGTTGAGGAGAGAGGATGAGGATAGGGGGTTGAGTATGGGGGGGTTGAGGAAGGAGGATGAGGAGGGAGGTTGAGGAGGGGGTTGAGGATAAGGAGGGAGGTTGAGGAGGGAGTTGAGGATGAGTAGGGAGGTTGAGGATGAGGAGAGAGATTGAGGATGAGGAGGGAGGTTGAGGATGAGGAGGTAGGTTGAGGATGAGGAGGGAGGTTGAGGATGAGGAGAGGGGTTGAGGAGGGTGATAAGGGAGGGGGGAAGAGACACAGGGAAGGGAGAGGGGAGAAGAGACATGGAGAGAGAGGGGGACACAGAGAGCACAAGAGGGACACAGGGGGCAGCACATTTCCCACCCTTGGCTTTTACTCGAGTCACTCATTTTACCCAGTATTTTGTGGTAAAATGGGTGCCTCGGCTTATACTCGGGTCGGCTTATACTCGAGTATATACAGTAGTTGCTTAATTAGTATACCAATTACCTTAAATTAGAATAATGTTTGTGCTATTCATACCATCAAAAATAAATGAATTGGTTTAAGTGGCATTCATAAACACATATTACATATCTGAAAGCTGTAGAATGAGGATACAAAGTTTTGTGATATCTTGCCAATAAACAATTCACGAATTTCCCTCATATTTAAATCATTGACATTTTTCTTTAAAAGATCCAATTATGTGCACAATTTTAAAACTTTTCGCTCTACAATCAGCTGATTTGTTGGAACTAAACAAGTCTGTTTCATCCTATGAAATTTTGTTCTTCAGTTAAATTGATCTGACTCCAACTATTAATTCATCTGCTTTTATGAGAATTATTTGTCTCTCTAATAACCATATTTGTGTGATATTGTTAAATTTGATTCTTATGATCCACTTTTCTTAAACATTTAAATGTGTTGCTGTACATAACAAATAGCATTTGTTGACTTGTTACATATAAAGTACAATAATAATAATTTGGGCATGGCTATTAATCATGAGTAACTCATGATCACAAATATTGAGAGTATAGCTGTTAACGTGAAGGATATATTTTGTTATATTTATTCTAAAGAGATAAAGCTCACAATTCTTCTTTAATTAAAAACCAAAATGTTTATCAGCTATGTATACCAATGTGTAATAAGCATCATTAGCATTGCCTGTCCTTTATGTATATTAATAAAATTAAGGAGAGGAATCAATCTATTAGTATTAAACAAAAAGTACATACTCTAGACTTTTTTTTACAATGTGTTTATAAGTATCTAAGAATATTAAAAGTTATATTTTGATGTATTTTTATTAAAAAAAAATCTGTACATATTTTATCATTTTCCAATGTAGTAGAGAGATTTTTTTTTTTGTAAGATCTGATCTATAAATATATATTTTTGCACAAATCCTACTAGTACAAGTAAATCAGAAATTTGCTTTAATTTGGACAAAGCATTTTGGCCTTCACTTTATGAAAGTAAGTGTAAATTCCCAGATACTTTACACACTCTCTTTGATAACATTAGACCAATTAATATGGTTACTTCAGTTGATATCCTCAAGTTAGTGATTGTAACTTTACATTTTTGTTGTTGTTTCGTCATTTACTCATGTCCGATTCTCTGTGACCCTATTGACCGAAGCCTGCCAGGCACATCTTTCATCAACTGCTCGTCTGACCTCCATCAAGCTCATGTTCATTGCTTCATGTATCCATCTCTGCCTCTGTCATCCCCTACTTCATGCACTACCTTCAATCCTTCCCAGCATTAGAGTTTTCTCTAGGGAATCCTGTCTTCTTTTGATTTGGCCAAGGTATTTGATCATAGCTCCCAGTGAACAGCTTTACATAGATAATGAGAAAAGATTTACTGTGGGCCTGACTAAGAAGATTCATCAATGCCATATCGGTACGCTAAAGCTGTTGCTATTGAGCAGTTGTTTTCCTATTGCTCCAGATAGCAGCCTAAATGGCCCTGTTAAAGAAAAATTTAAAATATAGTAGAAGTTACAGCTGTTAACAATAACTAATATTTTATTTGTACCTTTGCTTTGTCTAATCAACTTTTATGGACTAAAAAATAAGCCTTAGTGCTTTTCCAAATACTTATACGGGTGGGACTGTCTTATATGAAAATACTCTTCTAGTCCAGTGAGCAAGGGCTGGAAATCTTTAGTCCTTTAGCAGAACCTGCTGTGATTATGCCTCATTGCACAAGTGGATAGGACAAAGGATTCTGGTGGTGTCAATACCTCCTTAATTGTAGAAGAAGTACACTGATGGGTTTTAAGCTTTAGTTTTACCTTATATGGATATTCTCTTACAGTATGTCTGTTCTGTCAATAGTAGAGAAAATCTAGTATTCCTAGAAAAGGATGTTGTGAACAGACATAGAAAAATAAAATCTCTTTGTTGCTTATTCAGAAAAATCTTAATCACGGAGATTGACAATCAAATAAAGACATTTTTTGACGTCCAAATATATGGATATTGTTATGCCAGGTCATCCTAGATAACATTGGATAGGTCTTAATCGAAGGCTGAATTGTAACAGCCAACTACATTCTAGGGCACAGGTACAGAACACAGTAGCTTAAGATCCATGAAAATACAACAATCTTATTGTAGAGACACCATTGAGAGGGCTGCAGAAGTAGCTAATGCTGGAACTCTGAAGATGTTTGGAGAGACATAAGACACAGCTTAACACAGCCTCTGGGTGTCAGTGACGTTTTTCAGAGAAAAGTTCACTACATTGGACTACTGGAGATGGTCCAATGTTTCCCATTGGTATGGAGGTTGAAGAGTCCTTTTCCATCATATATATAGTTGTCCTAATTACAAGTTTGCTGATAACGCTATGTAAAAAAATACGGACTTGCGCATGAACAATGAGCGCCAGAGGTGCTCATTGCAGGCCTTGCATTTGTGGCCTTTCAGGGTCCCTCCAAGGGTCATCTGTCCCATCATAGATTTTACTTGCCTGAGGATGCTCCACCCATGGTGGATGGAAGGAGATTGAAGGCGCTTATGGCGATGCCCGCGATCAGCGCCAAAGCCTGTAAGACTTTGGCTCTGATCGCAAAGCACTCAAGACTTTGAATAAAAATATGAATTTAACGGCCAATATTTTTTTAAGCCTGTAACTCGAAAGCCGTCGGAGGACCACCAAAAAATGCCAATTGATTAAAAAGATTAATTTACAACAGCCTCAAACTCAGCATAATGGGAGAGGCAAACAGCCAGTGAGTGAGGTTGCAAACAAATTTGAGGCATAATTTGTGTTTATCGGAGATTGAAAATCGGCTAAGCGAGGAAAAAAATGGCAGCCCTAAAAACGTAAATGTTTTTAAAAAGGCTCAAAAAGGCGGAAGTCCATTACACTTAGCCCATCAATGCGAGCCCCGCAAGACTTTAAAAATACAAGCAACAGTGCTCATTACGAGGCATGCAAGACTTGAACAGAGACAGAGAGGAGAAAGACACAGGGGAGGGAGAGGGGGAAGAGGGTGGAAAGAGACACAGGGGAGGGAAATAAGGGGAAAAAAAACACAGGGCAAGGAGAGGGGGAGGGAGGGAGGGGGAAACAGACACATGGAAGGGATAGGGTGAAATAGACACAGGGGTCAGAAAGTGGGGAGAAGTTCTCAATGAGAGCTCAGTGTGAGGCAACAAAGTGGCGGGTTGGACGTCGTCTGCAATGAGCGCTCATTGCAGGTCTCATGATGAGCGCCAAAGGTGCTCATCGAGAGGCCCTTAATGCAGATGTGGGAGAGGCTTGCAATGACCCCCGAAGGTGCTCATGTTGGGGCTTGCGATGAGTGCCAAAGGCGCTCAGCAAGGGCTCACGAGTAGCGCCAAAGGTGCTTGTTGTGAGGCATGAAAGTGGCTGGTTGGATGTGTGGCGGGTTGGGCTTGTGATGGCGGGTTGGGCTTGCGATGAACGCTCATCGCAAGGACCATAAAGTAGACGGTGAGAGAGGCTCTTCACTTATCGCAAGCCCCTGAAGGCGCTCATCGCGAGGACCTTAAGTTGGCGATGGGAGAGGCTCTTCGCTCATCACGGGCCTGGCAAGTTAGAGGTAGGAGAGCCTTACATTGTGTGGCAAACAGCATTGCCAGCCTTCAAAATGTTTTGCCGTCTTTTTGACGGGCAAGTCGCATGTCTCAATATAGGTTTTCTCATGAGCTCGATGATGGGTCAAAGATTTCATTACCATAGGGTTTTCATGTTTTGGCTGTTCACTGCACAAAATGAGATAGACAGGTAATGAATGAGGCATGCAAAACTGACTCAAGTGAATCAAATGGTCTTTATCTGGTTAAAAATAATTAGTCCAAAGAGAGGCAAGCAGTTGAGGCATGCGACTGCGACAGTCGCAACTGCGACCGAAGCATGTAACTCTAAAAACACAAAAAACAAACAAAAGAAATTAACTAAAATAATAACACACTTACACACAGCACAGGGGAAGAGCAAGGAAGTCTGGGAGTGAGGTTGCAAGCGAATTTGGTCTATATTTGGGGGTTTTCGTCAATACAAAATTGGCTAAGCGAAGAAAAAAATGATGGACGAAAAACGCAAAAATTCTGAAACTAGATGAAAACGAGGCTGAGCAAAGCCAGGCACACGTGACTTTGAAAATAAAACCAACGGCAGTCAACGAGCGCCACGCAAACATTCAGCAGACACACAGAGGAGAAAGACACAGGAAAGGGACAGGGGGAGATGGTGGAAAGACACACATGGAATTCCCAAGCACAAAACTTGCAGGTTAACGAAACCTGCAATGAGCGTCCCGTACAGTAGGCGGGAGGAAAGGGTCACAATGACCCCCGAAAGCATTCATTGTGAGACACGCAATGAGCGCCGAACCACGACCCGGAGAGGCTTGCAATGAGTGCCAAAGGTGCTTGAGTAGCAAAAGTCTCATATTGTGTGGCAAACAGCATTGCCAGCCTTACAATTTTAATCCCGTCATTTTTGATGGGCATGTAGCTAGTATGTAAAATCATGTTTGCTTGATCAATTCATGGACAATTTAAAAAAGCAAAACAATTGACCAACATGCATTTTGACCCTCATCCTTTGATGCAAAACACTTGATTGTGTGTCTCTTTAACTGATTATGACAGAGTGTTACTTTTATATCAGTTTAATTTTTTTATTTAATTGAGTATTCGGACGAATAAAATGTATTTGAAGTATATTCTTTTTCTGTCTTTATGATAAATATTTGGAGATTTGCTTTACAGCTTGTTTAGCTTGTTAATCAGAAGCTGTTTATTGCCATTTCTCTCTTACCCCACTTTATTTTATCTATAATTGCAGTCACTACTCATATGTGCATACAAATTATAGGTTCTAGTTGAGTCAAATTCTAAGCATAGTCCTATATGGACTTCAGAAAAACTAAATATATATGCTAAGCATAAGATTAAAATTTCAATATATCTCTCACACATTTTACATTCAGATCAAGTTTGTAAAACTTAAACAGACTGTCTATATATATGTTTTGTTTTTCAACTGAATGGTATCAAGTCCAGTAACAAGTCAGCATTTATGTAGCTTCTATAATAATGATTTCAATTAAATGAATAATACAAATGTATGTAAAAATATCCATATTAAAAATGTGAACTTTTATGATGATTTCATCTTTCTAAAGCTTTTTCATTTATCTTTTAAAGGCATGTGTTCACAGTTCATTCAATTATCCACAAGGGGGCAATGTCGATCTGTTGAAATAAACATTTACCATGCTGGTTATTGGAAATAGAGAAGAAAATGTCACTGCAATTATAATCTTTGTAAAACCACAAAGAGAGACAAACTTTTTTAATTATACATATCTGTCATACTGTGCACAATAAAATAACTTTCCACTCTTCACCACTGTGAAACCATTGATACCTTTATTTATTATTAACAATATGAATATCACCATTTAAGGCCAGACTTCAGTTACAAATATTAAGAGAATTATCTTTAAAAAAAAATAACAAACTGTGGGCCATATTAAGTTACCTATTTCATAAAGTTAAATCACTCGTAAATATTCAAAAATGTAACATAGCTATTTATTTCACTCTTTTTTTCATGTCTGTGAGTGAGGCATTCAGAATGCTCTAATATTACATAATATTACACGCAAAATACTTATGCCTCACAATGCTGAGACCTGTCTAAAGCAGTTAAAAAGACAGTAATGTAATAAAAAGAGCAAGAAAAACAACGTAAATGCATTCAAAATTAATGCTTAATTGTTCCATAGGCAAAAATGTTGATTTTAAAAATATATCATATAATGAATTTGTTTGAGTCATTATACATATGGGAACACCAACTACTGGCAATAATACACCTCCACATAACGCATATTAACTTTAAGATAATATGGACACCATCTCTTTTCTATGACATTCCTCAGTGACCATCAGTTTGTGAAATATTTCCCTAACCATACGTGTCCACAGAGAAAAGGATTATGGACTAAATGATGGTAGGTAGCCACATGGAGGGAGGAGGAGGGGCCAGTGAGATTAAATGTCACAAGTGTGGTGGACAGGCCAACAGCAGGTTCACCCAATGATCACATGAACCTGACATACTCCTTTTCTCTGTGGCTCCTCCTCTTGCCATGGATCCTCATGGGCTCATGGATAATACAGTTCTTCCTCTGGCTACACCTGAGCCAGAGTTGCTCAAATGAGACAACAATAGCATATTAATTAATAACATTATTTAGTCATTTGATTGCTGTCTATATATGTGACATCATGGAGTCTCAATCAATTGAGGAATTGTAAGTAACTGGAGCCCGTAATGGAGGCCGTAAGCCAATTTTCTATTCAATTGGCGTTTTTTTTGCGGGCCAAAAACGGCTTAAGTGTTATGGGCTTGAAATCTTCGCAGTTGTTAAACCCGGGAACTTACAGCCTCCCTAAGCCTTATGATCACTAAAATTGCAAATTGATATTCAATTGCAAAAATCCCTTAAGACCACACCCGCAGTCAAGGCCGCAAACTGCAAATAGCGGCCCAAAGCTTACAGGTTCCAAATAGGACCTGCAAAGGATTTACAGACTAGTTTGGAACACTGCAAAACACAATAAAAACACACCAATGCATGTTAAAATACGGGGAAAGTAATGGAAGGCATTATAATTAGTTGCATAAGAACTCCCGACTATCAAATAGTTAAAATATATATATATATACATATTTCCTCATAGGTTGTAATGGTCATGCATAGACCAATATGAAAAGTCATGCTGCAAGATGCTGAAAGCTATTAAAGACACACTTCTTCATTAAATTGCAATACAAATACATGAAAATGGTTGCCATATAAACCCTTTCTGACTCATGTGGACCCTAAAAATACAAAGATACATCTCACTCATCACATCTACATTGGGCAAATAAATAGTGGCCAAATTACACTGCCACATGGCATATATCAAGTACCAGGGGAACATTTTAGATTTGGTTGTTCACTCCCTCAGTTGTGTCTGACTCTCTGTGACCCTATGGACTGCAGCACATTTAGCTATGTCTCTGCCTGTGCTTTTACACAAAGTTTGCCATCCAATGATTCTGAGTTGCCAGATCCTTCTCCAGTGGATTGTGATTTGTCTGATCTCTCTGCAATGACCTGCCCACCAACAGTGGCCCTACATTGTATAGCTCACAGCTTCATTGAGGTCCACAAGCCCCTGCACCACTACCACTTAGCAATCCAGAAGGAGACAAGGGGGACATACACCACACTAATCTATTCTAAGCCATCATGAGGGACCGCAAAAACACATGGAGCCTGTGCAGAGGCACGTGGAGCAACAGCCAACTCACCTCCATCAGGGGTAATCTCCACTACGCCCATCCTGGAAAGTCCCACGCGATTGCCAGTGCACATGTGTCAAAATGTATACCCATTATCATTTGATGACATCCCATTAAGTATTGTGCTATCAATCAATTCACATTATTACCTGTCATATTGTTATTAGGCCTTCTGGAGAATGTTGTATCACAAATTGGACTTTGCATGTGTTTTTAACCCTTTATTATTATATATTATATATATTATTATATATTATTATATGATATATCATGATATTATTATTATTATTATTATTATTATTATTATTATTATTATTATTATTATTATTGCTATTATATATATTAACCTATTGCATAGTAACTATGGCTCATTAGTTTACTGATATAGGAATGTGACAAAAATGTGATGTATGTGGATGTCCCAAAGCTCCAACTATTGAAAACAAACTGACAAAGTGAGAACTGTATAATAAAGCTTTATTTTATACACAAAGCACAATCAGAAATAGACAAGACTGTGCATTAATATCATGGGTGTGGTATGGGTGGATCCCGGTAAGGCAAGAGGCATGGTTTGGGGAAAAAGGGGATACCTAAAGGGGATAATGTCATAGTCTAGAATAAGCATTATGCATAGCACCTACCAGGGTCACATGTGCTTGCTACACAATTGCAACCAGAATCAGATGAAAAAAAGGATCATCAGAAATCACTCCATTTCATTGAAAAAACCATTAATGTGTTGTGATGCTTAAACATCTGGACTCCAATCCAATCCAGTTTCTCACATACAGTGTGTTTGCAAAATAAAAATCTGAAAAAAGTGGTAAAATAAAAAAAGGCGGAGAAGGATAAGAAAAAAAACATGCATGTACAGTACAGTGCTAAATATTGTAACTGTAACAATATACCAACTCACATGATTCCCATCTGTAAGCATTATTAACAATTAGCTAGTTCTCAGGATAACTCACTGTCAATGACCATTAATAATGATGTGTCATCTCACAATAAATTCTTAGCTGTGACCAGCATCCGTGGTCAAAGTGTACTATCACCTTCGCCATATGATAACAAATCTACATTGATATAACATCCATCAGCTATACAGCTGTTACCACATGTGGAATGATACTCATGATATCAGCAATAGGGAAAATACCCATTAATATTTGGAGGACACAAAGGTCAGCAGCCAGATTCCATGTTACTAACATCCGACCCATGGATCTGTTCCCAGACTGATATTGAGGTCAGGATCACATGCTTCACTAGTGCATATAGTATATTAATGCTTGCTGTCATTAACATGCCATTGTGAGTCTTTGCAAGTCCCCCACCATAGCTGTATTAGTCTACATTTCAGCTAACAACAATCATATCTTTGATATCTGGCTACATGATAAGTTTAATATTGTGGGAGCTACATGTTAGGGGAGGGCTGTCATTGAAGGAATGTATACCTTCGAGGCACTTTGAAAACCTTAAACCTCATACATTTCCTTCACAATCCTTGTAGATGCAGAAGATGCCTTCATAGACCTTATTTGTACATAAAACAAAACAAAATAAAAACATAACATCTGCAAAATAAGGCCTTAAAAAAGATAGGAACTGCAGCATCTCTTCTCAACAGCATTCCTCAGTGACGACCAATTGGTGACATGTTCAACAGAACCCTACGTGTCCACAGAGAAGAGGATCATGGACCATGTGATGGGAGGTAGCCATTTGCATACAAAATATCACAATCACATAGGCCAAGATCCAAGACTCTGTAGCCAGGCTAGATTAGGTTAACATTTGGACCAATAGATTGTCACTGAGGAGTGCTTTTGAGAAGGCACAAAACATACTGTATGTGCAGCACCTACATCCTCCTCCATCAAGGCCCCCCCCCGTGGTCAGCCGCCATCTCTTCGGTGGTGGTGGGGGCAGGATGCAGTGGCAATAGCAGTGGTGGTGGTGCTGGTGGTGATGGCCTTAGCGGAGACATGGCGGGAGGAGAGGAGTGCTCGGGCTTCGGGTGTGCGGGGGAGGCCTCCGGGTTGAGGAGGCGTGGCTGAGAACCATTGCGCTTCAAGGCATCCATAGTCAGGTGTTGAAATGCGCTCTGGTCCATCCCCATCCTGAGAAGCCCAGCAAGGTAGGACTCGGTGATGAGATGGTGTCTCCTCTCCTCCCTAGAGCGCGTTGCCAGGCTGCGCATAACCTCTTCATGATTGGCAGAGATGCTGGCCTGGAGACAGTCCAGTTGCTGGTGCATGAGGACCAGCATCTCCACCTGCACAGCCTGGCTTGCTGTTGGGGATTGAGGTCCCAGGGCTGATGCCTGGTGAGAAGGTGGAGGTGGCGGTGATGGTGGCCCAGTGGGGAGGGTCTGGGGCCCGGCTGTAGCCTCGCTTCTTGGGGGTGGTGGTGTCATTGCTGGACCTGGTGTAAGGGAGCTGGACCATGGATGAATCTGATATAGGTTAATTTTTACTGTATTAATACATGTGTCTATATGAAGCTTCAGTTCAATTACAATGTTTTTTGCACAAATGTCAAATCCAGATGGTCACACCCACAGAATACTTACATCAGGCTGGGACACAAGGGAAATACAACAGGGTAATATTGCGACCCTTCTGGTAAAGAGCACAGAAAGTAACTGTTGCAGTTCTTGTATCGAGCACATGCCAGAAGTCACTGAGGTGAAGAAGTCACTGAGGTGAAGAATGATAGTATATCATATACACGGTCAAACGCAAATACCAAAAGATCTAGGAGATTTTGATAACTTCAAGGTAAGCTAATTAATGTTTATTCAGGGATATATTCATGCCAGAAAATGTTTGCCAAACACTATTACTTCTCCTCTATCAGATGCATTCGGAATCCATCTCACTTACATAGCCCTTACAATAACACACAACACGTTATGAAGGCTAGAGATGTCCATGTCATAGGATACAAGGTAATGCATCAGAACATATACCTAATGATTAATCAATTGTGGTTTTTGTCATATGTTGTTGTGAACTGCATACTGTTCTGCCAAGCTAACACAGGGTTATGGGCAGCAATGAGCTATTACGTTCTGGCTTCGGTAGTATGACTCCGTAATGCACATGTGAACATCAGAGCAATAGAGGGAAACATGATGTACTGTATGTGTTATTGAATCCAATTATTGTAAGATATGGTTGACTGTGATTACTACTGTGTACTCACCCATTAGCCATCCAGATGGAAATCTGCCGGCCTCAAATATCTCATATGTGATGGAAAGACGCAGGATATGGGTGTCGTGAGCACTTCCCGGGAAGCCTGCATTCACACTTTGTATGCGCAAGTTCTCATCGCAAACCTGTACATTGATTGAATGAATGATAATGCTTGCGATTTCTGTACATCGCTTCTTGCTCTCTAGGAGGTACCAGTGCCACATGGGTACAATCACTAGCACCGAGCACATTGGGGACACTGAAGGGGTTAACATATTCTGCTGATGAAGGGGTTAACATATTTTGCTGACATATTCACATGAGATATAGCCTAACCATAATAACACATTCTTGTCCTTGAAACATCTTGCCACCTTACTAAAACACAAAACATTTCTAGTTGTTCTAAGAAACAGAAAACACCTGATTTTCCGTCCTTGTACCGACTAACGTGTACTGTGTAAATCGCCTCTAATATCCGCCTTCTTTAGCAAGTATATAACCTATGCTATGACGTAGCAATAAACAATTTTGTACTGAGAATGATTGTGTGTGCGTTACTTTCAGTACGGCTACTCAGAATTCTCACTGGGGCCTGTGTTCCAAGCTGCCAACTAATGATTTAGGAAGCCCCAACAAACTGGTGTCGAGAAGTGGGATACAGATCATCAAAGTACGACGGAGTGGGTGAGTAGAGTGAATTGTGTCTATTTGCACCTTCCTTTGCTCCCACTCTCGTCGTCCTTTGTAAACTGTATACAAGTAAATAAGTTGGGCACACTCCCTAAGGTAGGGAGAATGAAGTCTTGGGTACTGCAGGTATAGTCCCAGAGGTAGGGACACTCCCTGAGGTTGGGAGACTCTCTAAGGTAGAGAGGGTAAAGCCTTGGAAGGCTAAAATTGGGCCTCTGGAAGGCAATATATATCAAGGATATATATTATTCCTAAGGTGGGAATAGAAAGGATAAAATTTATATAAATATATACTTGATGGCTTGGTTGACAGTGCCCCAAGTCTGCTTTTGCTTGCTCATGAATTTTGCTGTATTGCTGTGCTGTTTAAGATAAGACATGTTTGTTATTCTGTGTATAATCAGGAAGGTCTCTGGAAACTGTAAGACGCACCTTCTCTATGTCTAGGGGCAACCCGTTAACTCGAGAATATCTGTCTGAATTGTCGGAGCTATTTGAGCTCAGTGCAGCCGCTCCTATTCTCTGATTGACAACTGTGATCACAAATAAGGTTACGTTGTCTATTGAGACAACCGCCTAAAGTTTTTAAGAATAGAAGGATAGTTGGAAATGGGTACTTCCCAGTCTAAACAATACCCACTTCCCAAACAGGGAGAATCATGCAAAGCTGTCATATGTAGTTATATACACAGAGCAACATTAGGTCCCGTGAAAGAGCAAATGAGATAAGTGATATTAAAAGAAATAGGAACACAAAAATATAAAGGAACTTTTTCTTTACATACATTTATATAATATTCTGATTGCTTTTGTTTATAAAGTAGATGGATTGTCTTGTGTTTTGCTGCAAATAAATTTGTGAGTGTTTGCTGTACTTTCTTTTCTTTGCAATACAACTGAGAAATGCAGGTTAGATAATTTTCCAATGTCTCTTAAAGGCTGTAGAGATAGTGTCCAATATAAAAAAAGGGAAATCTTTTTCCAGAAATATGTAACAGTGGAGGATTTATGGTCTGTCATGTTTGTAAGTGTAAGACAATGTGTTCTTTCTGTTAGTTAAAGCTTGCTAACACTTATATCCTTGTCCCGGAAAAAAAAAATGTGAGTTTTTGTGACAGGATTCCCCCTCCCGGCAGAAAATTCTTAAGGTCGTATTTAGTTTGGATAAGAAAACTGTCATGTGTATGGAATGTTGTTGTTGAACTTTTTAAGGTGGATTCCAGTATTTGTAGTTAAATGTTTGTGGAGAGGTCTCAGGAAGCGGAGTGTTAGTTGGGAATTATTGTAAGTTAAGTACGGAACTGAAGGGAAATAGTTCCTAGAAATGTTTTAGTAAGTGATTTAAAAGGGACATTTTGCATGTGATTTGATCCAAAATGGGATCATAATAGTTTGTTTTTTAATAGATTGCAAATAGTAGATATGGAAAGAGAAAACAGGCAGCCCTCATTATTATAGAGAAATTGTGGTTCATCCCTGTGATTACAATTTAATTTTGTAAAAAGGAATTTTTTTTAACCGTAGGTGACCAACTAGTTATGAAAGCCCTTAACCCCCGAATTAATCCTTCTACATATATGACTCAGACTGACATTAGACTTCTCATACAGACTTTTAGACTCTGATACAGAGTCAGGATGGAATTGGGCTAATGTCCCTTCCATTACGTAACAATGACTTTAGATTTGTCCAGGATTTAAGGGCAATTAATTACTTAGTCATCCCAATTGCCCCAATTGTCCCTGATATCACCGCTTTCATTACGGCCATTCCCCATGACGCCACTATATTTACCGTTATTGATTTATCAAACGCATTCTTTTCGATCCCATTTAACTTTGAGGCACAACTACTTATGGCTTTCACTTTTGATGGGCGCCAATTAACATGGACTCGTCTTCCCCTAAGGCTACGTGGATTCACCAACTGCTTACTCACTGGTGTTCCAACATACCTTGCGTCATGGACCCGTGTCATGGTTCTGTCCTACTTCAGTACGTCAATGACTTACTGTTGTGTATTCCTAACGGGGAAGCCAATAGACAGGATTCACTCAGTTTGTTACAGCTCCTAGCAGCTGAAGGTCACAAGGTAACTAAAAACAAAATACATATGGGGGCAACACATGTTGATGATTAATTATTGCAGGCAATGGATCCCTGAATGCTCACAATATGACTCCATTTTACATACGGCTTCTAAGGAGGACAGCCCAGAACATATTTAGTGGACTCCAGACATGACTAAAGCTTATGTGACCTTAAAAGTTAGCATTATGCAGGCCCCCGCTTTAGGACTACCTGATTATTGTAAACCATTCCACCTGTATGTGAGGGACAATTGTAAAACCATGGCCGTGGTCTGTGTCCAAGATCACGGAGGTTGTATATGTCCTGCATATACTTATTATTATTTTCCAAAGTAGTCCCTACTCCAGTCCAGGGGATGCCGGCGTGTGTCTCAGAGCATTGGCTGCTTGTCCTGTGGCCGTACAGACAGCACCCCCTACTTGTAGTCTTCCCACAGCCCTATACCCTAGCCTGGACACAGATATGGAAGTTATCATAGGCAATAACATGCGCCGACATTCACCCACAGTTCAGCCTAAGATCATCCCCCCTTTTTTTACACCGCTCAAGAGCAGGGACTGAGAGAACAGAAACCTCAGCACCAACCAGTAGTACACACTAAAAACGAAACTAGTAAAGACTGATAACACATAGCAAGTACAAGGAATCGCAATGATTTTATATCTAGAGGTAATGCTTTAGCTGACCGGGTAGCAATCAGCTGCAACTGTCATTTTGCATCAAAAATTTTAAATCACACTGCCAGACATACATACAAAGATGTATACAGTGTCTACAGAATAACTCTGCAGTACCTAACAAAGCATAACATGATCATTTGCCTCCACCCACAGCTCCATTCACCCATTTACAAATTGATTTTTACTCATATCCCAAAGACAGGATCAAAGCAATTGTACCTGTTGGTGATAGTAGACCAGTTCTCACGGTGGCCTGAGGCCTTTGTAACACAAAGAGAGGATGCTAAAACGGTAGCTAAAATATTAACTACCGAGATAATACCGAGATATGGATGCCCATTGCAAATTAACTCTGATAATGGACCAGCCTTTATTAGTGTGGTAATCAAGGAACTGGTACAATGGCTACAGATAACCTGGAAATTCCATATCCCTTACCATCCTCAGAGTTCAGGCATAGTGGAAAGAATGAACCGCACTATTAAGGAGAAACTTTCAAAGGCCACTGCAGGTACATGGGTGAACTGGCAGAAATACTTTCCTGCCATTCTAGCAGAAATTAGGATGACTCCTAATAAGTCTCCTAAATTGTCCCCTTTTGAGATTCTAATGGGAAGACCATTTCCAACTCGTTGGGTAAAAGGCCCACTTGTAATGTCTGGTGATCTTGATCTTATAAGAGAACAATATGTGCAACAATTGATTGATAAATTGAATGGCATCTATGGTGATGTGTCTTCTAGCTTTCCTTTACCCTCACAGGAGCCAACAAATCCGTTCCAGCCAGGTGACTTCGTCTGTGTCCGACAACTGAACAGAGCAAAGAAGGGAGGCTTCCCATTCGGACCACCGACTACCGTTGTAGCAGTAACCAGGACTGGCGTCCTCACTGACTCACAGGACATCTGGATTCACGCATCACGTCTGAAGCTGTGCCAAAGAGGTGTGAAGCAGGTGACAAAGTCCCCGTGAAAGCGATTGAAGACAGCGATAATAAAAATGTCAAACCTACTCCTGCATCCACAGAATGCATGGAAGAACTTTCTCCTGTTGATGTGCATTATGCTCCTGATTTATTTGCCCTTATGGACATTTCTTAATTGCCATTATGACCCAGACGAACTGGGACCATTAAAGTCTGTTTGTGGTAAACACAATAACACTCACACCAATACTAAGTTCACCTCATAGGCACAAGAGATCCACACGTGATAACACAATTATAAAAAATCATCCATGGGAACACAATACATTTTCCATAATGTTACAAGGATATGCTCACTACTTTAACCTTTCTAACTGTTGGGTATGTGCACACGTCTCTACACATGGGGAGATGGGTATGCCCCTATTTGGCCTTCCAGCAGAAAACTTCACCCAAAGCCACATATATTACAATGGCAGTACACCACCCCGCAAATGGAATTTATTTAGTTATGTATAGTCGGCCACACCACTTAACTCTATATGGATGCAACACCTCATACGCACGTACTTCCCATCAAAATATAATAAGAGTGTATAATTTATGTTAACCCACACTAACCCAGGGTATAACTGTTTTAGGGCCCTAGGAAAAGGTAAACCTGTTGGTTGGTCCACTTGCTCCAATACCACACTTAATTTTTATAGGACCTCCTCTGGTTCCTCCCTTTCTGACCTGTACAAGAGTTGTACACCTTGGAGCTGTAGTGGTCCCGGATGTCTCTATTTATTTTCTCTTTTACATAATATAGCAATTAATGGTACTGGTTGTAGCAACACTAATGGATCCGTGTCTTATCTCTTCCACCTTATGCCACCTTCTCCAGCCACGGATGTATACTTTATCTGTGGCAGGAACGCCTATCGATGACTGCCCCCTAATTGGGTGGGCAGTTTTTATTTAGGTCAAGTAATCCCAAATGTATACACAACCCCAACACTCCCACAAGGCCGCATTAGGAACATGAGGGATATAGAGCAGAAGAGCGGGTGGAAAATATTCCTAGACACCCAAGGTATAACCTTCCCAAATGCAGGCGTAGGGAAACTACAGGTAGAACTATCCATCCTTTCTCTAATAGTACAGAGGGCCTTGAATAGCTCTGCTGAAGCAATTGAGAAACTAAACTAGGAGCAGGTGCAAATTTAGAATGGTCTCTTTGCAAAATAGAATGGCTTTAGATTATGTTTTAGCTTCCAAAGTGCTTTAATAGGTAAAGAATGTTGTTCTTATATTGATGATAATTCTGTTTGCTCTGTGTCATTACTTGTATTCCTTTGTGTTTTTATTACATGCTGCATGGCTTTATTCCTAAGAATTTTTAGCTCAATACTGTGACTTAACACCACCTGGTCACAGGTATATCTCATGTACTGACCCTTGAGGGTCAATAGCCTTCCAGTGTCTCAGTCTGCTTCCTATCATATATATATACACCACTGCTTACATCCCAAATAAAGATCACATTGTGATCTAAGAGGGGAATGAAGGGGTTAACATGTTCTGCTGATTGAAGGGGTTATAGTATGGCTCCTCAGAATTCTGACTGGGCCTGTGTTCCAAGCTGGCAACCAATGAATTATATACTATACTAGGCATGGCCAGTGGTAATTCCCTTGCCTGGCTTGGTTATGCCCCAACATGGATCACATCACCACTCACACCCTCATCCACTCCCAGACACTCCACTCCCCAAAAACCCATAAATCCCACACCTTGCTTCTGGATCTCCATGCTGGGTCATGTGGTACCCACAATAATACAGTAAATTCATCCGCCCATCCAGACTCTCCAGCATCCCTCTCTTGAGAATCCATGCTATTTCAGACGTGCTGATGACCTGTTGGGGATGTGGTTATATAGCTTGTTGATTGCAACCTGGTATTAGGCAATTACAGGTTTGGAATTGGTTATCTGTGGATCTTGACGTGGCATTCCAGCCATGATTTTATGTCAAGAAGCCTCTCAGCCAATTACATGCTCACTTGGCCGTGTCAGGCTGCCAAGTGCGTATGTAATTGGCTGAGAGGCCTAACACAGGCCGCCAAGTGCGTATGTAATTGGCTGAGAGTCCTAACACGGGCCGCCAAGTGTGTATGTAATTGACTGAGAGGCTTTTGGCAAGTTATTGCACTGTTGGCCCGCCAAAAGCCTCTCAGCCAATTACATACGCACTTAGCGGCCTGACACGGCCAAGTGCGCCTGTTGTTGGCTGACAGGCTTGCTTTTGGTGAGCTTCATTATTGCACTATTTGCCGTGTCAGGGGGCCAAATGCTGAGGTCGTTGGCGCACTCACAAACTGAAAAGGGGACGTACTATCGACACACGCCTCCCAGCCAATCTTGTATGAGCCAAAGAATTTGATTGACAGTAGGAGCTTATAAATGTGATTGACCCACACCCATGCTTTGACTGTGTTGTGAGAGACATTGGAGTCAGCACACAGTTCCAGGAGCAGGTGGCAGAGAGTTTGAGTTGTGAGAGTAGTGGTTTGGAGAGAGGTAGATTAGTTTTTTGTCTTGTTTCTTGTCTGTTTCCTAAGTACTTAAACTTAAGACATACACATATTTACAGATTTCACATATTTGCAAGACACATAGATTAATGCACAGCCTTGCCCACTGCTGATTGTGGTCTGTGTATAAAATAAAGCTTTGTTATACCGTTATGTGAATGCATAGTCTTGACCACTGCTGATTGTGTTCTGTATCCAAAATAAAGCTTTGTTATACTGTTATCTGAATGCACAATCTTGACCACTGCTGATTGTGATCTGTGTACAAAATAAAGCTGTGTTATACCGTTATCACTGTGTCAGTGTGTTTTCAATGGTGTTGGGGCTATGGGACATCCACATGCATCACATTAGTGTCACATTCCTATAGATGTAAACAAATGAGCACTAGTTAACCTGCAATAGATCCATACAAATTAACAGGAATAATAGACCTAATAGAATTAGATATCATATAATACTACATCTACAATCAATGCATAATAAAGGGTTAATACACAGGCCAAGTTCATTTAGTGATACTGTGGAGTAGGAACTTCTGAGGACCTAACAGGATTATGACAGGTGATACTGCAGTGGCTTGACAGTTCATTCTCCAGTGATTTGGGATTTGTCCTACCAATCTGCTTTCACCCACCCACCCACACTAGCCCTTAATGGTATAGCTCACAGCTTCATTGAAGTATACAAGCCCTATCACCAATATCACTTAGCAATCCACACTAATGTAAATTGATAAATAGCAGAACATAATGGGAGGTCACCAAATGGGAATGAGTGGACATCTTGGCATAAAGCCACCGGCAATGGCGTGGTACTTCCTTGGATGAGCGTAGCAGAGATTACCCCTCATGGAGGCGAGTTGGCTGTTGCTCCACGTACCTCTGCAAACCCTCCATGTGTGTTTGCAGAGCTTCCTGATGGGTTACAGTAGATTAGTGTGGTGTATTTTCACATAGTCAACTTGTGGTTTGATAAATGATGAGGATTTTGTACTTCAATGAAGCTGTGAGCTATACTAGTAAGGGCCATTGTGGGTGGGAGGGTGAAAGCAGAGTTGATGGGCAAATTCCAAATCACTGGCGAAGGAACTGACAAGCAACTCCAGTATCACCAGCATGCAAACTTTGTAGGAAAGCAGTGGCAGAGGCCTAGCTGCATGTGCTGCAGTCCAGAGAGGCAAACATGAATGAAAGACCAAACAAGAGATATTGTGAACTTCAATGAAGCTGTGAACTACACCATTAAAGGCCATTGTGGGTGGGAGGGTGAAAGCAGAGTTGACGGACAATTTCCAAATCACTGGAGAAGGAACTGACAAACCACTTCAGTATCACCAGCATGGAAACCTAGTAGGAAAGCAGTGGCAGAGGCCTAGCTGTATGTGCTGCAGTCCAGAGAGGCAGACCCGACTGAAAGACCAAACAAGAGATTTTGTGTACTTCAATGAAGCTGTGAGCTATACCATTATGGGCCATTGTAGGTGGGAGGGTGAAAGCAGAGATGACAGACAAATTCCAAATCACTGGAGAAGGAACTGACAAGCCATTCCAGTATCACTAGCATGCAAACATTGTAAGAAACAGTGGCAGAGGCCTAGCTGCATGTGCTGCAGTCCAGAGAGGCAGACACAACTGAAAGACCAAACAAGAGAAATTGTGTACTTCAATGAAGCTGTGAGCTATACCATTAAGGGCCATTGTGGGTGGGAGGGTGAAAGCAGAGTTGACGGACAATTTCCAAATCACTGGAGAAGGAACTGACAAACCACTTCAGTATCACCAGCATGGAAACCTAGTAGGAAAGCAGTGGCAGAGGCCTAGCTGCAAGTGCTGCAGTCCAGAGAGGCAGACACGACTGAAAGACCCAACAAGAGATTTTGTGTACTTTAATGAAGCTGTGAGTTATAACATTATGGGCCATTGTGGGTGGGAGGGTGAAAGCAGAGTGGACGGACAAATTCAAAATCACTGGAGAAGGAACTGACAAGCCACTCCAGTATCACCAGCATGCAAACCTTGTAGGAAAGCAGTTGAACAGGCCTAGCTGCATGTGCTGCAGTCCAGAGAGGCAAACATGAATGAAAGACCAAACAAGAGATATTGTGTACTTCAATGAAGCTGTGAACTATACCATTAAAGGGCCATTGTGGGTGGGAGGGTGAAAGCAGAGTTGACGGACAAATTCCAAATCACTGGAGAAGGAACTGACAAGCCACTCCAGTATCACCAGCATGTAAACCTTGTAGGAAAGCAGTTGAACAGGCCTAGCTGCATGTGCTGCAGTCCAGAGAGGCAGACACGACTGAAAGACCAAACAAGAGATTTTGATTACTTCAATGAAGCTGTGAGGTATGCCATTAAGGGCCATTGTGGGAGAGAGGGTGAAAGCAGAGTTGACGGACAAGTTTCAAATCACTGGAGAAGGAACTGACAAGCCACTCCAGGATCACCAGCATGCAAACATTGTAGAAAAGCAGTGGCCGAGGCCTAGCTGCATTTGCTGCTGTCCAGAGAGGCAGACACAACTGAAAGACCAAACAAGAGAAATTGTGTACTTCAATGAAGCTGTGAGCTATACCATTAAGGGCCATTGTGGGTGGGAGGGTGAAAGCAGAGTTGACGGACAAGTTCCAAATCACTGGAGAAGGAACTGACAAACCACTTCAGTATCACCAGCATGGAAACCTAGTAGGAAAGCAGTGGCAGAGGCCTAGCTGCAAGTGCTACAGTCCAGAGAGGCAGACACGACTGAAAGACCAAACAAGAGATTTTGTGTACTTTAATGAAGCTGTGAGTTATACGATTATGGGCCATTGTGGGTGGGAGGGTGAAAGCAGAGTTGACGGACAAGTTCCAAATCACTGGAGTAGGAACTAACAAGCCACTCCAGTATTATCAGCATGCAAACATTGTAGGAAAGCAGTGGCAGAGGCCTAGCTGCAAGTGCTGCAGTCCAGAGAGGCAGACACAACTGAAAGACCAAACAAGAGAAATTGTGTACTTCAATGAAGCTGTGAGCTATACCATTAAGGGCCATTGTGGGTGGGAGGGTGAAAGCAGAGTTGACGGACAAGTTCCAAATCACTGGAGAAGGAACTGACAAACCACTTCAGTATCACCAGCATGGAAACCTAGTAGGAAAGCAGTGGCAGAGGCCTAGCTGCAAGTGCTGCAGTCCAGAGAGGCAGACACGACTGAAAGACCAAACAAGAGATTTTGTGTACTTTAATGAAGCTGTAAATTATACCATTAAGGGCCATTGTGGGTGGGAGGGTGAAAGCAGAGTGGACGGACAAATTCAAAATCACTGGAGAAGGAACTGACAAGCCACTCCAGTATCACCAGCATGCAAACCTTGTAGGAAAGCAGTTGAACAGGCCTAGCTGCATGTGCTGCAGTCCAGAGAGGCAAACATGAATGAAAGACCAAACAAGAGATATTGTGTACTTCAATGAAGCTGTGAACTATACCATTAAAGGGCCATTGTGGGTGGGAGGGTGAAAGCAGAGTTGACGGACAAGTTTCAAATCACTGGAGAAGGAACTGACAAGCCACTCCAGTATCACCAGCATGCAAACATTGTAGAAAAGCAGTGGCCGAGGCCTAGCTGCATTTGCTGCTGTCCAGAGAGGCAGAACCAACTGAAAGACCAAACAAGAGATATTGTGTACTTCAATGAAGCTGTTAGCTATACCATTAAGGGCCATTGTGGGTGGGAGGGTGAAAGCAGAGTTGACGGACAAGCTCAAAATCACTGGAGAAGGAACTGACAAGCCACTCCAGTATCACCAGCATGCAAACCTTGTAGGAAAGCAGTGGCAGAGGCCTAGCTGCAAGTGCTGCAGTCCAGAGAGGCAGACAGGACTGAAAGACCAAACAAGAGATTTTGTGTACTTCAATGAAACTGGGAGTTATACCATTAAGGGCCATTGTGGGTGGGAGGGTGAAAGCAGAGTTGACGGACAAGTTCCAAATCACTGGAGAAGGAACTGACAAGCCACTCCAGTATCATCAGCATGCAAATCTTGTAGGAAAGCAGTGGCAGAGGCCTAGCTGCATGTGCTGCAGTCCAGAGAGGCAGACACAACTAAAAGACCAAACAAGAGATATTGTGCACTTCAATGAAGCTGTGAGTTATACCATTAAGGGCCATTGTGGATGGGAGAGTGAAAGCAGAGTTGACGGTCAAGTTTCAAATCACTGGAGAAGGAACTGACAAGCCATTCCAGTATCACTAGCATGCAAACATTGTAAGAAACAGTGGCAGAGGCCTAGCTGCATGTGCTGCAGTCCAGAGAGGCAGACACAACTGAAAGACCAAACATGAGAAATTGTGTACTTCAATGAAGCTGTGAGCTATACCATTAAGGGCCATTGTGGGTGGGACGGTGAAAGCAGAGTTGACGGACAAATTCCAAATCACTGGAGAAGGAACTGACAAACCACTTCAGTATCACCAGCATGGAAACCTTGTAGGAAAGCAGTGGCAGAGGCCTAGCTGCATTTGCTGCTGTCCAGAGAGGCAGAACCAACTGAAAGACCAAACAAGAGATATTGTGTACTTCAATGAAGCTGTTAGCTATACCATTAAGGGCCATTGTGGGTGGGAGGGTGAAAGCAGAGTTGACGGACAAGTTCCACATCACTGGAGAAGGAACTGACAAGCCACTCCAGTATCATCAGCATGCAAACCTTTTGGTAAAGCAGTGGCAGAGGCCTAGCTGCAAGTGCTGGAGTCCAGAGAGGCAGACAGGACTGAAAGACCAAACAAGAGATTTTGTGTACTTCAATGAAGCTGGGAGTTATACCATTAAGGGCCATTGTGGGTGGGAGGGTGAAAGCAGAGTTGACGGTCAAGTTTCAAATCACTGGAGAAGGAACTGACAAGCCACTCCAGTATCACCAGCATGCAAACCTTGTAGAGAAGCAGTGGCCGAGGCCTAGCTGCATTTGCTGCTGTCCAGAGTGGCAGAACCGACTGAAAGACCAATCAAGAGATATTGTGTACTTCAATGAAGCTGTTAGCTATACCATTAAGAGCCATTGTGGGTGGGAGGGTGAAAGCATAGTGGACGTACTAATCCCTAATCACTGGAGAAGGAACTGAAAAGCCACTCCTGTTTCACCAGCATGCAAACCTTGTAGGAAAGCTGTGGCAGACGCTTTACTGCATGTGCTGCAGTCCAGAGAGGCAGACACCACTGAAAGACCAAACAAGAGCTATTGTGTACTTCAATGAAGCTGTGAGCTATACCATTAAGGGCCATTGTGGGAGGGTGAAAGCAGAGTGGACGGACTAGTTCCAAATCACTGGAGAAGGAACTGAAAAACCACTCCAGTATCATCAGCATGCAAACCTAGTAGGAAAGCAGTGGCAGAGGCCTAGCTACATGTGCTGCAATCCAGAGAGGCAGACACGACTGAAAGACCAAACAAGAGCTATTGTGTACTTCATTGAAGCTGTGAGCTATACCATTAAGGGCCATTGTGGGAGGGTGAAAGCAGAGTGGACGGACTAGTTCCAAATCACTGGAGAAGGAACTGACAAGCCACTCCAGTATCATCAGCATGCAAACTTAGTAGGAAAGCAGTGGCAGAGGCCTAGCTACATGTGCTGCAATCCAGAGAGGCAGACACGACTGAAAGACCAAACAAGAGATATTGTGTACTTCAATGAAGCTGTGAGCTATGCAATTAAGGCTATTGTGGGTGGGAAGGTGAAGGCAGAGTTGACGGACAAATTCCAAATCACTGGAGAAGGAAGTGACAAGCCACTCCAGTATCATCAGCATGCAAACCTTGTAGGAAAGCAGTGGCAGAGGCCTAGCTGCATGTGCTGCAGTCAAGAGAGGCAGACATGACAGAAAGACCAAACAAGAGATATTGTGTAATTCAATGAAGCTGTAAGCTATACCATTAAGGGCCATTGTGGGTGGGAGGGTGAAAGCATTGTGACGGACTAATTCCAAATCACTGGAGAAGGAACTGACAAGCCATTCCAGTATCACCAGCATTCAAACCTTGTAGGAAAGCAGTGGCAGAGGCCTAGGTGCATGTGCTGCAGTCCAGAGAGGCAGACACGACTGAAAGACCAAACAAGAGATATTGTGTACTTCAATGAAGGTGGGAGCTAAACCATTAAAGGCCATTGTGGGTGGGAGAGTGAAAGCAGAGTTGATGGACAAATTCCAAATCACTGGAGAAGGAACTGACATGCCACTCCAGTATCACCAGCATGCAAACCTTGTAGGAAAGCAGTTTTAGAGGCCTAGCTGCATGTGGGGGTTTTATTTAATCAGGTAGAGTGTCTTTAATTGCTTTATGTAAGTTGCAGCATGGCTTTTCATATTGCCATATGCATGAGCATTCCAAAATGTAACAACTAATTAATTGTATAATGCATTTGCTTGGGGGGGGGGGGGGTATTTTGCAATCAAGTGTAATGGCCTTCCATGCTTTCCCTCTGTTAAACTGTCACTTTTACACTTTAAGTTGCCTGTATGTAGTCCGTAAACCTTTTGCTGGGGCATTTTTGTCCTCTTAGCGATTTTGCGAGATAAAAGCTTACACATGAAGAATTCTCATCTGCGACTTACTACGTTACACCTCGAGCCAAATCTCAGCCAATAATCCCGAAATTACGCAAGTGGAACGCAACACAAGGCTAATTTTGAGAGGTTTGAATTGAAACCCAACTCTAATTTAATAAGGCCCTAGGTCGGCAGACCTGGTGCATCACACAGGACCTAAGGCCATTAAAAATTTGGTTGAACCTCTGGCTCCCATTGTTCCGGATGTTAACTCTATCATCACTGCCATACCAGCAAATGCCACTTATTTCACTTGTTTAGACCTGAATTCTGCATTTCCAGTTGACCCCATTACCCAGCCTTTGTTTGCCTTTCATTTCCACGGCCAACAGTTTATGTGAACACGCCTCCCACAAGGTTTTTGTGATTCCCCCACAGCCTATTCTTCTGCAGTCCGTGCCACCTTGCAGTCTTGGTCCTCCCCATCGAGCTTTGTCCTCCTCCAGTTTGTAGATGACCTGCTCCTGTGCAGTCCAAATCTAAAAGCCTGCAAAGAAGATTCACTCGCTCTTCTCTCACAGCTTGCTCTTACTGGACATAAGGTATCCCCTGGCAAGATGCAGTACTGTCAGTGAACTGTCCTCTATTTGGGATTCGTCCTCTCCCATAAACAAAGATTTTTGTCTCCAGAACGGGTTTCTACCCTTACACGTCTGCCAAAGCCCAAAACTAAGGATGCTCTGCTCTCCTTCCTGGTTGTTGTCACATATTGCCGCCAGTGAATTCCAGACTGTTCCTATTATAATCACATCCTGCATACAGCAACTTTGCAACAAGCTCCTGATTTGCTCTAATGGACTGCTCAAATGGACAAAGCATACACGTGCCTCAAGTCATCTCTTTGTCAAGCACCTGCATTAGGTTTTACAAAATTATCAGCTATCGTTTCATCTTTATGTTAAGGAGGATGGGGACACAGTAGCGGGAACATGGAACCCTCTATAGGCCTGTGGCTTTTTTATCTAAAGTTTTGCCCCTTGTGGTTCGAGGCATGCCTACTTGCTTGCAGGCCGTTGCTGCTGCGCCAATGATGGTAGAATCATTCTAACTTCTACTACTCTCATACGCACTCATTCTCCACACCACTCACCAGGTCCCCACTCTCCTACAAAATTCTACCACACAGCACATGTCTGGATATGAAGCTATCCTCACTGCCACTTCCAACCTTGTTTTCAAATATGCCCCAGATCACCATGGCCCAGTCTACCATCTATGGAAACTACTAGCTACAGTATCAGATCCTGTACTCCCACCGGCAGCACATGATTGTACAGACAACATACATACTGAGACATCGCCTCAACCTGATCTCCAGCCTACCCCACTACCTGACGGTGACATTGTTTTTGTTGATGGTTTTTGCTCCCACCCCTCAGATGGCCAATTTCACACCGGTTTTGCAGTTGCTTCCTGATTCAGTACTTGTAGCTCATTCTTTATCTTTCCTTTCGACTCAAGCTGCAGAACTCGTTGCTCCCATGGAAGCTTGTCGCCTTTATAATGACCGCCCTGTTACTATTTAAACAGACTCTAGATATGCTTTTGGGGTTGTCCATGATTTTGGCCGCATTTGGCAATTACAAGGTTTTTTTCTGCTGATGGTAAAGGGATTTCTCACTCTGACCTTGTTTTCCAGCTGCTCAATGCTATTCAGCTACCTTCTGCTATTGCTGACTCTTCCTTAGTACCTCAGGGAAATACTCTTGCTGAATCCGCTGCTAAGGATGCTGCTTTAAAATCTCCTCTTCTTCCTTGTGACCTATCTATTCTTTCCTCTCAACTTGCTTTTCTCCATGTTCCTTCTATCCCTGATTTTCCTCTCACCTCCCTCCAACGGTATGCAACAAAGGACGATCTCTCCTTCTGGAAACTGCAGGATCTGACCCTCGACCCTAAGGGTCTCTGGTCAGATAAGGAGGGACGGGTTGGGATTCCAAAATCTAGCGCCCCTATTTTTATTCCCCATTTTCATGGTATTGGCAGCTTGAGTAAAAGAAACACACTCAACATGAGCAAGAGATTTTTGATTAAAGATGCTTCTGCATTAGTAGAACAATAATTATCATGTTGCTTGGTATGTGCTCAAAACAATCCAAACACAGGGTTAAAACTTCAGCATGAGCACTTACCACCCCCTGATCGTCCTATGCAACAGCTACATGTTGATTTTACTCATATGCCACTTAGTGGCCCTTTTAAGTATCTTGTAATCTGTGATTGATTTTCTAAATAGGTAGAAGCCTTTTCAACAGCAAGGGAAAATGCAAAGGTTGTCGCAAAGATCCTGTATACAGAGATAATACCATGATTTGGTTGTCCCCTGCAGATTAATAGTGATAAGGGAACACCTGTTCACTCCAAAGTGACTCAGGAAATTGCCAGATTATTATGTGTTGACTGGAAATTCCAAATTCCCTATCATCCTCAGACCTCTGGACAGGTAGAAAAGACAAAAAGAGCCATTAAGGATAAGCTGAGGAAGGGAACTAATGGCACTTTTAAAAATTTGCCACAGTATTTACCAGCAATTTTAGCAGAAATTCGTATGACCCCAAATGCTACTACTGGTCTCTCTCCCTTTGAGGTTTTAATGGGAAGACCTTTCCCTGTATAGTTCAGGAAGAATATGTACAACAATTGGTCAATCGGCAATGTAGCTCTATCTCTTCTACTTCCATCAGGTTACCCGACACACCCTTTCAAGCTAGGAGATAAAGTGTTGGTGAAAAGGATAATAAGGAACAAACCTCTGGATACACCTTACGGACCTCCAACAACTGTCATCGATGTGACCAGAAATGCCATCCGCACTGAAGAGACCACCACCTGGATCCACGCCAATTGTCTGAAATGGGCCCATACAGCAGAGGCTTCACACTAACAACTCTCCTATATCTTCATGTTTTTACCATGTGTTATTCAGAATTTTTGCATGCTCCACCTTATGATAACTCATTCCTCAGAGCTTGTAATCAAACTTATCAATTAATGCAACTGATCAATACATCCAATCAGAGTTGTTGGATATGAGCAAACACACCCCATAGTGTGAATGCAGGGTTCCTTAAGACACCAGTCCTCTTTAACTTGTCTGCAATTGCTGACTTAGGGAGATATTCTGCTATTCTTAATTGGACCCAGGACCCTTTATTAAGAACACCAAAACTAGGTTTATCAGCCTAACTCATAAGGTTACCTATGGTTTCATAAAATGTATCAATGTTCAGGGTAATTCTATTCCAGAGGAACTGTTTTTCTATAATATTTAACAAGTTGGGCACCATCCTTCTATGTGATGGCTTGCTATTTCCCCCTGTTGTAGATAATTTTACACAGACTCAGTATTGTACACCTGATTTTCCTTCTGATATAGCTATTACTTATCAGTGGTTCAATGCCAAACTGGAAGCTTTAGGAAAAATGGCATTACTACTCAAGGGATGGATCATGGGTCATTGTCCAGATAAAACTTATATTGGGAGTGCTACATATGTTGATTTTACTGGTCCTCCCAGATGTCCCCCTATTCTTCATCTACCAGTAAGCATGTATTGGCTTTGTGGACAATGGGCCATGAAAATCCTTTCCTGTGACCATACAGGCCCATGTTTTGTAGGCATGTTGCTTCCATATATGGCCCGCTATGATTCATTGCCCATTGGCCACATACGTATGAATCGTGATGTGTTTTCTATAGAGGGATTGCTGGACCCTCCTGTTACCAAAAGAATCCTCAGTATTGTTGCCCCATTAGGTGTGTTCAGATTGTTTAAACAACTTAAAAGGACCTTTGAAGCAGTAAATGCTGACTTCAACTATACCCAACAGGCTATTAGTGCTCTCAATATGGAGATGGAACAAGTCAGAATGGTAGTATTACAGAACCGTATGGCCATAGATTATTTGTTAGCTTTTAAAGAGGTGGGGGGGGGGCATGTGCTGTTGCTGGTTCTAAATATTGTGTTGCCATCATTGATAATAGCCCTGTCGTGGATGCTGCGTTAAACAAGTTAGATGAAGTTCAGCAACATATGCGTAAACAATCCTCTGGTTTATTTGAAGATTTTGATTGGTCATTTGGACTAGGACCCTGGTTAGGTTCTCTGGACCATAAGATAGTCGTTGGTTTAATCCTTGCTTTTGGTTTTCTATTTACCATTTTTGTTATTGTTTCCTTTTTGCAATGCACTGTCTCATGTATTCTCAAACAATGTTTTAAGCCCCCACAGCTGAGCCTCAGGGTCTGTATATTGCTATGTTTCCAGATAATGCTGAACCAATTTTATGTCCGTGACCCACCCAGAATAGAGTCCCCTGCATCTCCATAGTTTCAAATTTCCCCAGAATGTTTACCTTTGTATTGTTGTTCTTTCAGAACAAACAAAGGGGTTGTTGAGGTATAATGAAAGGGTTAACATTTTACTTGACCTTTTTGTGACCACACAGCTGCATAATGCCAGTTTTTATTGTGTCAGCAGGCCCTTGTAAGTTTCTTATCTAGTGTATGCACATAGGATTTATAGTTATGTTTTCTGCCTATGTAGCCTCACCCTATATACCACAAAATGTATGTACACATGGCAAAATCAACCATGACCTGTAAATGTTGAACCTGCATAACTGACCAGCATGTACCTCTGATAACAATGCAAATGATGGCCGGGCAAAGCTCTATATATTCTTCTGTAAAACAGTCAATAAATGAGACACTTTGATATCAGTATCTTGTTTGTGTATCAATCTGTCTCACAGATATCTGAGCCAAGAGGAGAGAGGTGCCTGTGGAATAAAGAAGGTGCGCTTTCCTAGCAGTTGAAGAAATCCTGCTCTAACAGCATGTTCCTCACCTCCTCTTTCTATTTCACAGATTCTGTTCATCCATTTTGGATTATTCCTTCATATCTGAAAACACACTGTGTGTGGAATAGATTTGTATGACATTATCCATGATTTCTGGCATCTGTTTAATTGAGCAAATGATGACCGAAAGTAAGTGCAGGTTACTTTGAATAAATGGAGTGATTTCTGATTATCCTTTTTTTCCTCAGATTCCTGTTACATTGGTGTAGTGACCACATGTAACCCTGGTAGGTGCTATGCATCATGCTTATTCTAGACTATAACATTATCCCCGTTAGGAATCCCCTTTTGCCCTTCCGGAATCCGCCCACACTACACCCATGATATTAATGCACAGTCTTGTACATTTCTGATTGTGCTCTTTGTATGAAAAAAAACAAAAAAAACCACAACATTAATACACATACATCAAAATAAAATACACATAATCTACATTATACTTACCTACCCGCGATGTCTCCGGCCTCCTCCAGATCCTCTTCTGCCACGCCCTGTAAAAAATATATATATATACTTACATCCGCACTCCCGGACATCCCAGACGCTAATGAGGCTCCAGGAGAAATTTCAGGAAGAAAATAAGCAATGGCACCTTCTGATTGGTTGAAAACGCTGTCTATCAAATTCACATAAATCAGGAGGCTCCAATGTGTGAGTCAATCCGAAAGGGATACACCCTAAAATCCCACTCTGATTGGATAATGCACCTATCAATCTTTATTTAAACCCATCACAAGGCGCAGATGCCTTCAGCCAATCACAATGGAATACACCCCCACAGGGTGATTGGTTGGAGACTCTGCGCATTCTGATTGGTTGCACTGACAATAGCCAATCACAATGGAATACAACCTCACGTACGGATTGGTGAAGGATTTGCGCATTCTCATTGGCTACTGTTAAAATCAATCAATATTAAAGCCAATGGGAAGGCGCAGATGTCTTCACCAATCAGTACGTGGGGGTATATTCCATTGTGATTGGCTGATGGCAATAAAGCCTTAGGATTGATTCAAATAAAGATTGACAGGTGTGTTATCCAATCAGCGTTGTATTTTGGGGTGTATACTTTTTTCATTGGTTCACAAATGGGGTCTTATCATTGGCTGAATTTGATAGACAGCCTTTTCAGCCAATCAGAAACCGCCATTGCCAATTTTACTCTGGAACACTCCATAGGAAGGTCATTAGCGTCGGAGACATCCGCAAGGGTGGATGTGTGTCATTTTTTTTAAAGGCGCGGATGCTTCCGTAGAAGACGAGGAGGCCGAAGACATTGCGGAAAGGTAAGTATAATGTAGATTATGTTTATTTTACTTTGCTTTATGTTTACTAATGAAATGTTTTTTTTTGACAGGACTAAAGATGGCGGACGGAACATGGCGGACGGAACATGGAGGACGTGACATACTGGAACGGAACATGCTGGAAAGGTGAGTATAATATTAACAATATTTAGAATATTTAGAATGTTTACAATGTTTACAATGTTTAGAATGTTTAGAATGTTTAGGTATTTCATGTAAATGTGTTGTATTAATTTTTGGAATCTTTTTTACCGTAGGTTGCTGATCTGAAGAAACATCTCAAAGGTAAGTCGCCTTAATTATTTTATTGTACCTTACAATTAGGGTACCTATATATATATATATAGATAGCATGGATTGTATATTACATAGATAGGGGGATGTATTATTAGATAGTATTGTATATTACATAGTGGGATGTATATTACATTATATAGTGGCATATATATTACATAGTGGCATGTATAGTAGATAGTGGCATTTATAGTAGATAGTGGCATGTATAGTAGATAGTGGCATGTATATTACATAGGGTTGTATTGCAGTTTATTTAATTGTATTGTATTTTATTTAATTGTGTTGTATTTTAGTTTATTTAATTGTGTTGTATTTGAGTTGATTTAATTGTGTTGTATTGTATTATATGTATGTATTATATGTATTTCATTTTCAAGTGTGTAATTTAAAAAAAAAAATTTAGTGAGGGGGGGTTAAAATATATTTTGTTATTTTCTGTAATGGTCTTTTTTTTATTTTTTGTGACTTAGGTTTTTTTTTTTTGTTCTGTAATGTACATTTTTTATTTTTGGTGATTTTAGTTTTTCTTATTTTATGTTATGTAGATTTCTGCTTTTTGAGGAATTTAGTTACTTGAGGCACACAGTACACTCACATTGTGTGACAAACAGCATTTGAACACTTTCTTTTATTGACCGTCATTTTTTGACGGGCAAGTCGCTAGTATATTATATAATAATAAAGGGTAATAGGTTAATACACATGCAACGTCCAATTTGTGATACTGTGGAGTATTAACATTCCCCTGAAGGCCTAAAAACAATATATGGCAGGTGATAATGTGAATTGATTGATAGCAAAACACTTGATGGGGGGTCGCCAAATGATAATGGGTATACATCTTGGCACATGGCCAATGGTGTGGAACTTTCCAGGATGGGTGCATCGTTGATGGAGATTAGGTTGGATGTTGCTCCACGTGCCTCTGCACACACTCCATGTGTGTTTGTTCCCTTTCCTGATGGGTTAGAGTAGATTAGTGTGGTTTGTCTTCCCCTGGTCCCCTTCTGGATCGCTACTTTGTGGTGGTGAAGGGGCTTATGTACCTCAATGAAGCTGTGAGCTATACCATGTAGGGCCACTCTAGGTGGGCAGGTCATAGTAGAAAGGTCAGACAAATCACAGTCCACTGGAGAATGAACTGGCAACCCACTACAGTTTGTTTGCCAGGCAAACCTTGTGGATAAACAAATACATAGAAATAAGTAAGTGTGCTGCAGTCCATAGGGTCACAGAGAGTCGGACATAACTGAAGGACTAAATAACCAAAAATAAAATGTTCCCCTGGTACTTGATATACGTGATGTGGTGGTTTCATTTGGCCACTATTGGTTTTCCCAATGTAGATCTGATGAGTGAGATGTGTAGAGCCTCTATGAGTGAGAAAGGTATAATATGGCAGTTTCATGTTTTGTGTTGCAATTTAATCAGGTAGCGTCTCTTTAATTGCTTTCAGCTTCCTGCAGCATGACTTTTCATATTGGTATATGCATGACTATTCCAACATACGAGAAAAAAAAAACTTTTTAAGGACTATTTGTTCATTGGGAATTTTTGTGACATGCATTTTTGTGCCTTCCATTGCTTTCCCTATATTTTAAAGTCCATTGGTGGGTTTTTATTGACTCTTGCAATGTTACAAACTAGTTGGGAAAACCTTTGCGGGTCCCGTTTGGAACCCGTAAGATTTTGCCTGACATTTGCCGTTTGTGGGTTTAAATATGTTTGCGGGCTTGAGGAATTGTAGCAATTGAATAGAGATTTGCGATTTTAGCGATCGTAACTCTTGCGGGTTTGAAAGATCAAAGGCTTAGATGGGGTGTAAGTTATGGTTGTAACAACCACAGGGATTTTTAGCTCGTAACCTGTAGATCGATTGCGGCTTGCAAAAACACGCCAATTGAATAGCAAATTAGTTTACAGGCTACATTACGGGCTCCCATAAGCTACAATTTCTCAATTGAATGAGGCCCATAGACTTGTGTTTTTGAATCTATATCTTTTGCACGCCTTGTTGATTTTCTTGTACTTCCCTAAAGCAGTCTCTGTACCCTCTTATTGTATAATTTAAATGCCTATTTTTTATTCCAAATCTTGATCTTTAAATCATTGTTGAGCCATATTGGATGTAATTTACTCCTTTACTTTTATTCCCACGTGGTATATGGTTATAAGTATGTGTATTTAATAAGAATTTAAATGTTGTCCATTTATGTTCAGTGTTTTTACCCGTCAGTTCTCTGTCCCAGTCTATACTTTGCATTGCTGCCCTTAGACCATTAAAATATGCCCTTTTAAAATGAAGAGTTTTTCTTGGCCCCTTACAGTTTAGTTTTTTTAATTTAATCTCAAATGAGACTGTTGTTATCACTACATCCCAGGTTGCCTTATTTCAACATTTGATACTGTATCAAAATTATTTGTTATAAGCATATCCAAGATAGCCTCATTTCTAGTAGTTTCTTGTATAATTTGTGCCATATAATGATCTCATTCTTATTGACTGACATATGCTTGATATCTATTTCACCCAATCAGACTGCTTCAAATCCATATTTAAGGCGCAGCAATCACCATTTCCTTGAAGGAGCTTCGTTAGGTTAGTTAATATTTTTTTATTTTAGACGACAGGGTTATTTTTGAATGGCCCCTTCCTGACCCAGAAGATGAGGACCCTCATGGTAAATATGAGTTAATGTTGGGAGCCCAGGTCCCCTATTGGAACCCCAGTAGATAGGGGTTAATATTAGATGCTGCAGGGGATCTGATTGGGACCCCTCAGCATAGGGGTTCATTTTAGTTGCATGGGGTGTGCTTAATGGACAACCCTTGCAGGTATTAGTAGGTTAGTTGCCATGGGGGTCTGTATAGACCCCCCATGGTTATACAGATGGCATGATCGGTGTAGTGGTACAGGGATTGAGCAGGGAAGGGGGCGATTGGTTAGTGAGTGGGGAAGGGAATGCCTGGGGATACCCTCTAGCGGGTATTTAAATGGTGGGAATCCCTATGCATGATATTCTTATTTTCTATTGGCTCCTAGAGCTGTTTCTCATCCGAACATTTTGGTTTGGGTACTCCATACACTGAAATATCTTGCAGATTAAGGTTTGTTTTATGGATGTGGGCTGAGTGACGTAATGTGGTGTAGCTAGAGATTAACATAAAAGTGAAATGTAGGGGAAAAAAACTCCCGCAGCTGGTATACAGCTATACTACAGTTTACTCCACTGGATGTAAGTCAGGAACTCTAATTTAGGGCACTGCCATAAATCATCTGCAGGAGATTTTTTCCCTACCTTACACGTTGATGTAAAACAGATACACACACAGAGTAACAATACACACATATATACATATAAATGTATAGCCAGGTCACAGCACCCATACTCCCAGGGGGATATTTAAGCTCTGTGGATATTAACAGGAATATATGCAAAATGTATCCACAGTGCAATTATAAATATATATATATATATATATATATATATATATATATATATATATGTATATGTATATATATATATATATATATATATATATATATATATATATATATATATATATAGAAAAAGACAAATAATACATTAATAATCATTTTACAAACTAAGACATAACAATCCAGTCCATGTATGAGTTTGCCCACTCTGGCATATGCGGATACTGTCTCTGTAGGGCTGCATGTTCACTGCAATATACTAGCCTATCAGGGACAAATACTCAGCATCATGTTAGCAACTATCTAATGGTTAGTCTCACACACTGCACAGCAAGTTAAACTGAGTAAGTGTCCACATGAGGTGCAGATGGCAGACCACAACAGATTCAGTTTTCTTGACATGAGCCACAAACAATCTTGCAAAATCAAATAACTTAATGATCATCTTGATAATAAAATAGCTACTGCCAATCACAATATGTAAATATGTAAATCAACATTCTCACATTTTAGATATTAGTATAAATCTATGATCACACAACAATCACATGATCAGACAAGATCATTAACTCACAAATCTTTGTCTCATTTCAGGACTCAGGAAGTCAACATCAGCCACCTTATCACAGGCCATAGCATTTGCACCTAAGGAGGAACAGGACAAGAATATGGATGATTATGAACCTGATTAAATTTCTACCACTGTGGAATCATGGGAAGAGGTGGAAAAGGAGCCAGATCAAACATCTAAATACATGGTTTGCATTTAATCTATTGTTTGCTAGTCTGGTTCTGTTGTCTCTATACTACCCTATGGTGCCATGAAGGCTAGGAACAGTGCAAGATTCCTGTGGAAGCCCTAAAATAAGGTACCCCACAATTTCATCACACCCACCCTACCCTGAACCCATTACCGGCTTTCTATCCTCATAGTGTCAACATATGGATAGTACAACATTTGACATCCCCAGCTGATTTCTGCCAACTGGATTTTGGGGACTAATTACTATTATGGGCCCTGGTGGTATGGAGTACAATAGCACAAACCCTTCCCTTTTTCTTTAAGAACAATGCCCCACCCCGTAAATTCTTTGACTGTTGCCACCACATTAGCCCAAGATGATTTAATATTGCCTATGTGGTATACCTAAGACATACTGTATTGGTAATACCTTTATGTGGTTAATGTCCAGAGGATACTGCCCATGATATTTACTTAAGAAGGTTGGTGTTGCACCATATTGTTTTATTAATGGTTGTATGTGATTCCATTTTATTTTAAGCAATATGCATTTGTCATATATGTTGTAATTGTCACTGTATGTTTATCCACAACAGCAAATTTGTTGTTGTGTATGCAAATGATCCTTAGGGGCTTTCTCACCCTAAGGGTTATAGGGTGCTCCAGACATGGATTCCTTGTTCACTGTGCCATAGAGAGTACAGCTGCACCTCACTGATGTGGCCCAAAAGAGGTTGAAATGGACATCTGGGGTTTGCTGTTTCTTCTGTTTAAGGAAAATTGCCTGGTATTTCAGCACTGGATCACTTTTCTGACTGAGACCAGACTAATATACTACAGGATATTTCTCCCTGTGAAGGGCACAAGTGAGCTAAAAGAGGTTGCTTTCTGAGTACATAATCATGCCTATAGAACAGACCTACTTAGGAATTGTTCATTCTCAGATTGAGCACCTCTAATATGTTGTTGTGTAGGTATATCCACCCAGTCGTTTTTGGAATAAAACTATCAGGCTTTCCCCAGGGAGTTTAATAAACCATTTTGCTTGGGATCCACAGGGAAAGGAGCTCCTATTAAAAGGTTACCCAATTGTGCGGTTAGAATGAAGAATTGATAGCGATCAAAGTAAACCACCATTGTCCCATTGTGACATATAATCTGTACTGCTTTGAGAGCTTGTCAGATAAGCTTTCAATTAAGTAGCTATGGTATAAAGCTTCATCTCAGCAGGAGCTGTCAGGTAGGACACCAGCTGGATATGAACTCACGGTCATAGGTAAACCTTAGGTCATAGAATTGAATGGAGATGTGGGGAGTGAAAAAAGCTATTAGAAGTACTTGTTACACTTGCCAAGATAGACTACTCAGGTAATTGCCTCAACAAACAAAATATCAATTAGGATCAAGTGGTTACCACCAGCTTGCCTTTGATCTATTGTTTGGTAGTAAGGTCCTGTTTTCTCTATTCAACCAAATAGTGCAATGGAAGGCTATGTAGGGATTATTAAACCGACATACATTGCCTTGCAAAAGTATTCACCCCCCATGGCATTTTTCATGTTTTGTTGCCTCACAACCTGGAATTAACATGGATTGTTTGAGGATTTGCATCATTTAATTTACAGAACATGCCCACAACTTTGAAGATGTTTTCTTTTTTTTTTATTGTGAAGCAAACAACAAACAGGACAAAATAACAGAAAAAGTCAATGTGCATAACTATTCACCCCCTAAAGTCAATACTTTGCCACCTTTTGCAGCAATCCCAGCTCCAAGTCACTTTGGATGAGTCTCTATGAGCTTGCCACATCTTACCACTGGGATTTTTGCCCATTCCTCCTTGCAAAAGTGCTCCAGCTCCTTCAAGTTGGATGGTTTGTGCTTGTGAACATCAATCTTTTGACTAGGCCATTCCAACACATTTACATGTTTCCCCTTAAACCACTCAAGTGTTGCTTTAGCAGTGTGTTTGGGGTCATTGTCCTGCTGGAACGTGAACCTCCGTCCTAGCCTCAAATCACGCACAGAGTGGTACAGATTTTGCTGAAGAATATCCCTTTATTTATCACCATCCATCTTTCCCTCAACTCTGACCAGTTTCCAAGTCCTGGCTGCTGAAAAACATCCCCACAGCATGATGCTGCCACAACCATGTTTTACTGTGGATGGTATTCTTTGGGTAATGTGATGTTTTGGGTTTGCGCTAGACATAGCATTTTTTTTCATTGCCGAAAAGTTAAATTTTAGTCTCATCAGACCAGAGCACCTTCCTCCAAGCATTTTGGGAGTCTGCCGCATGCCTTTTCGCAAACTCAAAACATGCCATTTTGTTTTTTACTGAAAGTAATGGCTTTCTTCTGGAGCGTACGGCTTATTGTCATGCTATGTACAGATACTCCAGTCTCTGCTGTGGATCTCTGCAGCTCCTCCAGGGTAACTTTAGGTCTCTGTGCTGCCTCTCTTTCCATTTGGTTATGATATATTTGATTGTGCTCCTGGGGATCATCAAAGATTTGGATATTTTTTTATAACCTTACCCTGACTTGTACTTCTCAACAAAATTGTCCCTTACTTGTTTAGAGAGTTCCTTGGTCTTCATGGCAGTGTTTGGTTAGTGGTGCCTCTTGCTAAGGTGTTGCACCCTCTGGGGCCTTTCAAAAAAGGTGTGTATATGTAATGACAGATCATGTGACACTTAGATTGCACCCAGGTGGACATAATTTCACTAATTATGTGACGTCTGAAGGTAATTGGTTGCACCAGAGCTTTTTATGGGCTTTATAATAATGGGGGTGAATACATACACACATGCCAATTTTCTGTTTTCTATTTCTAAAAAAAAATGTTATGTATATATTTTTCTCATTTCACTTTACCAACTTAGACTATTGTGTTCTGATCCATCACATCAAATTCAGCTTAACAAATCATTGAACTTAAGGCTGTAAAATAGGTAAAAAGTCAAGGGGCGTAAATACTTTTGCAAGGCACTGTATATTTTCTAAATAATTAGAATAATACATTTTGAGTTCAGAATCAATTTATAGACACATATTCCTCTCCATAAAATAATATTTATTGATAATAACAAATACAAACTAATCAAATATATTTATTTAAAAAAACAATGTATTAGATTAATTGCAAATGAGATAAAATCACATCTGCCAGATAATAAACCAAAAAAGCCCTTAAAATTTTACAAATCATTATCATATATCATTTTCTATTCAAACCTAAATCTTGATATAAACGTTTATCACAATTTCATATGATAAAAACCCGGAACAGCAACTTTAAGGATTGCAATAAAATAAACCTTTTTATCAAAATTACCAAAATGACATAAAAAATATATATTAGCACTGTTTATGTATATTTGGCGTAAATATAAAGAAATGTCTCTATGAATAACTCAATGATGGAAGATATGTTATGGTATAATTGTGGAATTAATTAAATAAAATCAATTTATTTGTTTTGGTCAAAAAGATAAAAGAGATATCATAATTTGTATTAAAATTTATATCAGGATTTATAAATTTTAATGGAAAAAAAAAAAACCTTGATAACTTTTTGATATGAGACAATTTAAACAGAGAAATTATGATAATGGTTTACAATTATATCATAAAATAAAATAATTGAATTTATACATTACCAAGCCTAAGATTTCACTGGATAATCCACAAGTTAGCTGCAAATATCTCCTCACTCCATACACACTCTCCCATCAAGTCTCCAGCCTCCCACTCCCCCTTTTCTCCTCTCAATTATACCTACAACTTTATTTGCTTATCAGATGTTACAATCTCACTAAGTCTTTGTCAGCCAATCAAATGTTCTTATTGTGTCATCACGTAACATTGTATTCCTTGAACCACAAGATGGGGCTCTTGGACCTTCAAATTATCCTAGGAATGTCCATAAACTCCCTAATGAACTTTGACATTAACAAGCTATAAACCAAATTATAACCTAGACATCGTCAATAAAAAGTATCATTATATTTATATACAGGAGATATTTATTGTCTTGAGAACTAATCTCTGCAGACATAGGGCCTCATTCTATTAGCGGCCGTAAATCGGCCGTAAGGCTGCGATTCCTTGCGGGGGTTCTGTTAACTCGCGATTCTATTATACGGCCCCGCAAGGATCTCCTTTTATGGCCGGCCGCATATCTTGGAACCGGCCGTAATCTCAGAAATATAAAAACTCAAAAATAAATTCAAGCCTGCACTGTACAGCTCTGTAAATGCTAGGGATCATATTGGGGGACATGAGGATTAATAGAAACCCACTCTCAAGCTTGCACATCTGCCCAAACCCGAGTTCAAATTAACTGTTTATTTTCCGGCTGCGGCGTGGGTGTGTCTGAGGTGCTCCAAGCACTCTGGACTTTTTACATGGATATTTTACGGATATTAAAAATAAAATATTTTACGGATTTGAGTACAGGATAATTATGTGCTATTTTTTCTAACACCTAAAATCCCTTTATAGTCTTCGCAAAGTGCAGGATGGCTTTATTTGAGCTATTTTATGTGCTTAATTGGTGCTAGCGAGACCTCTTTCCTGCAAGTAAGCTGCGGCTCGCTTTTAGCCTTGCAGAGAGGTTTCCCGGTTGAATTGAATTGCAAAACTCTTGCGGCCGTTTTAGATCAAAGGCTTTCCTCTGGCGCGAGCGGCCGCAAGAGATAGCAAGGCACCGGCCGCAAGCCTGCCGGAGCCTCCGGCCGTAAGGGAATAAAATAGCCGAATAGCTTGCGGCCGGTCCTTGCGGCCCCGCAACGGCTGCGGCCGCTAATAGAATGAGGCCCATAAAGTCTGTATATGTATGGGAATTTAAAGGAGTATTCTGTTATTCCAAACCTTATCTTTTCAATTTAGTTAAGGAATTTGCTTTAAAGGACAATGGGTCTTAGAGTTTCTCTTCTATGAGAAACTGTGACAAATATAACTTTTATAGATATATTCCAATAATGGAATTGCATACATTCCTATTTATGAATATAAATGTGTAATACATTTAGCATATTATTGCATTGGTTATAAAAGAACGGATAATAATAGGATTATTATATTAGTTATAATATCCAATATAAAATTGGATTTTATTCATTCAGAATCCCTGACAGCTAGGAGAAGTAAGATTTATGTAGAAGCCCTCAAAAAGATACCCCACAATCTCATCACCCCCAGCCTACCCTGAATCCATTACTGGTTTTCTACCCTCAGTGTCCCCATGTGGAAAGTTGAAAACCTGATATATACAGCTGATTTGTAACCTAACAACCAGGGGTAACTTGGCAAAGGGTGTGACTCTGGGTTATGATGTCAATGGATGTGTTGTATGTCTGTCAATAAAGTTGTTATTCAAATCTCACCCACCATTATTTATCATTCTGCTGAGTGGATGTCATTGATGCAATACCCACTTTGTATATATTTCACATTATTTAGTAGCACTGCTTACAAATGAAGAGGATGCCTTCATGGACCTGAATTGTGCCTTATTCCTAAGGAAAATAAAAATAGGGACTCCACCAACTCTTCTGAATAACATTCCTCACTAACCATCAATTAGTGAAATGTTAAACATAATCCTAAATGACCACAAAGAAGGGTATAATGGACTATGTAATGGGAGAGTAGCCATCTGCTTACAAAATATCATCATGACATAGGCCATGATCCTCTTCTCTGTAGCCAGGCTAGATTATGCTATCACATGGGCCAATAGATTCTCACTGAGGAGTGCTGTTGGGAAGGTCAAATCAGGTGCAGCCCCTATCTCCTCCTCAGCCTTGTCACAGGCCCCCTACCCCCCATGCCACTGCACCCAGTCCCTAGTTAAGGTGGGTTACAGGGGGAGGCATCACCACTGGAGGTAGCAGCCCATGTAGAGGAGGAGGCATGGAGGGGCCACCTGGAGCAGCCTGGCTATTTAGGACCCCACCGGCTTCTTGTGCCTTTTCAACTCCCTATGGACCCTCTGGTGGTTGCAACCCACAGAGGCCTGGTAGGAGGAGATGCTGGCCTGAATCCCCAGCATAGCATATCTACAGTCTCTCATCAGGACCAGAATCTCCCCCATGGTAAACCTTCAACAGTGGCTTTGGGATGGAGGTGCTGGGGACCAGATGCTGATGGTGGTGGAGGGCCTGGTGGTGGTGGTGCCCAGGACATGCCAGTGGTGAGAGGAGGAGCTGAAATGATGGTGGCATGGACCGGAAGCAGTCCAATAGGCGAGCCCGAGTTGCAAATCTATCTGTAGGAGGAGGAGGAGGGCAGTGTGATTAGAAGGTTCAGCAAGTCCCCCCAACTGAACACATACATTGGGAGTCATTTTACTCATCCCATGGGCCCTCTGAACCTCTGTTGGGCTCCTTCTCCTGACATGGATCCTAATGAGCTCTGCATCTTGCTCTGTATTTAGCCAGACCTCCTGCCAGCTGCAATGAGAGAAGTATAGTGTATGGTTAACAACACTATATGATCATTTGCTTGATGTGTGTTCCTATCTGACATGCCGTTATCTTGAACCTCGATTCACTTATTAGGTGAGGATATTATAGGGATACAATAGGGATGAGTATGTTATGTACTATATATAATAGTATAAGTAGGTAACATTGTGTAAGATGAATAAAAAAGCTATCCTTAACTGGATGTGATAATTGATTTTTATTATGAACTTGCTTGTTAATAGCTCATAACAATATCTTGATTCATACTGTGGTGTCTCTTCTGCAGCACATGAATATAACAAGTCTATAGAAGTTGCTGCTCATTGGGTCATACTAACCAATTAGTGAGCATCTCTCAACAATAGTTATTAACATGCTGCTGAGAGGTGTTCCCTGATGGGCTAGAATACTGCACTGCACATCCTACCTATAGTCTTTATTTGCATATTCTGCAGTGGCTACAACCATAACTGTGGTCTCAATTCTATGTTTACTAAATGTATATCTGTTTTGGTATTTTCTGCATCTATTTGTGATATTTGATATGTAAGATTCCTGGATTTTAGCAGGGTACACAATCCATCTCTCCATAGGGAAATCCAGGGAGCTGACATCTCACCCTCATTGGTGTGCAGCATTTCCATAAAAATTAGAGTGTGTGTGGTGTACATGAGGTGTGCATGTTGGTGTATGTCATATTAACCTGGCAAGGACGTTGGATCCGATGAAGCCATCAAGCCTGGAGCTCCGGGAATGGTTCCTGCTTCCATCAACTCTTTCAGCAACACCTCCCTCTCCTGTACTGGACAGTCACTCTTGCTCTGGCCTCCTCTTCCATCATCCTCCTGATCTTTGCCCAGCCGGTATCATAACAATGCCTTATAGAGCTCACATCCCTATCAGTAAAACCAAGCTTAATTACTGTGGCTCCTCCCCCCTGCAATGATATGTGGGCAGGAACGGATGGCATTGAAGAGTACCACCATCACCTTTGGCCTATAGTTAGTGGCCCTGTGTTTGCTTCCAGCCACTTGCCCTCCTGACTGTGGACTAGGATCCATACCTCTCTGTTCTTACCCTGAGGCCTCTCCACCCCCCCTCTCCCCACTAACTATGAACATATAGTTCTATGGGTAAATTCCTTCCTCCTTCTATCTCACCTCCCGCCCTCTCCCAGAACTACCACTCCTAGCCCTTTACTCCCACCCTCCCTACTTCTCCCCCTTCCCTCCATGCCAACCCTCCTTATGTCTCCTCCACACATTCCCACCCTCCCTATCTTTACCTCCACTCCCCCTCCTTACCTCTACCACCCTTCCTATCTCTCCTTCCCTTCCCTCTACACCCCAGGGCCCTCTCTCTCTCTCCTCTGCCTCCTCCTCGCTTCCTCGTCTCACCCACTTCCCCCTCCTCTCCCCTCCTCACTCTTCCCTCTATCTCAGTCACAACAATAATATAAGGTTAAATCAAAGAGTCTATGTGTGATGTCAATACAGACCCCCATGAGCCCCTAATTAACCCTGTCACGCATGGGGGTCATTACAGAGCCCCATGAGCCCCTAATTAACCCTGTCACTTATGGGGGGTCAATACAGAGCCCCATAAGCCCCTAATTAACCATGTCACTCACGGGGGTCATTACAGAGCCTTATGAGCCCTAATTAACCCTGTCACTTATGGGGGTCAATACAGACCCCCATGAGCCCCTAATTTACCCTGTCACTCATGGGGGTCAATACAGAGCCCCATATGCCCCTAATTAACCTTGACACTCATGGGGTCAATACAGATCCGTATGAGCCCCTAATTTTCCCTGTCACTCATGGGTGTCTATACAAACCCCAATGAGCCTCTAATTAACCCTGTCACTCATAAGGGTCAATACAGATCCCCATGAGCCCCTAATTTTCCATCACTCGAGGGTGTCAATACAAATCCCAATGAGCCTATAATTAACCCTGTCACTCATAAGGGTCAATACAGACCCCATAAGCACCTAATTAACCCTGTCACTCATGGGGGTCAATACAGACCCCCATAAGCCTCAATTTAACACCATCAGACCAATAGGGGTCTATACAGGCCCCAGTAAGCCCCTTATTAACCCTGTCACTCATAAGTGTCAATACAGACCCCCATAAGCCTCAATTTAACACCATCAGTCCAATAGGGGTCTATATAGACCCCTATAGGACACTAATTAACCCCTATAATAACACTATAATTGACATGAGGGTCATCCAAGTCTAAGCACTACACTATTAACCCTAACTATAATCCCAATCCTATTCCTATCTTACCCTAACTGGGCCTATTTAACCCTAACTGGGCCTATTAAACCCTAAAAGTACCTATTTAATCCTAACAGTACCTATCTAACCCTAATTGGGCCTATTGAGCCCTAACAGTACCTTTTTAACCCTATCTGGACCCAGTAACACTATATAGGCCTATTTAACCCTAACTGGGCCTATTTAATCCTAAAAGTACATATTAGACCCGAGCTAGGCCTATTTAACCCCATCTCTTATAAACCACTAAATCTAAACTCTACCCTAACCTATTAACCTCTTACCTAACCCCCGATTAAACCCCTGCATCCCACTAATTACAAAAAATAAAAAAAACTAAGTTACAGAAAATAAAAAAAGCTACGTTACAAGAACAGAAAAGAATATTACAATTACAGTAATTAGAGGACCAATCAAAAACATATTTTTCTTTAAGATTAATTTTCGTTATAGTATCAATGTTCATCATCAAAACCTGTGTCTTGCTTTGATTAATTTTATAGTATGATAAAGACCCATATAGTTGAATAATCTTCAATAAACTCTCTACTGAGGTTGCTGGTTCTGACTTTGTAATAATTACATAATTCGCAAATAATGTTATTTTTGAGATAGTTTTACCTATGACAACACTCCTAATATCAAAAATTACTTCCCTTTTTTTTCGCCAGTGGTTCCATTATTAAAGAAAATATGAGTGGGGAGAGTTGACACGCTTGTCTGGATCCGTTATGGATATTGAAGCTATCTGTTTCAAACCCCGGACCACTTCTAAAAGAGCAATTGTTGAAATATAGGGCCAAAATGCCCTTAATTGATCCCTCTACCAAACCATATTTTTGGTGAAAGGTAGATCACCAAACACCTGACAACAGTTAGGCCGCATCATGGGTATAAGAGTTGGATTGCATGAGGCTGTTAATTTGTTGGGGATAGTCGTACTATATAAGCATAAAATGCTTAATTAATAATGGGTACTATAAATCAGAGATTATATAAGCATTAGTTAAGGGCTGGTGAGGATATTATAGGGATACAATAGGGATGAGTATGTTATGTACTATATATAATAGTATAAGTAGGGAACATCGTGTAAGATTAATAAAAAAATATTTTTATATGGATATTCGAAATGTAAATAAATTTCCTGCGCTTTACGTAGTATGTACTGGAAATCCCATGTTAGATTAATAAGTAAAGTAGGTGATATGGATATTCGTAGGGAAAGTAAAAGAATGCACTAAATACATAGAACCTCATTCAATTCCGAGTTGCCCAATTGAATTGGGCTCTATATAAGCACATACAAAAAATTTGTGAAAAGTGGGTTTTCACTCAATTTTCTTACTGTCCCTCTAGGCTTCTCCCGCCTTTCCTTATTGGGAGCCCTTAATTATATGCGATACTCTGTATGCAGAATGCAGCTTCACAGTCGAGAGCCTCACATCTGACTCCCTTTGCTTACATGCTGTGTCTGGCACACGCACTCGGCGTCTCTGTGTTAAGCCTCATAGGTATTTTTTTAGTTACTGAACCTCTATCCAAAAGCAAGGTTTTCACTAACTAAAAAATGATGTCAAAAAATATGTTATGTGCTTATATAGAGCCCAATTCAATTTCCAAAATTTAAATTGAATGAGGACCATAGTATGTATATAAAACATATGTTGTACTAGCAACATATAATTAGTATGGATATTCGTAGGGAAAGAATGCACTATTTACATCTCCAAGAATCAGGCGATCAAATGCCTTTTCTGCATCTATCGCTAGTGCTAGAAAAAGGATCTTTTTTACTTTACAAAAATCCAGAAGATTGAATAATTTTCTTGTATTATCTAGGCCTTGGCGCTCCTTTATAAAACCTGATTGATCATAGCTTACCAACAGCCTTATTAAATTGCGATTCCGCCAACAGAATAGTTCTCTATTTTAGCACATAGCATATTTTTTTAACAGAAGTTTTTAGTAAGTGGAGACTTTGCTTTTGGATAGAAGTTCACTAACTTAAACTTCACTAAACAATATGCTATGTGCTTAAATAGAGCCCTATTAGATTGGCCAAATTGCAATTTAATAAGGCTGCAAGTCTTTTATAACCAAATTCAACCTATAAGCTAGGATTCTAGCATAAAGTTTAATATCAATATTTAACAATGATATTGGTCTATAATTAGAGCACAGGTTCCGAGCTTTACCTTGTTTATCAGTTGTAACTATTATGGCCGGAAGTGATTCTGCAGGAGCTAAGCCTGCCAATTTAATCTCATGAAAGCTATTCATAAGAATTTACTTAATACCTTAGAGTCATTTTTGAAAAACTCACCGGGAGTGTCCATCCGGGCCCCGGGACTTATTTGATAGCTTCTTCTACTTCTTCTATAGTTATTTGTCCATCCAATTTATCTTTTTGGTGGCTCGTGATTTGCGGGAGATTAATTCAGTCCAAAAACTCAGAAATTGATTCTTTTGTGGGTTTATTAACCTTTCCAGTAAGCTCTAAATTGTAAAGATCTTTGTAATAATCAAAAAAAAAAACACTACCAATTTGCTCAGGTAGCCTATGGGATTTCCCCTTTTTATCAAATATCTCTGGAATGTTCTTAGAACTATTGTTGTTCCTACAAAAAAAACTATTAGGCTTATTGCCACAATAATAATAGTTTTGCTGTGTCCTCCATATATTCTTATTTACCTTAAGTTGATTAATTTCTCTTAATCTTTTCTGTATAGTCGCTAGTTCCAAAAAAAAATCTTTATTATGGGCCATTTTATTCAGATTATTAAGTCTGTTTAGTTGAATATATAGATCTCTAAGTGGTACCGCTCTTTCAGACCTCTTTTTGGATGCTCCTGAGATCCAATTTCCCCTGCCAAAAGATAACTTTAGAATTAGCTGTGTTTTCATTTAACTCAATTAAATCCTCCATAATATTATATATACCCTCCCTGTCCTTTATGGAATTAAATAGAGACTGATCTATTATAAACTTTTTCTCATCCTTCTTCCAGGTTTATTAATATACATAATAATGCTAGAATGGTCTGAGTCTCCTATAGGACCTATTTTCACTCTATCCACTCTACTTATGGTCTCTTCATCTACTAGGCAGTAGTCAATCCTTGTGTATGACGCATGGCAGTTGGAAAAAAAGGTAAAATCTCTCTCTCCCAGATGGAATGTCCGCCATGCGTCATACAATTTATACTTTGCCAAAGCAGCCTGAAACTTTCGTGAGACTGCAAAAAGTTATTTACTTTGATTTACAATTTTTTCAGTTTTCCGATTCACTTCAGTATCTAACACCATATTCATGACCACAGGAGCCCCAGGAGGGAAGGAAATCAATGGGTTAGTGGGTTTTCACTCAATTTTCTTACTGTCCCTCTAGGCTTCTCCCGCCTTTCCTTATTGGGAGCCCTTAATTATATGCGATACTCTGTATGCAGAATGCAGCTTCACAGTCGAGAGCCTCACATCTGACTCCCTTTGCTTACATGCTACGTCTGGCACACGCACTCGGCGTCTCTGTGTTAAGCCTCATAGGTATGCCTCCTGTACCAACAGAGATCCAGGCGCGCTTCTGGAGGTGACGCTAACCCACCTGATGACGATTCCTGGGCGTGACCATCACCAAGCCACATGATAATTATCACCCACCAGGAGGACGGAGACATCATGCCGAGATAAGTTTAATGTATAGTATGCTTATTGTTGTTTTTATGTGTATGTGTATTTGTGACTAATGTAATGCTTATTTATAGAGATGTTGCGAATAGTTCGCCGGCGGATTGTTCCCGGCGAACATAGCATGTTCGCGTTCGCGGCGAACAGCGAACATATGCGAGATTCGACCCGCCCCCAATACTTTATCATTGAGCAAACTTTGACCCTGCATGTCACAGTCAGCAGACACATTCCAGCCAATCAGCAGCATACACTCCCTTCCACACCCTTCAACCTCATGGACAGCAGCCATTTTGGAATCAGAACTAACTTGCAGTCTTACTGAGAGGAGGTAGAGTGTAGCTGATACTGCATCAATAGGGAAAACCATAGCTAGGCAAGTTTATTCAGTGTCCAGTGCAGTGCTGAAGGACTCATCAGATCTCTGCTGTAAACACAGCACCCCAAAAAGCCCTTTTTATGGCTATAACATCATTTTTTTTTCGTTTTTTTCTGTGTAATCTAACTTCATTTGCCTGTCTCCCTGCTAGCCCCTGCTTGTAAGTGTGTGTGTCAGGCTCACAGCTTATACTGTGTGTGCACAACGCATACAATATAATATTGTTTACTAGTTGTCTACTTTTAAAAAACCCAAACTTTTTTTTTCTTAAATCTAAGTGCATTTGCCTGACCGTCAATCATAGTTTTTTTTCTTGACCGCTTCCCCTAGTGTGTGTCCTGCTTACAAGTACTGTGCCAAGTTCAACCAATCCAGTCTAGTTGGGGTACCAACAGTCCACATTTAAAAAACCTAAACTTTTTTTTTCTTAAATCTAAGTGCATTTGCATAACCGTCAATCAAAGTTCATTTGCTTGACCGCTACCCATAGTGTGTGTCCTGCTTACAAGTACTGTGCCAAGTTCAACCAATCCAGTCTAGTTGGGGTACCAACAGTCCACATTTAAAAAACCCAAACTTTTTTTTTCTTAAATCTAAGTGCATTTACATAACCGTCAATCAAAGTTAATTTGCTTGACCGCTACCCATAGTGTGTGTCCTGCTTTCAAGTACTGTGCAAGAGGTTGTGTGCATGCTTGAGCTCTAAACAAAAGGCTTTTTAGGGTCTTAGTCCCTCAAATACAAGTTTTATTTTAACACCTTTCTGTTTATAAGCACTTTGTGCACGGTGTTGTTCATTTTTGAGAGTTTTTGTGGTATTTTTCTTAGTTTAATTTAAGTTTTTATTTTCTGGGGGTCAGGCTCAGCTCTATATCCCAGGAGAGTGAGCTGTCTCCTGGATACTTTGCCACACCCCTCCCTTAGCACTTGACCTTTACTCCTGGAGCTTTTTTTTTACTTTGACTTTTTAAGTTTTTCAGGTTTTTTTAAAGTTTTGTTTGTTTGGTGTTGGGTTTTATGTTTTGGGGGGAGAGAAGACAAGTAACATCTTTGTAGGCAGTGGGGGGGAAAACAATTTGAAGTTTTTGTTTAAAAGGCTTTTTTTACATCTGACACAGAGACACAGAGGGGTTAAAAAGCCTCTATGTTCTCTGTGTTGTTGCAATTAGCAACACCTTGCAACAGGCCATTAACAATTCCACTGCCAAACATCATCTCTCTCTCTCCCTTAGTTTTGTCTTTTTGTTTCTTTTTCACACTTTTATATTTAAAAAAAGAAAACAATAGAAAATCATAAAACAAAAAATAAAAATAAATAAAACAAATAAACTAAAAAAAAAGGGTCTAAACCTGAGGGATAAGACCATTAAGAAGCCTCAGGGGTCAAAAGGGGGAATAATGGCCCCTGAAAATCCTAGCTGCAGCACTGCACAGCATAGGCCCCAGGCAGATAAGGCAGCCCCAGCTCCTGGTGGTTCTGCCAGCAGACCTACACCTGTGGCTAATACCTGGTCACAGGTGGTTTCTGCTGGCCCCAGTAATACCACCGCTGGGGCTGAGGGGCAGATCACCAGGAAGCATGGGGTTAAATGTCAGATGTCTGGGGTCTACAGCATTGATATCTATCTGCGTGCTGCAGCTAATGTCATCAACCCCTCTGTTATAGTAGCAGCCAGCAAAATGTACGGGAAAGCAGTTTTCTTTACCCGTACTCTGGCTGCTGCTCACATTCTTATACAGAGAGGCATCACAGTGGGGGGATTATATGTCCCAATAGAACCCCTGAAAGGGTTGGGCACAAAAGTAACACTCTCTAATGTGCCCCCCTTCCTACCAGACTTCCTCCTGCGCCCCCACCTGCTAACCCTAGGGGAAGTAAAAACACCATTTATTAAAATTCCCCTGGGGTGCAGAGAGAGAGCACTTCGTCATGTGCTCTCTTTCAAGAGGCAGGTACAAATGTGCCTGCCTCAGGGCGCAGAAAACATTGAGGGGTCTTTTGGGGTTCCATTTGAGGGGGGTGCTCTACAGGATTTTTTACAGCACTACGGAGGTGCAGTGCTATCATTGCAAGGGGTTGGGGCATACACGTAGGAATTGTCTTAATGTAAAGCATCATGCCCCAGCCCCAGCAAATGGCACCTCCGTCAGTACGGCACCCATCCCCGCTGAGCCCATAACAGCGGGGACCTCAAGGGTCATAGCCCCCCCACAGAGCTCAGGCAAGGAAGCCGTTCCTCAAGCCACCACCACGGCCTCCAACCCCCCTTCTTCCCCAAAAAAGCCATCTGTGTCTGTGGTCTCCAGCAAGACTGCAGACACGGGGAAAAAGGGGAAGAATGTCACCGGTCCTCCCAGTGTCACAGCTGCATCTCCCAAGTCCCAATCTGCCCCCACCATAATTACATCAGTTAGTGTGGGGGCACAGTGTAAGCAGAGGGATAATAAGCCCTCTGCAGGGGAGGTAGCTAGTGGCAGCACCTCTTCCAGGAGTGACATCCCCAGGAAGAGGAAGCATAAAACAGGGAGGTTGTTGATAAGTGGGAAGTGCTCTATAGTGGAGCACCTCCCTCTAAAAGCAAGAAGAGGAACAAAACATCTCCTCCTCATCCGGTGACATTGTCTGGCCCAGTTATTAAGCTCAGCCAGCCGGTGCCAGACCACACATCTCTCTCTCCAGACCCTATAGGGGTTAATGTGGAAAAGGGTCTGGAGGAAAAGCAGGGGCAAGAGGGTCTCCCAAGTGAGGCAGGGGTAGACAAGAAAGATCAGGTTCTGCCTCTGGCCTTTGAGGGGGGACCCAACAAAGCCCCTGCTGAATGGGTAGTCAGTGTCCCTGAGGTGCTGAGCTTCAAGGGCACCAGTCAGTCTCCTCCTCCAGTGTCACTCTCTAGTGACGTACCTCGGGCTTTGTTAGAGCCCCAGGCCGAGTCACTACTGGAGGGGGGGAATATAGGCATGACCCCCATTCAGGACCCCATGGATTTGTCTGTCAGGGGGGATGTGGCACAAGGGGAAGTGGAAATGGGGGAGGGTGATAAAACAGGTTTTCCTGTTAACATCATGGGAGAGCCTGTCTACCCTCCTCAGCCGTCCACTGACCCTAACATCGGTGCCATTCAAGCGGAGCAAGCAGCGGTGGAACTGGCAGAGGAGGCATATAAAGCCTCCAAGGCTTCCATTAAGGAAGCCATGCCAGCCACTGCTGTCCAGCCAGCTACCCCTGAATGCACTCCTGAAGCTACAGGGGTGCAGCAGCAATCCAAGGGTCCATTATTTACCTTGAAGGGTGCTAAAGGGACTCCTTCTGTATCATCTAAGAGGGGGTCCCTGAGAATAAAGCTGAGGAAACTGACTCCAGCCGGGGAGGATGGAGTAAAAGCCCTCAGCCAAGAGGAGCCCAGGGGTGACCCACTAGAAGGAACATCAGATTCTGGGTGGGTTATCCCTGTCAAGGAAATAGATCTATTCCTTGAGAGCACCCTTCATGGACAAAAGAAAAGGAAGGTGCGGCTGGCCTTGGAGAGGTGGAAGAATATGTCGTTTATTCTCCACTCTCTCCAGCAATATCTAGTGGTCAGCACTAGGGCCAAGAATTCTGGGACTGCGGAGCATCTCCGCGTCCGGAAATTCTATAAAATGTGCGTGTCCTATCAGCAGTCTCAAGGGTCTGAGGAACGCACAATTCCTGACACGCAGTAATGGCTTTGCACATCAGCACGCTAAATACCAATGGCTGTCAAGACAGTTTCCGCAGGTTCCAGGTACTCTCCTATTTATATCAGGGAGGGTACTCTGTGAGCTTCCTGCAGGAAACTCACACCACTCCAGAGGCTGAGGCCTCGTGGCAACTGGAGTGGAGAGGCAGGGTCTTCTTCAGCCACTTCACATCGGCGTCATGTGGAGTGGTGACCCTGTTCTCAGAGTCTTTTCAGCCAGAGCTGCTGCTTGTGAAAGCTGTTATCCCAGGCCGTCTAATCCACCTCCGGGTCCGAGAGCAGGGTAGCATCATTAACCTAGTTAATATATATGCCCCTGCTGGAGGGCTCGAGAGAGTGAGGTTCCTCGCCAGACTGTCCCAGTTTTTGGAGACGGTTGACGCAGATGAGTGTTTGGTACTCGGGGGTGATTTCAACTGCACCCTCGACGCTCTGGACCGGAATAGTCCAGAGCCGTACCCGCCTTCTGCGTCAGCCCTGCGGGAGATCATCGCCCGCTTCTCCCTGGAGGACATCTGGCGAGAGCAGAACCCAGGGGCATCAGACGGTTTCACCTACGTCAGGGTGAGAGCCGGTCTGGTGTCCCACTCCCGGATCGACAGACTATATATATCTAGTCACTATATGTCACGAGTCGGTTCTTGTGCCATTAGGCTGGCTCCGTTCACAGACCACAACTGTGTGTCTGTGACAGTGGCGCTAACGCCAACAGCGCCACGATCCGCCTATTGGCACTTCAACAATGCTTTCCAGGGGCTCGTGACATTGATCCGGGAGTTTTGGACGGACTGGAGGGGTTGCAAGGGGGACTTTGCCACGTTAAAACTGTGGTGGGACGTGGGCAAGGTTCATTTGCGACTTCTGTGTCAGGAATATACCAAGGGTGCGAGTGGGCAGCGCGAAGCTGAGTTGGAGTCACTCCGGGGGGAGGTACTCCATCTGGAGCAGAGGCTGTTCACTTGTAGGGACCAATCCCTGCAGAGCGAGTATGTAGAGAGGAAGGGTGTCCTCTGTGACCTGGAACGACACCAGGCCAAGGGGGCATACGTGCGCAGCCGCTTAGGTTTTCTCAAAGATCTAGACCGCGGCTCGCGCCTCTTCTACTCACTGGAGAAAAAGGGGGGTAACAGTAGGCACATCACCTGTCTTCTAGATGAAGACGGTGCCCCCCTTACAGATCCAGAGAGTATCCGGGATAGAGCCCGGAACTTTTATAAAGATCTTTACTCTCCGGATCCCATTTCTCCAGACGCCTGCAGGGTGCTATGGGAGGGGCTCCCCACAGTCAGTGAGGGTGTAAGAGAGCGGCTTGATATACCACTATCTTTTCAAGAGCTCTCTGAAGCCCTCCGTGCCATGTCCTGTGAAAAGTCTCCAGGACTGGACGGACTGACTGTAGAGTTTTTCCAATTTTTCTGGGAGACTCTGGGACCTGATTTCCATCTGGTCCTTGGGGAAGCCCTGGAGACCGGGGAGATGCCCCTGTCTTGTCGCAGGGCAGTACTTGCCCTGCTGCCCAAAAAGGGGGATCTCCGGCTTATTAAGAACTGGCGACCGGTCTCTCTGCTCAGCACGGACTACAAGATTGTAGCTAAAGCCATCTCGCTTAGACTTGGGTCTGTGCTGGCAGAATTGGTTCACCCTGACCAGTCCTATGCGATCCCGGGCCGGACTATCTTTGATAGTATCTTTCTGGTCCGGGATCTATTGCATTATTCTCGCAGGACTGGTCTGTCACTCGCCTTTCTCTCTTTAGATCAAGAGAAGGCGTTTGACAGGGTGGACCATGGTTACCTCATAGCCACTCTGCAAGCGTACGGCTTTGGCCCACAGTTTGTGGGCTTTATAAGAACGCTGTACGCCTCTGCAGAGTGTTTACTTAAAATCAATTGGTCCCTAACAGCACCTTTGGTATTTGGACGAGGGGTGCGTCAAGGATGTCCCTTGTCTGGACAGTTATATGCACTGGCCATTGAGCCTTTCCTCTGCCTACTGAGGAAAAGGCTCAAAGGGCTGGTGCTAAAAGATCCAGACACGCGGATTGTCCTTTCAGCTTATGCTGACGATGTGCTCCTCGTGGCCCAGGATCCAGTTGATCTTGAGCTGGCAAAACAGTGCCAGGAGGTATATTCAGCTGCCTCCTCCGCTCAGATCAACTGGTCCAAATGCACAGGCCTTTTAGAGGGTAATTTACAGGTGGACTCTTTGCCTCCCACGTTTCGTGACATCACGTGGGAGGCAGATGTCATTAAATATCTGGGGGTCTACCTGTCCGCTTCGGACGCTTCCGTCCCAGACAACTGGAGGGAGTTAGAGGGCAGTGTCCTCTCTCGTCTGGGACGATGGAGGGGTCTAGCAAAAATGCTTTCCCTTAGGGGGCGGACTCTAGTGGTGAATCAGCTGGTGGCTTCTCAGATCTGGCACCGGCTGATTTGTCTGAGTCCGACCCCCGAGTTTGTCACCAATATCCAGAGGAATTTGTTAGATTTCCTCTGGATGGGAAGGCATTGGGTCTCTGCAGGGGTGGCAAGTCTGCCTTTGGTGGAGGGTGGACAGGGAGTAGTTTGTGTGTGCTCCCAGTTGTCCACCTTCCGCCTTCAGTACCTGCAGAGATACCTATATGCAGATCCCTCTCCGCAGTGGTGCGCACTGGCATCCAGCTTTTATCGCCAGTTGTGCAACCTGGGGTATGACCGGCAATTATTTCTGATCAGGCCCGAGGGGTTTGGGAGAGACCTCTCTGTGTTGCCAGCATACTACCAGGAAACCCTCAAGGCCTGGAGCATGGTCTCCGTGACCAGGCAGGGCGTGCCTTTGGGGGATGAAATATTCACAGAGCCCCTGCTATTTAATGCAGCAGTGGGGGCTCCAATGTTACAGTCCCCCAGTATCATCCGCCGCCTTAGTCATGCACGGATGACCCGAGTCGGGGATCTCCTGGAATACGGGCGTTCTGATTGGGTGTCACCCCAGGAGCTTGCGCTCCGTTTGGGATATGTGACGCCCAAAGTCTCAGGGCGCTTGCTCCAGGAGATTAGAGATGCCATCTCCCCCGACTCGCGCACCTTCCTTCGCGGGGCTTTGCAGGCCGGAGTGCCACATGCACCTTTCAACACCCCTTCTCCGGCTGTTTGCATTGGACACAAGCCCCGTGTTTCCCCTCAGGCTCCTCCTGTCCCCAACCTCTCGAGGTTGAGGGACATACCCTCGGCATGCTTTCGCGGCATGCCGAGGAAGAGCTTATATTCTCTCGTGCTCCATACAGTGCACTTCCTTGCCCTCGTGACCCGTCCCGATACCATCTGGAGGCGGGTCCTACCAGCTGACGAGGGCAAGAGGCCCCGGTGGAGGGAACTTTATTCTGATTTAGTTCCACGACCCACCGGGGACTTGAGTTGGAGAGTGCTCCATGGTGCACTGAGCACGGGAGAGTACTTAGCTAAATTCACGGACTCTCCCTCCACTTGTCCATTCTGTGGCAAGGGAGAGTCCGTGTATCATGTTTATTTTAGTTGCGCCAGACTGCAGCCCCTCTTGTCACTCTTGAGGGGCCTCCTCCTGCAGTTCTGGCTGCATTTCTCCCCTCACATTTTTATTTTTGGGCGCCCAGTGTCCCGGGGCAATAAGGCCAGGGACCTCCTCGTCAACCTGCTCCTGGCATTAGCCAAGTTGGCTATATATAAGTCCAGGAAGCAGTGTTTGATAGGGGGGGTTCCCTTGTCACCTGAGGCCATGTTCCGGGTGCTGGTGCGCTCCCGTATCCGGGCAGAGTACCACCTGGCTTTGTCTACTGGGGGAATGGATAAGTTTGTCTCCCAGTGGGCTGTAGATGGTGTGCTCTGCTCGGTATCCCCCCATCCGGTTTCTTTTTCTGTCAACCTCCTAATATGATTTTTATTTAGTTTACAGAAAATGTTTTCTCATGATTTTAAAATACACTGTGCCAGAGAGCATGTTGTGTGCATGCTTGAGCTCCAAACAAAAGGCTTTTTAGGGTCTTAGTCCCTCAAATACAAGTTTTATTTTAACACCTTTCTGTTTCTAAGCACTTTGTGCACGGTGTTGTTCTTTTTTTGGGAGTTTTTCTTAGTTTAATTTAAGTTTTAGTTTTCTGGGAGTCAGGCTCAAGTCTCTATCCCAGGAGAGTGAGCTGTCTCCTGGATACTTTGCCACACCCCTCCCTTAGCACTACACCTTCACTCCTGGAGCTTTGTTACTTTGACTTTTTTTTCTTTTAAAAAGTTTATTAGGTTTTGTTGAAGTTTTGTTTGTTTGGTGTTGGGTTTTATGTTTTGGGGGAGAGAAGACAAGTAACATCTTTGTAGGCAGTGGGGGGGAAAACAATTTGAAGTTTTGTTTAAAAGGCTTTTTTAACATCTGACACAGAGACACAGAGGGGTTAAAAAGCCACTGTGTTCTCTGTGTTGTTGCATTTAGTAACACCTTGCAACAGGCCATTAACCCTTCCACTGCCAAACATCATCTCTCTCTCTCCCTTAGTTTTTGTCTCCCTTAGTTTTGTCTTTTTGTTTCTTTTTCACACTTTTATATATTTAAAAAAAAAAAAAAAAAAAAAGAAAACAGTAGAAAATCATAAAACAAAAAATAAAAATAAATAAAACAAATAAACTAAAAAAAAAAAAGGGTCTAAACATGAGGGATACCTGGTCACAGGTGGTTTCTGCTGGCCCCAGTAATACCACCGCTGGGGCTGAGGGGCAGATCACCAGGAAGCATGGGGTTAATTGTCAGATGTCTGGGGTCTACAGCATTGATATCTATCTGCGTGCTGCAGCTAATGTCATCAGCCCCTCTGTTATAGTAGCAGCCAGCAAAATGTACGGGAAAGCAGTTTTTTTTACCCGTACTCTCGCTGCTTCACACATTCTTATACAGAGAGGCATCACAGTGGGGGGATTATATGTCCCAATAGAACCCCTGGAAGGGTTGGGCACAAAAGTAACACTCTCTAATGTGCCCCCCTTCCTACCAGACTCCCTCCTGCACCCCCACCTGCTAACCCTAGGGGAAGTAAAAACACCATTTATAAAAATTCCCCTGGGGTGCAGAGAGAGAGCACTTCGTCATGTGCTCTCTTTCAAGAGGCAGGTACAAATGTGCCTGCCTCAGGGCACAGAAAACATAGAGGGGTCTTTTGGGGTTCCATTTGAGGGGGTGCTGTACAGGATTTTTTACAGCACTACGGAGGTGCAGTGCTATCATTGCAAAGGGTTGGGGCATACACGTAGGAATTGTCCTAATGTAAAGCATCATGCCCCAGCCCCAGCAAATGGCACCTCCGTCAGTACGGCACCCATCCCCGCTGAGCCCATAACAGCGGGGGCCTCAAGGGTCATAGCCCCCCCCACAGAGCTCAGGCAAGGAGGCCGTTCCTCAAGCCACCACCACGGCCTCCAAACCCCCTTCTTCCCCAAAAAAGCCATCTTTGTCTGTGGTCTCCAGCAAGACTGCAGACACGGGGAAAAAGGGGAAGAATGTCACCGGTCCTCCCAGTGTCACAGCTGCATCTCCCAAGTCCCAATCTGCCCCCACCATAATTACATCAGTTGGTGTGGGGGCACAGTGTAAGCAGAGGGATAATAAGCCCTCTGCAGGGGAGGCAGCTAGTGGCAGCTCCTCTTCCAGGAGTGACGTCCCCAGGAAGAGGAAGCATAAAACCAACAGGGAGGTTGCTGATAAGTGGGAAGTGCTCTATAGTGGAGCACCTCCCTCTAAAAGCAAGAAGAGGAACAAAACATCTCCTCCTCATCCGGTGACATTGTCTGGCCCGGTTATTAAGCTCAGCCAGCCGGTGCCAGACCACACATCTCTCTCTCCAGACCCTATAGGGGTTAATGTGGAAAAGGGTCTGGAGGAAAAGCAGGGGCAAGAGGGTCTCCCAAGTGAGGCAGGGGTAGACAAAAAAAGATCAGGTTCTGCCTCTGGCCTTTGAGGGGGGACCCAACAAAGCCCCTGCTGAATGGGTAGTCAGTGTCCCTGAGGTGCTGAGCTTCAAGGGCACCAGTCAGTCTCCTCCTCCAGTGTCACTCTCTAGTGACGTACCTCGGGCTTTGTTAGAGCCCCAGGCCGAGTCACTACTGGAGGGGGGGAATATAGGCATGACCCCCATTCAGGACCCCATGGATTTGTCTGTCAGGGGGGATGTGGCACAAGGGGAAGTGGAAATGGGGGAGGGTGATAAAACAGGTTTTCCTGTTAACATCATGGGAGAGCCTGTCTACCCTCCTCAGCCGTCCACTGACCCTAACATCGGTGACATCCAAGCTGAGCAAGCAGCGGTGGAACTGGCAGAGGAGGCATATAAAGCCTCCAAGGCTTCCATTAAGGAAGCCATGCCAGCCACTGCTGTCCAGCCAGCTACCCCTGAATGCACTCCTGAAGCTACAGGGGTGCAGCAGCAATCCAAGGGTCCATTATTTCCCTTGAAGGGTGCTAAAGGGACTCCTTCTGTATCATCTAAGAGGGGGTCCCTGAGAATAAAGCTGAGGAAACTGACTCCAGCCGGGGAGGATGGAGTAAAAGCCCTCAGCCAAGAGGAGCCCAGGGGTGACCCACTAGAAGGAACATCAGATTCTGGGTGGGTTATCCCTTCAAGGAAATATATCTATTCCTTGAGAGCACCCTTCATGGACAAAAGAAAAGGAAGGTGCGGCTGGCCTTGGAGAGGTGGAAGAATATGTCGTTTATTCTCCACTCTCTCCAGCAATATCTAGTGGTCAGCACTAGGGCCAAGAATTCTGGGACTGCGGAGCATCTCCGCGTCCGGAAATTCTATAAAATGTGCGTGTCCTATCAGCAGTCTCAAGGGTCTGAGGAACGCACAATTCCTGACACGCAGTAATGGCTTTGCACATCAGCACGCTAAATACCAATGGCTGTCAAGACAGTTTCCGCAGGTTCCAGGTACTCTCCTATTTATATCAGGGAGGGTACTCTGTGAGCTTCCTGCAGGAAACTCACACCACTCCAGAGGCTGAGGCCTCGTGGCAACTGGAGTGGAGAGGCAGGGTCTTCTTCAGCCACTTCACATCGGCGTCATGTGGAGTGGTGACCCTGTTCTCAGAGTCTTTTCAGCCAGAGCTGCTGCTTGTGAAAGCTGTTATCCCAGGCCGTCTAATCCACCTCCGGGTCCGAGAGCAGGGTAGCATCATTAACCTAGTTAATATATATGCCCCTGCTGGAGGGCTCGAGAGAGTGAGGTTCCTCGCCAGACTGTCCCAGTTTTTGGAGACGGTTGACGCAGATGAGTGTTTGGTACTCGGGGGTGATTTCAACTGCACCCTCGACGCTCTGGACCGGAATAGTCCAGAGCCGTACCCGCCTTCTGCGTCAGCCCTGCGGGAGATCATCGCCCGCTTCTCCCTGGAGGACATCTGGCGAGAGCAGAACCCAGGGGCATCAGACGGTTTCACCTACGTCAGGGTGAGAGCCAGTCTGGTGTCCCACTCCCGGATCGACAGACTATATATATCTAGTCACTATATGTCACGAGTCACAGACCACAAATGTGTGTCTGTGACAGTGGCGCTAACGCCAACAGCGCCACGAGCCGCCTATTGGCACTTCAACAATGCTTTGTTGAAGGACCAGGGGCTCGTGACATTGATCCGGGAGTTTTGGACGGACTGGAGGGGTTGCAAGGGGGACTTTGCCACGTTAAAAACTGTGGTGGGACGTGGGCAAGGTTCATTTGCGACTTCTGTGTCAGGAATATACCAAGGGTGCGAGTGGGCAGCGCGAAGCTGAGTTGGAGTCACTCCGGGGGGAGGTACTCCATCTGGAGCAGAGGCTGTTCACTTGTAGGGACCAATCCCTGCAGAGCGAGTATGTAGAGAGGAAGGGTGTCCTCTGTGACCTGGAACGACACCAGGCCAAGGGGGCATACGTGCGCAGCCGCTTAGGTTTTCTCAAAGATCTAGACCGCGGCTCGCGCCTCTTCTACTCACTGGAGAAAAAGGGGGGTAACAGTAGGCACATCACCTGTCTTCTAGATGAAGACGGTGCCCCCCTTACAGATCCGGAGAGTATCCGGGATAGAGCCCGGAACTTTTATAAAGATCTTTACTCTCCGGATCCCATTTCTCCAGACGCCTGCAGGGTGCTATGGGAGGGGCTCCCCACAATCAGTGAGGGTGTAAGAGAGCGGCTTGATATACCACTATCTTTTCAAGAGCTCTCTGAAGCACTCCGTGCCATGTCCTGTGAAAAGTCTCCAGGACTGGACGGACTCACTGTAGAGTTTTTCCAATTTTTCTGGGAGACTCTGGGACCTGATTTCCATCTGTTCCTTGGGGAAGCCCTGGAGACCGGGGAGATGCCCCTGTCTTGTCGCAGGGCAGTACTTGCCCTGCTGCCCAAAAAGGGGGATCTCCGGCTTATTAAGAACTGGCGACCGGTCTCTCTGCTCAGCACAGACTACAAGATTGTAGCTAAAGCCATCTCGCTTAGACTTGGGTCTGTGCTGGCAGAATTGGTTCACCCTGACCAGTCCTATGCGATCCCGGGCCGGACTATCTTTGATAGTATCTTTCTGGTCCGGGATCTATTGCATTATTCTTGCAGGACTGGTCTGTCACTCGCCTTTCTCTCTTTAGATCAAGATAAGGCGTTTGACAGGGTGGACCATTGTTACCTCATAGCCACTCTGCAAGCGTACGGCTTTGGCCCACAGTTTGTGGGCTTTATAAGAACGCTGTACGCCTCTGCAGAGTGTTTACTTAAAATCAATTGGTCCCTAACAGCACCTTTGGTATTTGGACAAGGGGTGCGTCAAGGATGTCCCTTGTCTGGACAGTTATATGCACTGGCCATTGAGCCTTTCCTCTGCCTACTGAGGAAAAGGCTCACAGGGCTGGTGCTAAAAGATCCAGACATGCGGATTGTCCTTTCAGCTTATGCTGACGATGTGCTCCTCGTGGCCCAGGATCCAGTTGATCTTGAGCTGGCAAAACAGTGCCAGGAGGTATATTCAGCTGCCTCCTCCGCTCAGATCAACTGGTCCAAATGCACAGGCCTTTTAGAGGGTAATTTACAGGTGGACTCTTTGCCTCCCACGTTTCGTGACATCACGTGGGAGGCAGATGTCATTAAATATCTGGGGGTCTACCTGTCCGCTGCGGACGCTTCCGTCCCAGACAACTGGAGGGAGTTAGAGGGCAGTGTCCTCTCTCGTCTGGGACGATGGAGGGGTCTAGCAAAAATGCTTTCCCTTAGGGGGCGGACTCTAGTGGTGAATCAGCTGGTGGCTTCTCAGATCTGGCACCGGCTGATTTGTCTGAGTCCGACCCCCGAGTTTGTCACCAATATCCAGAGGAATTTGTTAGATTTCCTCTGGATGGGAAGGCATTGGGTCTCTGCAGGGGTGGCAAGTCTGCCTTTGGTGGAGGGTGGACAGGGAGTAGTTTGTGTGTGCTCCCAGTTGTCCACCTTCCGCCTTCAGTACCTGCAGAGATACCTATATGCAGATCCCTCTCCGCATCGGTGCGCACTGGCATCCAGCTTTTATCGCCAGTTGCGCAACCTGGGGTATGACCGGCAATTATTTCTGATCAGGCCCGAGGGGTTTGGGAGAGACCTCTCTGTGTTGCCGGCATACTACCAGGAAACCCTCAAGGCCTGGAGCATGGTCTCCGTGACCAGGCAGGGCGTGCCTTTGGGGGATGAAATATTCACAGAGCCCCTGCTATTTAATG